>OZ010598.1:35898486-35948081 GCA_963932145.1 Acanthosepion lycidas | reverse complement strand
ATTGATAAAAAGAGAGTGAAAGATCGATAGTATAATTCATATATAGTGGAAGTAACGATAGTATAATTGATAGGAGAATTGATAAAAAGAGAGTGAAAGATCGATAGTATAATTCATATATAGAGGAGGTAACGATAGTATAATTGATAGGAGAATTGATAAAAAGAGAGTGAAAGATCGATAGTATAATTCATATATAGTGGAAGTAACGATAGTATAATTGATAGGAGAATTGATAAAAAGAGAGTGAAAGATCGATAGTATAATTCATATATAGTGGAAGTAACGATAGTATAATTGATAGGAGAATTGATAAAAAGAGAGTGAAAGATCGATAGTATAATTCATATATAGTGGAAGTAACGATAGTATAATTGATAGGAGAATTGATAAAAAGAGAGTGAAAGATCGATAGTATAATTCATATATAGTGGAAGTAACGATAGTATAATTGATAGGAGAATTGATAAAAAGAGAGTGAAAGATCGATAGTATAATTCATATATAGAGGAGGTAACGATAGTATAATTGATAGGAGAATTGATAAAAAGAGAGTGAAAGATCGATAGTATAATTCATATATAGTGGAGGTAACGATAGTATAATTGATAGGAGAATTGATAAAAAGAGAGTGAAAGATCGATAGTATAATTCATATATAGTGGAAGTAACGATAGTATAATTGATAGGAGAATTGATAAAAAGAGAGTGAAAGATCGATAGTATAATTCATATATAGTGGAGGTAACGATAGTATAATTGATAGGAGAATTGATAAAAAGAGAGTGAAAGATCGATAGTATAATTCATATATAGTGGAAGTAACGATAGTATAATTGATAGGAGAATTGATAAAAAGAGAGTGAAAGATCGATAGTATAATTCATATATAGTGGAAGTAACGATAGTATAATTGATAGGAGAATTGATAAAAAGAGAGTGAAAGATCGATAGTATAATTCATATATAGAGGAAGTAACGATAGTATAATTGATAGGAGAATTGATAAAAAGAGAGTGAAAGATCGATAGTATAATTCATATATAGTGGAAGTAACGATAGTATAATTGATAGGAGAATTGATAAAAAGAGAGTGAAAGATCGATAGTATAATTCATATATAGAGGAAGTAACGATAGTATAATTGATAGGAGAATTGATAAAAAGAGAGTGAAAGATCGATAGTATAATTCATATATAGTGGAAGTAACGATAGTATAATTGATAGGAGAATTGATAAAAAGAGAGTGAAAGATCGATAGTATAATTCATATATAGTGGAAGTAACGATAGTATAATTGATAGGAGAATTGATAAAAAGAGAGTGAAAGATCGATAGTATAATTCATATATAGTGGAAGTAACGATAGTATAATTGATAGGAGAATTGATAAAAAGAGAGTGAAAGATCGATAGTATAATTCATATATAGTGGAAGTAACGATAGTATAATTGATAGGAGAATTGATAAAAAGAGAGTGAAAGATCGATAGTATAATTCATATATAGTGGAAGTAACGATAGTATAATTGATAGGAGAATTGATAAAAAGAGAGTGAAAGATCGATAGTATAATTCATATATAGTGGAAGTAACGATAGTATAATTGATAGGAGAATTGATAAAAAGAGAGTGAAAGATCGATAGTATAATTCATATATAGTGGAAGTAACGATAGTATAATTGATAGGAGAATTGATAAAAAGAGAGTGAAAGATCGATAGTATAATTCATATATAGTGGAAGTAACGATAGTATAATTGATAGGAGAATTGATAAAAAGAGAGTGAAAGATCGATAGTATAATTCATATATAGTGGAAGTAACGATAGTATAATTGATAGGAGAATTGATAAAAAGAGAGTGAAAGATCGATAGTATAATTCATATATAGAGGAAGGTAACGATAGTATAATTGATAGGAGAATTGATAAAAAGAGAGTGAAAGATCGATAGTATAATTCATATATAGTGGAAGTAACGATAGTATAATTGATAGGAGAATTGATAAAAAGAGAGTGAAAGATCGATAGTATAATTCATATATAGTGGAAGTAACGATAGTATAATTGATAGGAGAATTGATAAAAAGAGAGTGAAAGATCGATAGTATAATTCATATATAGAGGAGGTAACGATAGTATAATTGATAGGAGAATTGATAAAAAGAGAGTGAAAGATCGATAGTATAATTCATATATAGAGGAGGTAACGATAGTATAATTGATAGGAGAATTGATAAAAAGAGAGTGAAAGATCGATAGTATAATTCATATATAGTGGAAGGTAACGATAGTATAATTGATAGGAGAATTGATAAAAAGAGAGTGAAAGATCGATAGTATAATTCATATATAGAGGAGGTAACGATAGTATAATTGATAGGAGAATTGATAAAAAGAGAGTGAAAGATCGATAGTATAATTCATATATAGAGGAGGTAACGATAGTATAATTGATAGGAGAATTGATAAAAAGAGAGTGAAAGATCGATAGTATAATTCATATATAGAGGAGGTAACGATAGTATAATTGATAGGAGAATTGATAAAAAGAGAGTGAAAGATCGATAGTATAATTCATATATAGAGGAGGTAACGATAGTATAATTGATAGGAGAATTGATAAAAAGAGAGTGAAAGATCGATAGTATAATTCATATATAGAGGAGGTAACGATAGTATAATTGATAGGAGAATTGATAAAAAGAGAGTGAAAGATCGATAGTATAATTCATATATAGAGGAGGTAACGATAGTATAATTGATAGGAGAATTGATAAAAAGAGAGTGAAAGATCGATAGTATAATTCATATATAGAGGAGGTAACGATAGTATAATTGATAGGAGAATTGATAAAAAGAGAGTGAAAGATCGATAGTATAATTCATATATAGAGGAGGTAACGATAGTATAATTGATAGGAGAATTGATAAAAAGAGAGTGAAAGATCGATAGTATAATTCATATATAGAGGAGGTAACGATAGTATAATTGATAGGAGAATTGATAAAAAGAGAGTGAAAGATCGATAGTATAATTCATATATAGAGGAAGTAACGATAGTATAATTGATAGGAGAATTGATAAAAAGAGAGTGAAAGATCGATAGTATAATTCATATATAGAGGAGGTAACGATAGTATAATTGATAGGAGAATTGATAAAAAGAGAGTGAAAGATCGATAGTATAATTCATATATAGAGGAGGTAACGATAGTATAATTGATAGGAGAATTGATAAAAAGAGAGTGAAAGATCGATAGTATAATTCATATATAGAGGAGGTAACGATAGTATAATTGATAGGAGAATTGATAAAAAGAGAGTGAAAGATCGATAGTATAATTCATATATAGAGGAGGTAACGATAGTATAATTGATAGGAGAATTGATAAAAAGAGAGTGAAAGATCGATAGTATAATTCATATATAGAGGAGGTAACGATAGTATAATTGATAGGAGAATTGATAAAAAGAGAGTGAAAGATCGATAGTATAATTCATATATAGAGGAGGTAACGATAGTATAATTGATAGGAGAATTGATAAAAAGAGAGTGAAAGATCGATAGTATAATTCATATATAGAGGAGGTAACGATAGTATAATTGATAGGAGAATTGATAAAAAGAGAGTGAAAGATCGATAGTATAATTCATATATAGAGGAGGTAACGATAGTATAATTGATAGGAGAATTGATAAAAAGAGAGTGAAAGATCGATAGTATAATTCATATATAGAGGAGGTAACGATAGTATAATTGATAGGAGAATTGATAAAAAGAGAGTGAAAGATCGATAGTATAATTCATATATAGAGGAGGTAACGATAGTATAATTGATAGGAGAATTGATAAAAAGAGAGTGAAAGATCGATAGTATAATTCATATATAGAGGAGGTAACGATAGTATAATTGATAGGAGAATTGATAAAAAGAGAGTGAAAGATCGATAGTATAATTCATATATAGAGGAGGTAACGATAGTATAATTGATAGGAGAATTGATAAAAAGAGAGTGAAAGATCGATAGTATAATTCATATATAGAGGAGGTAACGATAGTATAATTGATAGGAGAATTGATAAAAAGAGAGTGAAAGATCGATAGTATAATTCATATATAGAGGAGGTAACGATAGTATAATTGATAGGAGAATTGATAAAAAGAGAGTGAAAGATCGATAGTATAATTCATATATAGAGGAGGTAACGATAGTATAATTGATAGGAGAATTGATAAAAAGAGAGTGAAAGATCGATAGTATAATTCATATATAGAGGAGGTAACGATAGTATAATTGATAGGAGAATTGATAAAAAGAGAGTGAAAGATCGATAGTATAATTCATATATAGAGGAGGTAACGATAGTATAATTGATAGGAGAATTGATAAAAAGAGAGTGAAAGATCGATAGTATAATTCATATATAGAGGAGGTAACGATAGTATAATTGATAGGAGAATTGATAAAAAGAGAGTGAAAGATCGATAGTATAATTCATATATAGAGGAGGTAACGATAGTATAATTGATAGGAGAATTGATAAAAAGAGAGTGAAAGATCGATAGTATAATTCATATATAGAGGAGGTAACGATAGTATAATTGATAGGAGAATTGATAAAAAGAGAGTGAAAGATCGATAGTATAATTCATATATAGAGGAGGTAACGATAGTATAATTGATAGGAGAATTGATAAAAAGAGAGTGAAAGATCGATAGTATAATTCATATATAGAGGAGGTAACGATAGTATAATTGATAGGAGAATTGATAAAAAGAGAGTGAAAGATCGATAGTATAATTCATATATAGAGGAGGTAACGATAGTATAATTGATAGGAGAATTGATAAAAAGAGAGTGAAAGATCGATAGTATAATTCATATATAGAGGAGGTAACGATAGTATAATTGATAGGAGAATTGATAAAAAGAGAGTGAAAGATCGATAGTATAATTCATATATAGAGGAGGTAACGATAGTATAATTGATAGGAGAATTGATAAAAAGAGAGTGAAAGATCGATAGTATAATTCATATATAGAGGAGGTAACGATAGTATAATTGATAGGAGAATTGATAAAAAGAGAGTGAAAGATCGATAGTATAATTCATATATAGAGGAGGTAACGATAGTATAATTGATAGGAGAATTGATAAAAAGAGAGTGAAAGATCGATAGTATAATTCATATATAGAGGAGGTAACGATAGTATAATTGATAGGAGAATTGATAAAAAGAGAGTGAAAGATCGATAGTATAATTCATATATAGTGGAAGTAACGATAGTATAATTGATAGGAGAATTGATAAAAAGAGAGTGAAAGATCGATAGTATAATTCATATATAGAGGAGGTAACGATAGTATAATTGATAGGAGAATTGATAAAAAGAGAGTGAAAGATCGATAGTATAATTCATATATAGAGGAGGTAACGATAGTATAATTGATAGGAGAATTGATAAAAAGAGAGTGAAAGATCGATAGTATAATTCATATATAGAGGAGGTAACGATAGTATAATTGATAGGAGAATTGATAAAAAGAGAGTGAAAGATCGATAGTATAATTCATATATAGAGGAGGTAACGATAGTATAATTGATAGGAGAATTGATAAAAAGAGAGTGAAAGATCGATAGTATAATTCATATATAGAGGAGGTAACGATAGTATAATTGATAGGAGAATTGATAAAAAGAGAGTGAAAGATCGATAGTATAATTCATATATAGTGGAGGTAACGATAGTATAATTGATAGGAGAATTGATAAAAAGAGAGTGAAAGATCGATAGTATAATTCATATATAGAGGAGGTAACGATAGTATAATTGATAGGAGAATTGATAAAAAGAGAGTGAAAGATCGATAGTATAATTCATATATAGAGGAGGTAACGATAGTATAATTGATAGGAGAATTGATAAAAAGAGAGTGAAAGATCGATAGTATAATTCATATATAGAGGAGGTAACGATAGTATAATTGATAGGAGAATTGATAAAAAGAGAGTGAAAGATCGATAGTATAATTCATATATAGAGGAGGTAACGATAGTATAATTGATAGGAGAATTGATAAAAAGAGAGTGAAAGATCGATAGTATAATTCATATATAGAGGAGGTAACGATAGTATAATTGATAGGAGAATTGATAAAAAGAGAGTGAAAGATCGATAGTATAATTCATATATAGAGGAGGTAACGATAGTATAATTGATAGGAGAATTGATAAAAAGAGAGTGAAAGATCGATAGTATAATTCATATATAGAGGAGGTAACGATAGTATAATTGATAGGAGAATTGATAAAAAGAGAGTGAAAGATCGATAGTATAATTCATATATAGTGGATGTAACGATAGTATAATTGATAGGAGAATTGATAAAAAGAGAGTGAAAGATCGATAGTATAATTCATATATAGAGGAGGTAACGATAGTATAATTGATAGGAGAATTGATAAAAAGAGAGTGAAAGATCGATAGTATAATTCATATATAGAGGAGGTAACGATAGTATAATTGATAGGAGAATTGATAAAAAGAGAGTGAAAGATCGATAGTATAATTCATATATAGTGGAAGTAACGATAGTATAATTGATAGGAGAATTGATAAAAAGAGAGTGAAAGATCGATAGTATAATTCATATATAGAGGAGGTAACGATAGTATAATTGATAGGAGAATTGATAAAAAGAGAGTGAAAGATCGATAGTATAATTCATATATAGAGGAGGTAACGATAGTATAATTGATAGGAGAATTGATAAAAAGAGAGTGAAAGATCGATAGTATAATTCATATATAGAGGAGGTAACGATAGTATAATTGATAGGAGAATTGATAAAAAGAGAGTGAAAGATCGATAGTATAATTCATATATAGAGGAGGTAACGATAGTATAATTGATAGGAGAATTGATAAAAAGAGAGTGAAAGATCGATAGTATAATTCATATATAGTGGAAGTAACGATAGTATAATTGATAGGAGAATTGATAAAAAGAGAGTGAAAGATCGATAGTATAATTCATATATAGTGGAAGTAACGATAGTATAATTGATAGGAGAATTGATAAAAAGAGAGTGAAAGATCGATAGTATAATTCATATATAGTGGAAGTAACGATAGTATAATTGATAGGAGAATTGATAAAAAGAGAGTGAAAGATCGATAGTATAATTCATATATAGTGGAAGTAACGATAGTATAATTGATAGGAGAATTGATAAAAAGAGAGTGAAAGATCGATAGTATAATTCATATATAGAGGAGGTAACGATAGTATAATTGATAGGAGAATTGATAAAAAGAGAGTGAAAGATCGATAGTATAATTCATATATAGAGGAGGTAACGATAGTATAATTGATAGGAGAATTGATAAAAAGAGAGTGAAAGATCGATAGTATAATTCATATATAGAGGAGGTAACGATAGTATAATTGATAGGAGAATTGATAAAAAGAGAGTGAAAGATCGATAGTATAATTCATATATAGAGGAGGTAACGATAGTATAATTGATAGGAGAATTGATAAAAAGAGAGTGAAAGATCGATAGTATAATTCATATATAGAGGAGGTAACGATAGTATAATTGATAGGAGAATTGATAAAAAGAGAGTGAAAGATCGATAGTATAATTCATATATAGAGGAGGTAACGATAGTATAATTGATAGGAGAATTGATAAAAAGAGAGTGAAAGATCGATAGTATAATTCATATATAGAGGAGGTAACGATAGTATAATTGATAGGAGAATTGATAAAAAGAGAGTGAAAGATCGATAGTATAATTCATATATAGAGGAGGTAACGATAGTATAATTGATAGGAGAATTGATAAAAAGAGAGTGAAAGATCGATAGTATAATTCATATATAGAGGAGGTAACGATAGTATAATTGATAGGAGAATTGATAAAAAAAGAGTGAAAGATCGATAGTATAATTCATATATAGTGGAAGTAACGATAGTATAATTGATAGGAGAATTGATAAAAAGAGAGTGAAAGATCGATAGTATAATTCATATATAGAGGAGGTAACGATAGTATAATTGATAGGAGAATTGATAAAAAGAGAGTGAAAGATCGATAGTATAATTCATATATAGAGGAGGTAACGATAGTATAATTGATAGGAGAATTGATAAAAAGAGAGTGAAAGATCGATAGTATAATTCATATATAGAGGAGGTAACGATAGTATAATTGATAGGAGAATTGATAAAAAGAGAGTGAAAGATCGATAGTATAATTCATATATAGAGGAGGTAACGATAGTATAATTGATAGGAGAATTGATAAAAAGAGAGTGAAAGATCGATAGTATAATTCATATATAGTGGAAGTAACGATAGTATAATTGATAGGAGAATTGATAAAAAGAGAGTGAAAGATCGATAGTATAATTCATATATAGTGGAAGTAACGATAGTATAATTGATAGGAGAATTGATAAAAAGAGAGTGAAAGATCGATAGTATAATTCATATATAGAGGAGGTAACGATAGTATAATTGATAGGAGAATTGATAAAAAGAGAGTGAAAGATCGATAGTATAATTCATATATAGAGGAGGTAACGATAGTATAATTGATAGGAGAATTGATAAAAAGAGAGTGAAAGATCGATAGTATAATTCATATATAGAGGAGGTAACGATAGTATAATTGATAGGAGAATTGATAAAAAGAGAGTGAAAGATCGATAGTATAATTCATATATAGAGGAGGTAACGATAGTATAATTGATAGGACAATTGATAAAAAGAGAGTGAAAGATCGATAGTATAATTCATATATAGTGGAAGTAACGATAGTATAATTGATAGGAGAATTGATAAAAAGAGAGTGAAAGATCGATAGTATAATTCATATATAGTGGAAGTAACGATAGTATAATTGATAGGAGAATTGATAAAAAGAGAGTGAAAGATCGATAGTATAATTCATATATAGTGGAAGTAACGATAGTATAATTGATAGGAGAATTGATAAAAAGAGAGTGAAAGATCGATAGTATAATTCATATATAGAGGAGGTAACGATAGTATAATTGATAGGAGAATTGATAAAAAGAGAGTGAAAGATCGATAGTATAATTCATATATAGAGGAGGTAACGATAGTATAATTGATAGGAGAATTGATAAAAAGAGAGTGAAAGATCGATAGTATAATTCATATATAGTGGAAGTAACGATAGTATAATTGATAGGAGAATTGATAAAAAGAGAGTGAAAGATCGATAGTATAATTCATATATAGAGGAGGTAACGATAGTATAATTGATAGGAGAATTGATAAAAAGAGAGTGAAAGATCGATAGTATAATTCATATATAGAGGAGGTAACGATAGTATAATTGATAGGAGAATTGATAAAAAGAGAGTGAAAGATCGATAGTATAATTCATATATAGAGGAGGTAACGATAGTATAATTGATAGGACAATTAACAAAATAGTAAGTAATAGTGTAGTAAGGAATTGATGAGATATGTAATGAAATTACAACATCGATTATTCACTAGATGTATAATGATAATCAACTTTTCTTTGTATCCCATAATAAACAGGAAATTTTAGATTTAGAATATGACGAAAAAATTAGATGACATAGAAAAAATGTATCTATATATTTTATTATATGTGTGAACTAAAAAAAAATATCTAACATATACATTTGAAAACTATTTGTTGCTCCAGGATATTGCAGTTATCAAATTTTCAACTCGAAGTGGTTGTTCGTTTTTAGAAAGAAAATCCAACTTGGAGACTAAAAATAAAATGACAAGAATTTTGCCATAGTTTGTACACAACTAGTATTTGTGTTTTTGCTATGATTTAAGATAATAAATTAATATACGTTGCTTTTGTTTTTAAAGAAAAATGTAACAAAATTTCCAACAATTAAATAAACTGTACCTGTTTTTGTGAGGTTCCCTGTATTACGTTCGATAGCTCTATATACAGTTGCTACCATTAATAAAAACGTTAGTCACACTAAAGTTCTTTTGCAGGGAGGAAACGTATCATACATTTTTTAACCAGTTTGTTATTCAATTAACCATTTCAACTTCCACTACTCTTTCTTTTAGGACCGCTTTTCTTCAGCACAGGTTTACACATATATATTATTTCTTATATATTAACATTTTTGCTTGCCTATAGTCCGCCATCTTTTCTACATCTTCATTACTGCGTGTTCCTATATAATCTTCGCTTTCGTAGCAAAGAAATGCTGCAGGCAATTTCAGGGCAACTGGGAGATGTTTCCGCTAAGAATATTCTTTACACAACAAGCTAGATAGTGACCTTATGAGAAAATATTTATTATAGACGGAAAACGAAGGAAAATCCTATAACGATGTTTATCAGTTTTGAAGAAACATATATTTATACGTTCATTTAATGTCACTTGTTCGATATTAAATTATTCCAGATGAATTCTTTTCATCAATCGATGTTTCGTTTGAATATAGTACTTCACATATGGAACATATATATATATATATATATATATATATATATATATATATATATATATATATATATATATATATATATATGTATATATATATATGTATATATATATATGTATATATATATATATATGTATATATATATGTATATATATATATGTATATATATATATGTATATATATATATGTATATATATATGTATATATATATATATATATATATAGAGAGAGAGAGAGAGATAGTGAGATAGAGAGAGAGAGACTTTACAAAAGTCAACATTTGATAAAAAATATTTGTCAAAACGAACGGCTAAATTAAGAAAGGTCTCAATACAATTTTCAAAATAACGATGACGTAGCCCAACTTAAGACATTCAATTTGAAACACAAAACATTTACGCTGCCCTGACGATCCGTTTAGGTCTGTTCTACGGTTGTATTGAGCTCTTTTGTTAGTTAGCTGTTTACTCGTATCGGTTTTGTTTTCTTTGGGCTTCAAACCTGAATCTGTGCGATTTTTTTGCGACAGAATTTCATGTTTGTAGCTCTTTCTTTTTTTTAAAACCTTTCTTTCCCTCGAGATTGATCTGATTATTGGCAAATCAAAAATGCGAGGGTTTTTCGAGACGACTATAGTTATCTATATTTGTATATATATATATATATATATATATATATATATATATATATATATATATATTAGCATATCAGTCGATATACATAGATACAAATGACCTGAACAAAACATACACAAGCTGGAAAGTCTTAGGAACAACATCAGGCTAGATAACTATGAGCGGAAGGTAAAATAATTTTTTTTTAAGAAGCGAAACCTTACAACAACCATAATGAAATTTGCAACTAATGTCAACACGCAAAATTAGCAATAATGACATTTCCGGATCCAAAAAATCTATTGAAATAGAGGCCCGAGATTATGAGCTGTTGCATTCATACAAAAAAGTCCTCTTAATTTCATATGAGGCTAGATAAAAAAATATAAATATTACTATTAAACCTCCACCGCTACATATACAGACCCTTTCTTTCCTCGTCTTCTTTCATTTTTTTTTACTCCTTCTCCTTCGCTTCCTCCTCATCCTTTCCTATCACACCCAACGCCGTGCGTTTGTTTATTTTTTAAAATAATAAGCCGTCGATTAATGTTGTATTTAAAGACATAAAGAATGGGAAATTAATTCATAAAAAACCACAGGCGATACCAAATGGTTGAAATCAAGGTAGCAGAATCGACTGATGTCCCATATTTTTAAAATGTTAAATTTTTATTTTTCACATGTATATTGACTACTTTTATTGTTACCGTTTCCTTGTCTAATCCAACTCTGACCATTAACCTACTCAGTATATATATATATATATATATATATATATATATATATATATATATATATATATATAATTTTAAAAACAAGGAATGTATTGATTTTAATTTTAAGTCTCTAAGGCCCTTTCAACCAACATTTCGTCAGGAGACAATCGTTGGATAATTAATTAACGAATAGAATAGTAACGACAATAAAGAGCAAAAACGGGGAACAAGTTAAAATAACAAACAAGTGTATATACTTGTAACGAGGGGAGGGGAAATAACGTGTAAATAAATAAGCGAGGGACAGTTAAAATAAAGTATCCCCCAACAGATTAAGAGACTTTACAAATTCCTTCTGCCGGCAGAGAGAAGGTTTCCTTAATCCTATGCAGACCAATTCCAAAATCTTCAAATGATTGTTGGAATCGGCTGTATGAATAATTTTAAACCACTCTTTTTTGTACGACATGGCGCAGGGCATATTCTCAACTAAGTGTTGAGCGATAGCCGATTCCATATTCATGGGGGGGAGATAGCATATTTGGAAACCAGAATCAATCAGCATGTACCTTCCAAAATACGACTTGGTAAGATAGATAAAATATGCTATCTCGCCCCCATGAATATGGAATCGGCTATCGCTCAACACTTAGTTGAGAATATAGCCTGCGCCATGTCGTACAAAAAAGAGTGGTTTAAAATTATTCATACAGCCGATTCCAACAATCATTTGAAGATTTTGGAATCGGTCTGTATAGAATTAAGGAAACCTTCTCTCTGCCGGCAGAAGGAATTTGTAAAGTCTCTTAATCTGTTGGGGGATACTTTATTTTAACTGTCCCTCGCTTATTTATTTACACGTTATTTCCCCTCCCCTCGTTACAAGTATATACACTTGTTTGTTATTTTAACGTGTTCCCCCTTTTTGCTCTTTATTGTCGTTACTATTCTTTTCGTTAATTAATTATCCAACGATTGTCTCCCGACGAGATGTTGGTTGAAAGGGCCTTAGAGACTTTTAAAATTAAAATCAATACATTCCTTGTTTTTAAAATTATATATAAATTTTGTACCTCTAAACATATATATATATATATATATATATATATATATATATATATATATATATATATGTATATATATATCAGTACAAAGTTGAGCATTGAAGTCAACACTCAGAGGCGACAGGCTGCTTCATGCTAGACGCAATCGTCAGGCCGTGAGGGTTGGGTTTTCTCAACTATTTATGTATATATGGGACAGTTATGCATTGTGGGCATTTCATTTTGGCGGGAGTGGCTTATTTATTTATTTGGGTCAATTTATGTTACTTGTTTTTATTTATTTTAATTTTTTTATTTTATATATTTTTTTATTCTTTTCAGTTTTCGATGTTTTATTACTACAGTAAAAAAAAATTAGGGAAATTGCTTAGATCTCTTATTTACTAGTTTGTTTTAGTCTTGAAAGATAACGATATTTATTCGTCTAAGTTTTGGGATTGATTGATGTAGTCTATTCTGGTTTGTTTGTTTTTTTTTTGGCGGGAGATGTTCAGTTTTTAATTTCTTTATTATCTTATTTATTTATTTGGGTTATTAACTTTACTTGTTTTGGCTTAGTTTTTGTATTTGTTCTAACGATTATTTTGGCGGGAGCGGTTTGTGAATTTGTTTATATCGATTAATTTATTTTACTTGTATTTTCTTATTTTTATTTCTTTTTTATTTTGTATATTTTATTTACTCTTTTCGGTATTCGATTTTTAAGTAACGTAGTAATTTTTTATTTTTATTTTTTTCATTATATAGGAGTTATAACTATTTTTTGTCCAATTTTCTGGATTGATTGTTGTAGTCTAATCTAACGGTTATTTTGGCAGGATTGGGTTTCTTAATTTGTTTAATATTTACTTTATTTATTTGGATTGATTATTTTTTACTTGTTTTTTTTAGGTATCTATTTTTTATTTTCGTTACTTCTATTTCGTCTATACTAACGGAAGTACTTTGTATATATATATATATATATATATATATATATATATATATATATATATATATTCCAATCATCCACCTTCAGTAATCAAACATATCAAAATCGAATAACCCCAGGCTTTGCGACAATTCTTCTAATCAAAACATATTTACGAAGCTAAAAATAAGACTACGAAACAGCCCTAAATATAGTGGATTCCTGGCAGCATTCACGTACTCGTAATCTTGTATTTATAAGACGCTGACTTTTTAATCCAAAGCCGTATCCGAATATCTGCTGTGTCTTATATACTTGTTAGAAGTCATTCCCATTTTTTCTAGGACGCTAAACGGAAAAAATTGGGTCAGAACATATTTACTTGTTCATCGGAGAGATAATATATATTTAATGGCGTATTGCAACAGAGGGAAACAATATTTCATAATGTTTTTCTATGGCGCGTAGGGGTTCATATGATTTTGCGAGTTTTGTTGAATCTAGACACCGACATGAGTTTAAATATCATTAAAATGTAAAAAAAATAATAATAATTAAGATAAAAAAAAGTACAAAATTATGTATAATTCCTGGACAGAAATCGTCATAGCAATTTTTTTTTATTGAATAGAAGTCACTGATTATTTAACAATAAACAACCAATGGCTAGCGAGATTGTAATGACAGAAATCATCATAGCAATTTTTTTTATTGAAAAGCAGTCACTGACTGTTTAAAAATAAATAACCAATGACTGGCGAGATTGTAATGCTTAAGAATCACAAAAATAAACAAAATACACCTTTTCATTTTTATTTTTTGTTATTTTTCTTTTCCGTTTTTAGAAGTGTTTGTCATTATTTTTTTTGTTTAAATATCTGGTGCCTTTTATACATGAAAATAAGCTATTTTTCACTTGAAGTTTTTTAAGAGCACCTTATAAGTCTGTACACAAAGGATTCGGACACACAAACACAACTCACACACAAACACATACATATATATATATATATATATATATATATATATATATATATATATATATATATATATATACCTTTATGCAAATTAATCGAAACAAAACAGATAATATTATTACTTACTTTCTTGACACAGTCGAAGTCTTTACTTACAGATTGACCACAGATTCTAGATTGCATTTAAACTAAGAGAGTTTATGGTCCAGTCTAGTATTTGATTTGGTCATTGGTAATGTTTGCCAGTATGTTCGTGCAGCGTTACAATTTTCGTACGCTTTCTTGGAGTAATGTCCATTGCAGACAATAGCCGTAGGACAAATAATCGAAAGTCGAGACAGTTGTTTCTGGGCGTGATGAAAATATGCAATCATGGATGACGCAATATTTTTCAAGGTCAAACAAATTCCATCATACACTCCTGAAAAAGATTCATATTACTGCCGCTACTGCAGATGACCTAATCTGAGGAAAAAATAGAAATCGATTACACACTGTCACTCCACTGGGTCTAAAACAGAACGTATTATGAATGAAAGGAAACTAAAGAGGCTGTGACACAGCGCGTGTTGCAAGACCACGCGTACACGCGTTGCTGCGCCCGCTAATTATCAAGGTCAGCGTGGCAACCTGTCGAGATATGAATCACGCCCAAGCAGCATGAGCTAGAATAGGAAGTTTATGTGTGTAAATGTAAATTAAATTTTGCCTTTAATTTTTGCGTAAACTGTAAAAAATCAGTGATTTTGATGTTTCAACTTCAAGGGTGTAATTTTTGCCAGCTAATTTGAACTCAAAACCGGCACTGAAGAATTTTCTATGAAGCAAAAAAATAAATAAATAAAAAATAAATAGATAAAAATAAATAAATAAATAAAAAAAAAAAAAATGAATAAATAAAAAAAAAAAAAAAATGAATAAATAAAAAACGGTTGAAAACAGTGGAAACGCATAAATAACATCCGATCACACACACACACACGCATACACACACATACACATACGCATACATACACACACACATACACATACGCATACATACACACACACGCATATACATACACACGCATACACACACATACACATACATACACACATACATACACACATACATACACACACATTTTGATAGTTATAGATATAGATAATATTATTGTAATAATTTAAACTATTTATTTTTATTAAAGATTTATGAAAGATAGTAAATAGTAAAACGTTCCTGAGAGTTATGATGGACAGGAAGTAGTGGAGAGCCATTGCCGTCAACAATTTGGACTCAAAACCGGCACAAGAAGAATTAACTATCGAACAAAAACTCACAGACATACACAAAAAACATTCACACACGCACTTTGAGAATTATAGATATAGAAGATAATGTAAATGCACATTTGCAACTTTTAGCAACATGCTAATTTATTTCAACCAATTCTTTGAGTTGGTTGTGTTTCGAATTGGAAAAGATTTCAGACGCGCCATCCGCCTTCTCTTTCCGTCCGCGCAACGATGTTTTAAATCGATCGGCGTTCTACAGAAACTTTAACACACAACAGACTTGACAATAGACAAGAAAAACACTATCTTTACAGTAATTTTCATTCATTCGTTATTTTTTTTACCATTCCTGGTGCAATTCTTTGCTTACTTACTTTAAAAGGAAGAAAAGAAAATTAAAAATTACCTAACCCAACACATCCGCAGAATCTATAAAAAAAATGTTTTTTTTGTTTAGTTTATTTTGTTTTCCGGCATATCAACCTCAATGGGCTTATATAATGGCGACAACATTTTTAGGATAGGTTCGTATAAATAAAATACCTATTCCCTGTAAAAAAAATCAGTTTGTAGATCTGGTTTTATTGACGTATTTTTTTAAAGAGGATTTTAGTCGAGCGTCCATTGTATTGCTGATCATATTTTTCCATAAATGTATTGCTGGTAATATCTCTTTTCAAAAATGTATTGCTAGAAATATTTTTTTCGAAAATATATTGCTAGTAATATTAATTTCCAAAAATGTATTTCTGGTAATATATTTTACCTGATAAAAATTATTGCTGGTAATATTTTTGGACGAAAATGTATTTCTGGTAATATATTTTACCTGATAAAAATTATTGCTGGTATGGTTGACCGCTTCGGAATATCAGGTGCTGTAAACGTGGATGTGCGGATGGAGTAGTGGATAATGGCACGGAATTGTCAATAGGAGAACAGAGTACCAATTACAGGAGCATACGTTATATTCACTCACGAGCAACTCAACCTAATACTTAATATGCTACTTTTTTCCACTGTTTCAAAAATTTGGTCCTTTCACACATGTTCAGTCCATGATATCCTAAGCATTCTTTAGAAACACATTTCTGTTTCTTCTTTATCTGTGGAGAGATTATTCAACAAGTGTTGCCGTATAGAAGTACCAATATCAGTTAAAATTCAAATACTCTTTTCTTTGTAAGAGGATGTTTCCTTATTTTCAAAAATATTGCCCAACTTTTTTAAGGTATATTTCGCTATCTCAATTCGCCTTCGGATTTCCGTGTTGCATGTTACCCTCTCTGTTAAAACACTCCACAGGTATTTAAATTTAAGTTCTCTTTTCACTTTGGTATCTCCAATTGAGTAAGAGAAAGAAAATACAAACAAAATTGATAATAACATAATTTACATATCTATAAATCTACCATCCTTCCATACTTGGAATATTGCTGTCACATATAGTCTGGTTCCTTGATATGATCCAAAGAAGAATCAGCAATATTATTGGTCCTGATCTGGCTGATCGGCTTCATTAATTTACCCACCACCGGAAGTTTGCCTCTTTGAGCCTTTCTTTATTGCTAATTTCCTGGTAATTGTTCGGTGATCTCTTTGTTATTGTCCGGTGCCTCTGCTATTTACCTTTAGCTCCTTGATAAAATCCAAAGAAGATTCAACGATATTATTTGTCCTGATATGGCAGCTCAGCTTCAGATACTTTCCTACCGCAGTAAGGTTGCTTCTCTGTGCTTTTTCTATAAATACTTTCATGGTAATTGTTTAGATGTTCTCTTCGCAATGGAACCTTTGAATTTAAGCGAAGTAATACACCGGCGTTGAGATCTCACCTATTTACAGTTAATCTAGCTAGATGAAACCGTAATTTCAATGCTAATTGTTTCTTCTCGCGTGTGGAATTCCTGTCCAGCTCCACGCTTTTTAACCAACTTTAACCTGCAAAAAATGCTGTCCCATGATAACTTTTTTTATTTTCCTGCTCATTATCAATGTTTATACTCCTAATTCTTCCTCAAACTGTAACCCTTTGTGTTTGTGTTTCTTACCAAATCCGTAACCCTAGTGTCTTTGCTGGCTTGCACGAGGTGATACCGATTAAAACAAATGCGTTCCATGTGAAAGAAAAACAATCTCTAGAAATATTTTTTTTTAAATAGCTAAGCAAAACCGAAAATCTCGAAATTAAAATAGAGAAACTAAAACAGTTCCTGCTGTGGTTGGAGCTTTGGGACTGATAAAGAAAGGAACTCAACAAAAAATCAATAAAATTCATGGTGAACCATCTCTCTGGGATTTCGAGAATGTAATTCTAACAAGCAAAGAGAAGAGCTTTCTCCATTTAAGTGTTTTTTTTCCCGTTAATAACTTTAATTGCTTAAGAGGAAACAATAACAAAATCACACTCTTCTATTAAATCGTGAAAGTGTGTAAGATATTAAAATACTGAGTGTTGTCGAGTGTAATATAAAGTATATACACCACTGTGCAAATTAATTGTAACAATCGCTTTAGTTTCCTTTCATTCACAATACATTTTAGACCCACTGGAGTGACAGGGTGTAATCGATTTCAATTTTTTCATCAGATGAGGTCATTTGCAGTAGGGTGCAGTAATATGAATCTTTTTTCCGGAGTGTATGATGGAATTTATTTGGCCTTGAAAAATATTGCGTCATCCATGATTAGATTAGATTTTCATTAAGCCCAGACACTATTGTCTCGATTTTCGATTACTTGTCCTACGGCTATTGGCTGCGATGGACGTTACTCCAAGAAAGCGTACGAAAATTGTAACGCCGCACGAACACACTGGCACGCATTACCAGTGAGCAAATCAAAGTTATGTAGACTGGCCCGGGAACTCTCCTGATTTAAATCCAACCGAGAATATGAGGTCAATCTGCAAGGAACGACTTCGTGGTATGGGCAAACGAAGTACTAACATGTGCATTGGTCCATGTTTCATTGAAAAAGTAAATAACGGAATAACGTTTTGTTCCAATTAAATTGCAGAATGGTATATTAAGTTGGCCAGGGAGTCCTGACTCACTTTGGAATCGGAAAGAAAACAATATTTTATGGAGCAACACCAACATTTATTCATTAAAATTAAGTCCAACATTTTCGACGATCTTCTTCCAGTGATCGCCCAGCATCCGAATCTGTCTCAGATATCAGTCTAATGGAATTGAAAAAAAAAATGTAAATAAGCTTACTTCACTTCATCAATTGTTGATTCTCTGGTTGCGGAGTGAGTGTGCCATTGAACGGAATAGGTCAGAGTAACTAGGAGCAGCATCGGGACTGGAATCTCAACACCGTCCATCTATTTGACCTGGCAGTATGTGTCCTGCAATTGTCTTGCTGAAACAAAGCCCGACCTCGATTGACAAAACCAAGATACTCCTTTAGTTTGTCGTACACGCGGTCTAACTGATGGAAATACAATTTACCGTTGAATACGCGACCATGTGGAACAAGCTCGAAATGCAGTACTATTTGGAAAATCCAACGGAGATCAGGTTTTGTTTTCTTTCCTCTTCCTAAATGAAAATGAACTTTTAGTGAACATAATATATATAATATAAAGCTATCCTCTGCCAGCCACAATGATGGAGAAAACATTACCTCGAACCGTCGCCAGTGAGACACGCTGCAAGAGCCACTCCGTTTCACGAGGCTCATCACTTCATCGAGACGCCATCGGGGCAATCCCCCGAAGGAACGCCATCGAACGAGGGCCAATAAACCCAGAAGTCTCCACTGCCAAAAGAGTAAAAAAAAAACTATCAGCAAGAGAAGAATATTTAACTATTTTTTTTTATCTCTACGTCCCGGGCGATGGACCCTGGCTCAACCGCGGACTTGATCAAATTACCGGTCGAAACTATATCCGCACAGGTCGCATCCGAAATCAACGACTTCCCCATTTTAAAGGGAAAAATGTTAATGCCATCGGACCGTTTTAATCACCACGGTCGAGGCCTACGGGTTCGATATGGGAAGGGAACCCAGCTGCATCCAGACCTCTTCTGATGATGTCGTTTATTGCTGCATATTGTCACAATGTTAGGTTTATTGGGGCATAGGTCACAATGTTAGGTTTATTGGGGCATATTGTCACAATGTTAGGTTTTATAAAGACACGTAAACTTATGTCTCTGACATTTAAGCACAAGCTCAATGTCTCAATATGATTGACAAAAATTAAGACAAAAGTGCAAATTATTTCTGTTTAAAATGAAACATATGACCACAATAGTATTTATCACCATGAGATTTTAGACCACAAATTCACTCTTTGAATGAGAGTGAGGTCCATGTTAACGCTGCTTTCAATGAAACAACAAGAGCACAATATTACTGTTAGCAATTAGACGTAGGTACACAGTATCAGTACTCGAAATTTTTGGAAAAAAATGGGCCAATTACAAACTTTTTTTGATAATTACTCACCGTATTCCGTTTTCGTCTCTGAGGCGTTTACCGGGAGACTCAATGAGCGTATATTAATCATTCCAGATGACTTCAAAGCACCAGCACCTCTCATTCGAATTGGATCTAATTGCATCTTTCATTTAATTACTTAATAACAAATATAATTATCTATTTATTCCAATCATTTTATTGCGAAGACAAGAAATAACTATTTTCTCCCAAATGGAATGGTTGCATATGATTTGTTTGCATAGAAATTGATCAACAGAGCACGAAAATTGAGATTCCTTCCGTGGAGTGCAAAGTATAGGGGAAATGTGTGGACGTGCAAGAAATGTGTCTTCGGCTGAGTGCGCATGCGCATAACAGAAATCACCCGCCATTCCAGGCTAATATTTAACGCTTCCATGCTACACCTACTCACGTTTCCTACACTCTCTTTTTCCTTCTCTGCCCATCATTCACTCTTGATATAAATACTCTGTGTGTGTGTGAACAAGAGAATGAGAGAGAAAGATACATAGTCGAGGTTAGGTGCTGTAGGTGTTTATAAGTATGTAAGCGGTTGTTAGAAAGTTATTTAAACTTTATTTTAGGAGCGATGACACGGAAGACATTTGCCTTGTGACATAACACCAACAGTGTTATCTATGTAATTGAAATTACTAATACCTGAATTAATGAATACATCCTTTTACACTTATAAACGAAATCCAAACAATTCGTCTGAAACGGAAAAAAAACTAATAAATAACGTAAGAAAACCTTGCTGCGGCAGACAAAAAGTTATCTCCATTTGACTAACCCTTTAAAAAGCTAAAAGTAGATATATAGATAGTCGATTAAACTGCCCTAGAGATCGTTAGGCGTGAAAGTCAAATATCTTCTTTTATTCCTGGCAGTCAAACTATTAGGTTGGTGCAAAAATAATGACGTAATGATGTCGTTTTTTGACGTATTTTTAACGTCAAAACAAGACATTATTACGTCATTATTTTTGCACCAACCTAATAGAAAGAGGTAGGTATTTAGGCTCGTGACAACCAAGATAAGTATCAAATATTATATTTTATTTCAGATATCGACTCCATTGCAAAAAAAACACATGCCCACCTTGTATGAACATTTCATATATATATATATTTATTAAAGACATTTTTATCTTTAACGTTCTTATTATAGATACAAGTATTTAAGTAATTGCTCTGTTTATAATAAACAGTAAGAAATAACATTTACCGGCCTGAATGCCCGAGAAATTTTCATAGAAAATACTCGTCCTTTGACAGGATTCAAACCTGCATCCTATACGGAACCGTCATTTACGCTGACGTGCCTTGACCGCTCGGCCACAAAGGATCGTTCGGCTGGCGAGGTTGAATTTACTGCTTATAAACTTCAATCTTCCATAGATCTCGTACATTCATATCTGCTCATGGCGTATCAAATGTAAACAAATGACGTCATACATTAAGAAATGGACAAAGTCCGACAATTTATTTTTAAAGACATTTTTTATGTTTAACGTTTTCATTATATATATATATATATATATATATATATATATATATATATATATATATATATATTCAAGTGTTTTTATATGAAGACTTTTGTGGTTTATTTGAACTTTTTATATGTTTATTTTGTATAGGGATTCACTTTGTAAATGAAATCAATAGCATATATATATATATATATATATATATATATATATATATATATATATATATAAAATTAAAATCGTAATATAATTGCAAAATAATTTTACTTACTGTAAGTAATCCTAATTCTTGAATACATTCACTTCTATTAAATGAAATTACAGTCTATAAAAACTAATAATGAAAATATTTTAAAGTTGTAATTAAAATTGTAGTTCATTAAAATGAATTCTAACCTAAACTTCTTTTAAATTGTAATTAAATAAATAAATAAAGTTTACTAAATCAGAGAAATGGAAATTTTACTTAAATAATATTCAAGTATAAAATCTTTAAAAAATAGTAATATACTTGATGTGATAATAATTCTACAAACTGTAAAGGATTCTAATTACATTTAATTGTTCTTGAAAGAAATATAGTATATTAAAAATTAAAAGTAAAAATATTTCAGATCGTAGTTAAATAAAAAGTATTCTGACACCTCCCAAAAATCTTTAAATATACGAACGAAAAAAATCCCGTAAGAATTTTAGCCGTTAACAAAAAAAAAAAAAAAAAAATTCCAGACGACACGCTTTTAGCGGATGTTAGATTTCATTGAAAAATACATCCCTACCCACTACCAAAACGTAACAATAACTGATTCATTAAAATATAGACATATTGAACACCCAGACACCCCTAGTCTAGCAAAATAGATTTATCTGTAACCTTGGAAACATGAATTTTGTTTTCGCTGTGTATTTAAAACCCAGTAATTTTTAAAGTTACTCCAAAATTCGCTTGAGGATGAAATGGAACTAATGTCTTTAATTTAAGTACAAAATTAAATTCGGGGCTTTTAGCTTCCATTTTTGAAACATGGTTGGAATTATGTAGCGAAAAACCATATTTTAAGTCTATTAACTTATAATATTAATGCTATGTAAATTTACATTGAGCACTATTTTGTAAAAATAAAAATATCCATAAGAACACCGGATTATATATCTTACTGTTCTTTCTTTTTATATATATATATATATATATATATATATATATATATATATATATATATATATATATATATATATATATTAATTTTTGTTGTATCAGATACTAATAACTGATATAAAAAATGATATTAAAAATGAATGATTGGATTTCTCTGTATACTTGGAAACAGTGAAGTATGAATTCTTGTGTGCGTTTAAAACTCAGTAAATTTAAAAAAATAAAGTACTCTAATATTCGTTGAAGATGAAATGGAACTCATGTTTTTAATTTAATTACAAAATTAAATTTGAAGATTTTAGCTTCCATTTTTGAAGTATGGTTATTACTCTGTAGCGAAAAAACATATTTTAAACCAGGTAATTTATAAAATTTATGTTCTGTAAATTTACATTGATCACTGTTTTGTAAAAATAAAAATTATATATCTTACTGTTCTTTCTTCATATATATATATATATATATATATATATATGTGTGTGTGTGTGTGTGTGTGTGTGTGTGTGTGTGTGTTTGTGTGTGTGTGTGAAAGAACTTTGAAGGAACTTTGAAGATGGAAGCCAGAGTATAAATGTTGGTACCTTTACTGAAGGTCTGGCATATTTTTTGTCTCAGCATTGCCCAGCTGGGATACATGGCGGGCTGGCACACAATTAATTCACCTGTTCTGTTTCTACTTGAATAACTCAAATGGTTTTTCAGTGATTCTTGCGACAAGTGAAAACCGGAAAAAAATTACTTTAATGATTTTTAGATATTAAACTTTTCGTTATATATATATATATATATATATATATATATATATATATATATATATACAAAGAAATTGACTAGGATTCGAACTCGGCTCTCCGATTCCTAATATATATATATATATATATATATATATATATATATATATATATATATATATATATATATATATATATATATATATATATAAGGTTGTTGCAAAAATAATGTCGTTTTCTCACATAAATTTGAACGTCAAAAAACCCGTTAACCCGTGGTATGGTTTTCAGGTCCTTTCCAAAGTTGTCCAACCCTGCGATCGTCCCCCTCGAGACCGATAACTTTAGAACGTTTCCTTCCTGACAAATCTTTCAAACCATTCGGCCACGCTCCCAAAGTTCGATAGATAGATAGATAGATAGAAAGAGAAAAAGAAAGAATTTTGCAGATATATGTCGGCATGTATGTAATGTAAACAATGAACACTCCTCATCCAAGAAATTCACAGAAAGCTTTTTATATATTTATATATTTATGATAATACATTTACTTAATTCAGTTTATTGTTGCTAAATAAATGTTGAATGTTTCCCCAATTTATCAATAAATGAATCTTATTATGTTTGTAAACCAATATTACACTCATAATGAGAAAGAGAGACATGAAATGACATCGGCACATGATAAGGGTTTTGATAATTTGAAACTAACAGCTCATATCTAAGTAAAAATAGAGAGTCATGGGAACGCATCGGCCCACACAACAAATAACCTAGGGTGAATGGGTGGCAGAACAGGGTAATGAGAAGCTTGTCAAAGAGACACATCTTTCTCAGCGCTACAAACGATAGGAGAATGTAGAGAGAAATAATTGCCCACGTCCTTAAGAGACATGGTTTAATGAATGAAAACTAATTAACATATGTTCTCATAATTGATTAATAACTAATTAATGCTTACAAAATTAGTAATAACTGAAGCTTAACATCTTTGTAAAGTTATTTTATACTCAGAATCGAAAAGAGAACACAGAAATCACTTGGTCACATAATGAGAAGAGAGTTTGGTGAATATGATACTGAGAAAATATATCGGAGGCAGAAAGGACATGGGACATTATCGGGCCACCTACCGGATGAGCTTGTATGAATGGATGACGGAACGGTGTAGCGTGAACATTAGCAACGTGACAAATGTTTCTTAGAATAATAAATTATAGAAAGGTGTGGAGTGACATGATCACCCACATCCTGAAGATTACTTAATATAGGTCTTTATGATTGCTTAGTAAATACTGAATGCTTTTAAAATTAATAATAACTGAAGCTCACTTCTCTCTTGTGAGATTTTTTCCGGTTCCATATTTCCCGGACAACTTTAATCTGCAAAAAATTAAATGCAATATCAATCGCTGACTACCTGATTACTCTCTTCTCTTTCTGTTCATCTCTATCTATAAAAGGCAGGATGTGTGTGTGTGTGTGTGTGTGTGTGTTTGTAACGAATGCACGGCCGCAATTTTCGACGGATTTGCACCAAAATTTACATGCACATGCTTCAAGTTAGAGGGAAGGCCAAGACAGACTTTGCATTTCCCAACTCCGATCGATAGTGGAAATAATCGATTTTTTCATGCTTCTACGGCAGTTTTCATGTAGTTTGCGGCCATTTTCTAGGCAGGAAGATTCTATTGGCCAGCGTGAGAGCCAACAGCTGACTGACCCGAATGTTAACTAGAATGCAAGAATGCAAAAAGAATCGATAGCTGCATTCATCACAAGTGGGAAAAATTTAAATCTGCATGGCACTTTACTCCAATTGGCTCATTCGCTTGCTTAAACTCAACGTTGATTCTTATTCCGCAGAACTGAGTTGGATGTGAAAAAGTATTTGTTGTTAACATTCTTTTTTCATTTGTTTTTTCCAGTTACGAGTCCTTTTTTTAAAGCTGATCATTTTGTGTTCATTTTGTTTAGTTCTTTTTTCGTAACAGATTTAATGTTTAGTATAGAGCTTAGAAAAAATTCGCTCTCTGAGATAGGCAAGAAGTAAGGCATGTAGCAACATCAGCACGGCAAGGACACTCCTTTAAATGCAAGGGAGGGCAAAAATATTTTAAGTCAAGTGATAGCGATAGCTGTATGAGTCGGACGATTTTTGAATCAAGCACGGGCAACACCGGGCCATGCTGCTAGTCATTAATGTTTTTGTTTCTAATTCTTCCACAGTCTGTAACCCCTTGTGTTTTAGTGGCTTTACCGCCTTGTTTCGGTTGATTCCGATTAAAAAAAAACAAAAAAACACGTGTTTTTGTGTATAGTATTAGTACAGTTATACATGAACAATTATGTATAATACGCGTATAAATGTATTTCTACATAAGTTCAGAATGCCTGTAAAATAATTTCCAAACCTGTTTTTATCAAAATCATTAATTATTACAAGTATTTATAAATGAATATAATGAATGATAGGCTTATCCATGTATTTTTAAACGAGTTCGCCCCAAGGAAGGAAATAAAGCCACTGAAACAAAAGGTTACTGGATGTAGAAGAGTCAGAATCTTACATTATTCAGACTTTTGTCGTCATCTTTGTCGCCATATTTATCACAAAATTTCAGGCGGTTGGAATGTCAAACTGAACCCTTCATTTCACTCACTGGGGCAGACTGTTCTAGTTCCACGTGCCATGTCTAATGGATGTCAGTTATCAGTTATCTCTTATTAATTCCCCTCTCAAAGTTCTCCACCGCCTTATTGAACTCACACTGTTTGGGTCCTGTCACTGGATCTAACTAACGCCTTTATCCACTGTGCCATGTGACCTTGAGGACATCTGCGTATAAATTTCTGGGTATCATAAACCTAATGTCTTCAGCATCATTTTTATGCCAGTGCTCATATTGCAATTTTTGCTGTTATCAACAGGTTTTTACCAAAGCTCATATTGCATTTTTTGTTGTTATTATAAATATGGCGATAAAGATGAGGACAATAGTCCGAATAATGTAAATAATGTGTATATCACCTCATCTCAGAAATATAGACGGATACTAAGTTAGAATCTTGTATTTCTAGGGAGCGAGAACAGATTAATAGTAATCAGGCGGACACTAGATAGAGTGTGCTATTGCATTTACTTTTTTGACAGATCAATGTTGGCTAAAAGCAGAGAGCCTGAAGGGAGTCCCACAAGCGAGAAGTGCGAGAAAAGAGACTGTTAGCATATAATGTATGGCTACATGCAGCCAGCTCAAAACTGTAAGTTGGTGAATACTCGTCGCCAGTCTAGTGCTGTGATTAAATTCAAAAATCTAGACACAATAGCGATGAGCTCATTCGAACAATTTTAATAATTATTTTAAAAAAAAATCTGTTTTTGAAAAATTAAAATAAAACTATATTAAATAGAACATTTAACTCTTTTACTTTCCTACATTCTGGTAAAAATGTGTAACCAGTAATGTGCGGGGAATATGTATTCAAAAACTAACGATTAAAACAGTGTTCACATTTTTTTTTTATTTAGGCACGACGTAGGAGAAAACAAATTGTCTTAAAAAGAAAGAAAGAAAGAAAGAAAGAAAGAAAGATAAAACAAAATAAAAGCTTAAAAAAGCACAATTCAAATTTAGTAAAACTAAACCCGATTCGTTAATAAATCTGTTAGGTAATCAAAAATAACTTTTGCAGAAATATGTCCACCATACTATGGAACCTACTCTTTTATTTAACACCGGAATATATGTATTTGTGACAAAACACCAACCTGCACTTTGCCCTTACATTCTAGTCGGTCAAAGCGAACAGTAGCATTGTGAGACACGGTACAGAACAAAAGAAACCATTGCCTTCAACAATGGTCAATTATCATAAGAAGTGTATTTGTATATCGTCGGTTCATTAACCCTATGACTGATGTCTATTTCTCGAGGCTGCCACTTCACAGTGAAACCGCGGAGTCTACCATAATTTTCCTAACTTAATCACCACTGTTGAACGATTTCAACAACCGCTACTTCATACAAAGTCAAATGAAGCACAATTTGACAAAAGCAGCGAAACATTTTCTTTTAATTTTCAAGAATATACAGGGTGGCGATAAAGTCAATGTCGTACAGTTACTTACAATAAGAATTATGACAAAGCAGTTACTCAACAGTTCAGAAATTTATTATTAAAATGGTTTTGGTTAATTGTGGTTAATGACAATAAAATTCTATGGTAAACAATAGCAAATTATTTATCAATACTTTTCGAACTACAAGCCACCTCTTCAATGCATTCTCTACAATGAGAGAGAACACAGCGATAAATGTCACGACACAAATTGTTCTGACGACTTAAGTCTTCAAATGCAGTAACTGTATGTTGTCTTACATATCACACCATATATATATATATATATATATATATATATATATATATATAAAAGTGAACATTGAAGTCAACAGTCAGAGGCGACAGGGTGTTGGCTGTTTCATGCCAGGTGGCCTGACGATTGCGTCTAGCATGAAACAGCTTGTCGCCTCAGAGTTTTGACTTAAATGTTCAGCTTTTTATTTATATTTACATACGCTCCATCTCTGGTAATGATCACTTTACCCCATAAAGATAGCACACTTTAAAACTATATATATATATATATATATATATATATATATATATATATATATATATATATATATGGTGGCAAGAAAGTCACTACTATACATTTACTTACAATAACAATTATGACAAAGCAGTTAATCAACAGTCCAGAAATTTATTATTAAAATAGTTCTGGTTAATTCTGGTTATTAACAATAAAATGTTATGCTAAACAATAGTAAATTCTGTTCGAACTGTAACCACCTGCATTCTCTACAATATGGGAGGACACTTCGACAAATATCACGACCCAAATGGTCCTGACGGCTTAAGTCTGCAAATGTATCTGGAATAACTTGCTTGAGGTCATCGATACTTCGCGGTTTCTTTGCAAAAACGGAATATTTGATAATTCCCCATATAGCGAAATCTATCGGTACCACTCAACGCTGCCATGTCGTCCTAAACATATTCCTGGAAATGTTGTATCAAGATAATTTCTTTGAGGTGAAAAATGTGGCGGTGCCTCATCGTATTGAAAGTAAAGATTTTAAGTTGGCGAAAAATTCAACAATTATAAAATTAAAAGTTAAAATTATAAATTATAAAATTCTTTTATTTAAATTGCGTTGGACAAAAATTCAAAAATTAAAACATTAAAATTAAAATAAAAATCATGAAATTGTTTTTTTTTTATGTGAATTGCGTTGGCCAAAGATTAAAAAAAATAAATTAAAAATTATAATGTTAGGTTTGCTTTGATTTAAATTGCGTTGGCTAAAAATTAAAAAATAAAATTAAAAATGATAAAATTGGGTTTTCACTGATATCAATTGCGTTGATCAAAAGTTTAAAAATAAACATTACAAAAATGGGTTTTCTGTGATTTAAATTGTGTTGGCTAATAAATAAAAATAAAAAATAAAATTACAAATTATGAAATTGGGTTTTTACTTTGATCTGAAATGTGTTGGCTCGAAATTAAAAAAAAAATTAAAATTAAAAAAAAATTATAAAATTGGGTTTACTTTGATTTGAAATGCGTTCATCTAAATCAAAAATTAAAAATGATAAAATGCTTTTTCTATGAATTGAATTACATAGACAAAAGTATAAAAAAATAATATTAAATATTATAATAGTTGTTTATTTTATTTGAATTACCATGGAGAAAAATTAAAATTAAAAATGATAAAATTAGGTTTTCATTGATTTCATAGGGTTGTCCAAAAATTTAAAAAAAAAAAAATTAATAAAAATTATAAAGTTGGGTTTTCTTTGAGTTGCGTTGGCCAAATATTAAAATTAAGAATGATAAAATTGGGTTCTGTTTTATATGAATTGTATTAGCGAAAAATTTAAAAAAATAAAATTAGAAATTAAAAACATGGGTTTCTTTGATTAGTATTGCGTTGGCCAAAAATGAAAAAATAAAAATAAAAATAAAAATAAAATAAAAATGATAAAAATGGGTTTTATTAGGTTGGTGCATAAATAATGACGTAATAATGTCGTTTTTTGACGTATGTTTTAACGTCAAAAAACGACATTATTACGTCATTATTTTTGCACCAACCTAATATTTGGTGCGAATTGCGTTGGCCAATAATTCAAAAATGGTTCTGGTTAATAACAATAAAATGTTATGGTAAACGAAATATGTTATGCTAAATAAAATTAAAATAATGAAATAGGTTTTCTTGATTTGGATTACGTTGGCCAAAAATTAAAAAATAAAAATAATGAAAGCGGTTTTTCATTGAGCTGAATTGCATTATTCAAAATTAAGAATTAAAAATTAGAAAATTATGTTTTCTTTGATTTAAATTACATAGACATAAAGTAAAAACTAAAATTAAAAATAATAAAATTGTGTTTTCTTTGATATGGATTGGGCTAGCCAAAAATAAAAAAATTAAAATTAAAAATTATAAAAGAGGGTTTTCTTTGATTTGAATTGCGTTCGCCAAAAATCAAAAAAAGTAAAATTAAAAATGAGAAAATTGGGTTAGCGAAAAATTAAAATTATAAATTATAAATCGTGTTTTCTTCGATATGAATTGCGTTGGCCAAAAATTAAAAAAATAAAATTAAAAATTATAAAATTGGGTTTTCATTGATATGAATTGCGCTGTTCAAAAATTTCAAAAATTACAATTAAAAATTAAAGTTTTGTTTTATTTGATTTAATTGGCTTGGCGAAAAATTTAAAATTAAAAAGAAAAATGATAAAATTGGGTTTTCACTGATATGAATTGAATTGGCTTTTGTTGTCATCTTTTCTTTGTTTCTAACGAAGTTTCGTCTGTAGTAATACATTGATTAGCTATTGGAAGTCATCTTTCATTTGCTTCTAACGTAGTTTTCCTGTTTGTAAATACTTTGCTTAGCTTTTCGAACGCCTCCTTTACTTTGTTTCTAAACGAAGTTTACCTCTTTCTTATTTTTCCACTTAGGGTTTTGGAGGCCTTCTTTATTATGTTTCTAACGAAGTTTTCCTGTTTCATAATACATTGTTTAGCTTTCTGTAGCCATCTTTTCTATGTTTCGAACGAAGTTTTCCTGCTTCTTAATACTCTGCTGAGTTTAGCTTTCCACCTATAGTGTAGATCTCGCGGGTTATCATCATTTGAATCCGAATAGTAGAAAGGCAGTATTTTTTTTATTATTTATTGATCACAAATTCCCATTACATTAAAAAATCAAAGCAAAACAGTGACAGATTTTAAACAGAGAATCATTGATCTCTAGATGTTTATTTTTGGAGCCGTTCGGAGAATTGTTCTTGCAGAAAGAAAAAGCCTATTTTTAACATGGATTCTAGAGAATAAAACAACCCTGCACAATAATTATGTCACGCTCTTCAACGTCAAATTTTAGCTTGAATTTGTTTTTAGAGAGAGTAGGGTCTCGCGGAGGATCAACGTCCTATAAGATTTTTTATTCTTTTACTAATAGCGTTCTTCCGTGTTGTAATAATGATAAGCAGACGAAAACTAACCGTTGTCCTTTTTATTATTTTTCTTTAGTTTTCTTTGATTTCTATTGCTTTGGCCAAAAGTTTCGTTCGCTTAATAAACAGAAACTTTGCTTAAGAAAGAGAACGAACACTTTGCCCAACCCAATAACGCACTTTCTCACTTATTTCTCTAGTCATCGAATGCAACACGACAGGTCCACCAGATAATTACACACCTATTTCTTTAAAAAGAATAAAATGAAGAAATCGTTTTCCGTTGTAACAACTATTTCGGTGTCAGTCTGGCGAACTGAAAATAACTATGAATACCTATTCAAAAGATAGCTTTTTTTTTTTTCAAGTTTACCTACCAGAAACGTGGTTTAAATATTTCAGTGAATTGCTGTACAACAATATGGTTTGGTTTGGTTTATTTTTTTTTTTTTATGGCATATTAACCTCAATGAGTTATTTAATGCCGACATTTTTTTGCGGGCAATATTTTTTCCAAAAATGTATTACTTGTAATTTTTTTCCAGAAATATATTGCTGTTTATATTGTATTGCTGGTAATAATTTTGTCTTCAAAAATTCATTGCTGGTAATAATTTTTTAATAAAAATATATTCCTAGTATTAAAACATATTTTTACACTTTCATAGTGTTTTGGCCCCAGTTTAGGGGTTAACGATTTGCCCATAGCTTGAGCCTTAATGGGTGCTACCACCACGGGTCAGGGTAGACCTGCAAACACCAGCAATTAAGAGATGGTTCCTCGCTCTTCAAAACCTCCTGAGCAGAAACCAAGCTGTTGATCGTAGTTTATCGTCTTACCCAGGACGTGTTTGGGATTAAATATTTGCCCATAGCCGGTACCTTAACAGGTGCTACCACCGCGGGTCAGGGTAGACCTGGAAATATCAGCAATTAAGAGATGGTTCCACGCTCCTCAAAACCTTTTGATCAGAGGCCTTGCTGTTTAACGTAGTTTATTATCTTACTCAGGACGTGTTTGGGATTAAATATTTGCCCATAGCTGGTACCTTAACAGGTGCTACCACCACGGGTCAGGGTAGACCTGAAAAAAACAGCAATTAAGAGATGGTTCCACGCTCCTCAAAACCTTTTGATCAGAGGCCTTGCTGTTTAACGTAGTTTATTATCTTACCCAGGACGTGTTTGGGATTAAATATTTGCCCATAGCCAGTACCTTAACAGGTGCTACCACCACGGATCAGGGTAGACCTGGAAAAACCAGCAATTAAGAGATGGTTCCTCGCTTTGTTATTGGATGTATTTTATCGACTTATCCAAAACGCTAATGTAGTTTATCGTTTTAACGAGGACGGATATGATTTGAGGTAATATAAATACTTTCGACATCAGCACAATGTTGCCATCAGAATTATCTTTTTTCTAAGATAAACAATTGTTTTGTTCATCATTTTTCTGAGACAAAATTTTTGTGTTCATCTGAAAATTAAATTTTTACGTGTAAAATGAAAAACACTAAGGTTATGTACTATACAATTTTAAATTTCATTATGAGGATCCTATTAATAAGAGTATACGTAACATGTCTAAATTATTTAAAGGAACATGCATAAATGAAAACATGCTGCTACAATATACTCTCTCTCTCTTATATATATATATATATATATATATATATATATATATATATATATATATATATATATATATATAACTGTTATATACAAGCTATATACATAAAAGAGTTGAAACCTAACCTGAACAAAATAAACTATGAAATCTCCACAAATATGTTTAAATGCCTATAATTGATAACAGAAGCCATTGGTTTATATCAACGGCTTCCCACGCTTAATACTTCTAGTATTCCCCTCTCACCTGGTCGTGTGTGAAGTCACGAGATGCGGTGCGATTATCGCTTCCATCGTCTCGTATCCACGAATTTGACGTTGCTTGGAAATCTTTCATGTAAACAACAACATACTATCATTATTTTTTGCCCGTGTATTGTTTAATATATTGTAATTGACATCTTTAAGATTGCTATATTAGTAAACACTAGAATTTTCCAAAAAATCAACCTCAGCGTTGCAACTACACACTCCAAAACCTTGTACCCATTATCAATAACACATTTTTAAAAAAAAGCCATATTTCGATTCGCATTATATTTTTTCGTCTATATTAATTTTACCAAAAACAAAATAATTCCCATGTCTGAAAATGACTGAATGGGAAGTCGAAAGTGTTTGCGTATTAAAGAAAGACCTTATACAGCTTATAATTTTTTTAAAAAGAAGGATCATAGCATTTATCGAGTGATTTGTAGGTTAATGCACCTTTAAAACTTTGTTAGCAAAAGAATTTCGCCATTTTATAATCATTAACTTTACTAATCTGCTTTTGTATGAAATATTCATTGTATTATATATATATATATATATATATATATATATATATGGTTACCACAACACTATCAAGACGTTGAACCCTCCATTTGTAGGATACAATTTCTATCTCACAACATCTAAAAAGACATTCCTGTCTACCTTCACAATAGAGGAAATTAGTTATATGCAATATACTGCAGCAAGAAAATAAAAAGCAAAGCATTGAGGTAAACCCCCATGTATCTGTTCTTTAGTACAGTTCTTTGTGATTCTGTACAGCTAGTGCATACGATTCGAAGAAGCTGAGATGTACATGTTTCATTCACTCAAACTTTATTTTCAACCATTGATCCGACAAAGCGGTCGTATACAACTCAATTTAGATATTTGTGAACGAGTTTGACGCTAACTGTTATATCTTTATCATAATTGTTAATCTATTTAAAAATAGTTCGCCTTCAGTCTATAAAGGGCAGGAAATAGTGAAGAGTCATGATTGCAAACTATAAGAAAATGCCTCATGAATAATCTTCGGAATTGAATGTGGATACAGATTAATTACCACAGACAATTCTTTTTTTTAATAGAGGACGGAAAATGCGACACTGAAATCCGAAGGCGATTTGGGATAGCGAAATATGCCTTCCAAAAGCTAAGCATAGAAAAGTATTAAGATACAGAGAACTCTAGGTAGAAACTAAGAAAAGAATACTTACATGTTATGTAATAACCACTCTTACATGGTAGTACATTATAAAGAATCTCATCTCAAGAAAATACTTGAGGCTACTGAAGTGTAGATCCCCGGAATTATCCTGAGAATACAATGGGAGGAAGATGGGAACAATGATGAAGTTTTATAGAAAATAGGAACAGAAAAATTAGTTATACTTACAATCAGAACGAAAAAGTTCAAATATATAGGGCACATAATGAGAAAAGAGGGCTTGGAAAATTTTATACTCATAGAACATATTGAAGGCAACAGAGCCAGAGGAAAGCAAGGAATGTCATCTTAAAACTTTGTGTGAATGGTTGGCACAAAAGCGATTAGAAAGAGAGCGAAAAACAGAATTTATCGCTACATTTAAAGAAAAATGTGGAGAGCCATGTCCGCCTATATTCTGAGGGAACAAGAATTGTGTGTATATGTCTGGAAAATTTGGATTAAGCGAGATAGTAGAAAAAGAAAATTTACTAAGACGTGCAAAAAGATGGCGGTATAAGGAAATATTTCGTCAAATGTTCTATCAACATACAATATGTGATGATGCCTACCTTTAGGTATTCCTGGCATTTCTATTGCGCCTTAGAGTGCCAAATGTTCTCACAATTTGAAAAATATAAAAGACCGATTCTTTTTGGCGCCCACTCACATTCGAAATCAGATAATACAAGTCTCGCGGTAATGTAACTCATTGTTCGCAAAGCCCGGCAGATATCGGTCCAGGCACTAAATTTTAACCTTTGCCATGTGAATCTATAAGTCGCTTATAAGCCATGCGTGATACATGCATAGGCGATCCTGTATCTTTCGATACATGACTGACAAGGCAAATTTTTATTTTCCCGCAGTATTTTACCATTTCTTTCTTCTTAGACCAGTTACTATCCAAGGCTATAGATGCCGGTCTGTCCTGCTATTTACCCATAGCTGGTGGTGGAGAAGAAGAGGATTCATACCTTTCCCAAGTGTATTAGAACGTCATCCAATTATGTGGCATGTGTGATGTACGTTTAGGCGATCATGTATCTTTCGATACATGACTGACTAGGCAGATTTTTTTCCCGCAGTATTTTGCCATTTTTTCTGCTTAGACCAGTTGCTATCCAAGGCTATAGTTCCCGATCTGTCCTGCTATTTAGCCATAGCTGGTGGTGGAGAAGAGGATTCATACCTTCCCCAATGGTATTAGAACGTCACTCAGTGTGGCATGTGGCATGTGTGATGCACGCTTAGGCGATCATGTATGTTTCGATATATGACTGACGAGGCAGATTTTTTCCCACAGTAGGTTACTATTTCTTTCTGCGATAGACCAGTCGCTATCCAAAGCTATAGAAGACGGCCTGTCCTGCTATTTACCCATAGGAAGGAGAATAGGATTCATACCTTTGTCAAGAGTATTAACATATAAATGAATGTAATGAATTTGACTGGAATTTGAATTCGTCTCTCCGAGTCCTCAATCTGAGCCGCTATACATACATATAAACACAGAGGCATGGATTTCGCAGTGTTATAAATACGACGTTATGTATTAATCCGACATTATTATAAACATATAGTGGGTATACTTTTTTCAGTAGATATCTCTGTTTGTCGACAGAGTAATTGATGTCTGCGGGCTATTGTTTTTCGATAGTCTTTAATAAAGAAAATGTGCCGTTCGTTCACGACAAAAGAAATAATCTGTTATCCCAGTTTTTAAGATAATCCGAATCCATATCTATCATTATATATATATATATTCGTATGAATAACTTAAACCACTAATTTCTGAGAAATTTGAATTTTTTTTTTTTTATCCGATATTAATTTCTCACTTTTACAAAGGTTATCCTTGGTTGACAAACTTATTTAAATAGAAATATATATTTAAAATTCAGGAATACACGTGTATCCAATAAAAATAAGCCCTTAAATAATACATATATGAATTATAATATAAACTGAAAACAAATTATATATAAATAAAATATAGTATAAAAATAAATAAATAACATTAAATTAAAAATATACAAAGTCAAGCAAAATATAAATAAATATAAAATAAAAGAAACAAAATAAAACAAAAAATAAAAATAAACAAAATAAAATAATCGAACAAATATTAAATTTACACATGTATACGCGTCTGTGTGCGTTTGTCTGAGTATATAAATATATACATACACACGCACACACACACAATCACCACATCAACAAACAAATCTAACCTTCCATAATTAAAACATATATATATAAGATTACACTAAGAGAAAAACAAATAAACTATTAGCTATTAAATAAAAATGAAACATTAGATAAATGATAACATACAGGCAAATATTTAATTTACTAACTAGGCACTATTAAAAATGCATATAAGTGCATGCGGGTACGTGCGTGTATGTGCATACTGTCTATATTTCTGAGATGAGGTATTGTAATTATTTCCATTATTTACTGTGTTCGGACAGTTGTCCTTATCTTTATTGCCATATTCGCAATGTTTCGGTCGTTGTACGCTCCAGCCTTCTCCAGGAGATTTGAATTTCCGTCCACAGGGGTAGATTGTTCTAGTTGCACGTGTCGTGCCTCTTCCGAGTGTCTCAAGTATACATAGCCCAGGGGATTAAAGCGTTGGTTAATCCAGTGACTTAAACCAAAGAGTTGTTAGTTTAATACCTGGCTACAGCTGAGATGAACAGAAAATCTTGGATAGTTGAGTTAAAGTGTGATAACTTATACTGAGACATTCGGGAGAGGCATGGCAAGTAGTAATAGAACAATGTACCCCGGTGGACGAAATAAATGTTTCAGTTTGAAATTCCAGTGACCTGAAGAAGACCGGAGCGTACAACTGTCGAAACGTCGTGAATATGGCAACAAAGATGAGGATAACAATCCAACCAATGTAAATATTTTCTAGTCTATATACATATATTCAAACAGCAAAGAAAATACTCATATACGCACCCACCCATAATTAATACTAAAAAATGATTTTACCATTTAATACTAGTTTATATATTAATAACAAAGGAGGAAGTGTGCCTGTGTTTTCTATGCGCGCATTTGTATACATATATATGTGCATGAGTGTATATCTATATATGTATATGCATATCTATGTGTGTGTATAAGTAATCGTAAAGATATACGCATATGCATACAAATTCAAACATTAGTATATAAAAAAATGATTATAATAAATTATATCCTACAATTAATACCCTGAATAAGTAAGATACCACCAAATCAAATAAGAAAGCGAAATATTGGCCAAGTGAAAACATATCAAAATATTTAACGCTCAAACATTTGCAATGGTAACATGTCTAGAAAACCGGAAGTCAAATGACACCAATGGAAAGAAAAGCGGAAAAAGTGAAAAGAGGTAAAAAGTTAAGGAATGAGTGAAAAGTAAAAAGAAAACGACGAAAACGACAAATAATCACGACATTCTCCAACGTTTGCACATCCACGAAGACGGGAGAATGGACACACATACACACACATATATATATATATATATATATATATATATATATATATATATATATATATATATATATAAAATTGCACCAATTATAAGTCCATATAAAAAAGAAAAACTTCGAAAGGTATAAACAGTTAGTTGCTGACACCGAATAACGAATGGACAGAGTAATTCCCGAAGGGTCTGTTTTCGAAACTGTGACTCAGAATGCTGAATGTAACACCAATCATCTAAGTGAAAATCTTTCTACTTGTATTAATTTTATATATGACAGGTGTTGACTATTGAATCCGCAACTAACGATTGCATCATACACGAAACTCGGTGATTAAATGAACAGAGGCTTGCTGTAGACGAAAGGTAAAGCACTCCGGATGGAACAATGCTTTCTCCTACTAAGTAGCACGTATGTTCAATTGCTGTTGAAGACCACATTTTCTTTATTAACAGTTCTCGAATACGCAGGCTGACAGGCGTAATAGAGATTTTTACAGTAAAATCAAATAGGGGACGTCTATATTCATTATAGTAGCTAATATTTGAAGTAAGATCTCTCTCTCTCTCTCTCTCTATATATATATATATATATATATATATATATATATATATAATTGTCAAAATCTGTGTGTGTAATGTGTTTTCCCAAACTTAGCTTAGATGTGGCACAATGCCTAAATTAGGCGGCACCCAGTGAGGATCTAACTCACTACTCAGTCGTAATTGTTCTAGCGAGGCAAGCGTGCTAACCATTACACCAACTCGTGGTGCCCAAATTTGTTTATGTATATGTGTGTGTGCACGTGTGTGTGCGCGTGTGTGTGTGTGTTTGTGCGTGGGCGGATGTTGTTTATGCATTTCTGCAGTTTTCATCCGATTTTCATGATTTTTTTTTGTTTAAAAGATAATTTTCAGTGTTGCTTTTGAGTTCAAATTGTTGGAGACAATGGCTCTCCACTATTTCCTATCTATTATAACTCTCAGTAACGTTTTACTATTTATACCATCTGTTCTTGGATATAAAAAACTTTAATAAAAAATAAATAGCTTAAATTATTAAAATAATATCATTTATTATTATATAGTTCCCTTTTCAGGGCCACTCCCCATTCAAATTGTTACCCCCCCCCCCATTCGAAGATATGCGTCAGTTGCACCCAAATGTTTTTACTAATATTCATTTTCTGGTGGGCTGATTCTAAACTTAAACTGCTCCAATTGAACGGCAAAAATTTCTAGTAATGAAAGACCCGGTCAAAAACTGGCTATACTGCTAGTATATATATATATATATATATATATATATATATATATATATATATATATATATATAGTTATTTTCTATGCGTAGCTTAGATGTGGCACAAGGCCAAAAGTATGGGACACCTAGTTAGGATCGAACTCACTTTTCAGTCGTAACTGATCTCACAAGACAAGTTTGCTAGAACACGGCTTTAAAGGTAAAAAACTTTGTACCATTCAACAAACAGCTATACGAATTTGAAAAAGACCTACTCAACATTATCAACAACATCTCCTTTCAAAAAAAAGAAAAGCCACTTCCAAAAACATCTAAGACCAAATAGTTAAAAGCATAAATGATTGTGATAAAATACTAGTTATGTCTAACAAAACTGGCAACTTCTACAAATTGGCAGCAGATGACTACAACAACCTAATTAAGAAAAACTTAACCAGGACTTATAAAAAAGCTTGCAACAACAGCATAAATATGATCGACAGCATAAACAGAACAAGTAAAAAAATAACTGATAAATTAAAAAATAGCGACAGAGTAGGCAAACTTGCTGAAAAGGAATGCTACATAACTCTTAAGGACCATAAGCATGATTTTCTGGAAAACCCTACTGCTAGGATTATTAACCCTACCCGACCCGACATAGGAAAGATCAGCAAAAGAATCCTGGAAAGAATCACTTGCCAAATAAAAAAAAACAGCTTGGATTAAAATTATGGTTCAATACCAAAGATGTAATCAATTGGTTTAACAATATTGACAATAAACCGAACTGCACCCTGATACAATTCGATATCGTGGATTACTACCGATCAATTTCGAAGGATCTATTTACGACAGCCCTGGACTTTGCTGCTGTCTATTCTAACCTGAAAAAGGAAGAAACCGATATAATCCTCAGCGCAAAAAAATCTGTCCTCGTTCATAATTGGGAACAATGGATAAAAAAGAATAATGACCTATTTGACATTACTATGGGATCATTAGACTCTGCAGAGTCTTCTGACCTTGTTGGTCTTTTATTGTTGTACAATTTAACCGCGCACCGCTAAATCGATATTAAGGACATCGGGCTGTATAGAGATGACGGGCTCATGGTGGTGAGGAATTCTACTAGTTTTAAAATAGAGAAAATCAGAAAAATTAGTGAATTTAAAAATCTAAACTTAAAGATAACGGTATGTACCAAATTGAAAAGGGTAAACTTCCTCGACGTAACTCTAGATTTAGGAACCAACACATACCAACCCTATAGAAAACCAAATACTAACTCCTTATATATACACCCGAAGTCAAACCAACCTCCATCCATAATTAAACATATACCATCAGCAATAGAAAATAGAATTAGCATTAACTCCGCCAACAAAGAAATATTCCAACAACACAATAGCTTCTATAATGCTGCCCTAAAAAAATAGTGGTTACAAAAATGCAAACATTAACTATAGAAACAATTACACAAGCCAGAGGAAAAAAAAAAAACAGGAAAAGAAAAATCATTTGGTATACCCCTCTTTTCAACCAAATGGTTAGTATTAAACTAGCACATAAATTCTTAGCCCTAATTGATAAACACTTCCCCACAAACAGTAGGCTTAGTAATATATTTAATAAGAACACCCTAAAATTAAGTTACAGCTGCACCGAAAACCTAGAAAGTACAACAAAAAAACATAATAAAAAATCCTGAACAAACACATATCCCTGAATAGTATTAATAAAAACCCTACGCTTAAGTCTGACAACAACAGTGAAAAATTGTGTAATTGTAGAAACCCAGGAGATTGTCCATTAGAAAATAAATGCTGCATCAAATCTGTGGTATACCAATGTACTATCTCATCCACTGAGAGTCCTAATACTAATATGATATACACTGGGTCCACAAAGAATGATTTTAAAGCTAGATGGAGGCAGCATAAGTGCTCTTTCAACAATATAAATAAAAGAAATCAGACTTCTCTATCTAAATATTTTTGGCATCTGAAGGAAATAAATAGGACACCTAAGGTAAAATGAAAAATTATAAATAGGACTAGAACATGTAAAACTTGGGATGACCTATGCCCTTTGTGCCTCCATGAGAAACTGCACATTATCAAGTTTTTAAATAATAACAATCTATTAAACAATAGACATAAGTTAACGGTTTTTTGCCGACATCATCAAATTCACGCATTGAACAATTTAGTTTAAAAACTAACAAACAATAAATTAACTTTTTAATCCATGGACCCAATAAAAAAGTTTTAACACTGTACAATAAATGATAGTCCTTTATGAAGTCGTCAAATAACAAATGTTTTTATATACACAACACCCTTTCATAAAGTAATAAAACAAATAAGTAATAAAACAAAAAAATAAATTAATCTTCATAGACAAGTTAACCTGACTGATTGAAAACATCTTCCGCTTTAAATTTAGACACCCCCACCTTACCCTGACTTAACATCTATGAAAGTAACTCTATGTTGATACATATCATTAGCAGATAACACCCCTACCTATTTCAAATATCCACGATGGCTGTCACCATGGGAATTTTAGATTCCGATATAAAACACGTAAATTTCAGAAACAAGTTATTCCAAAAAAAAATTTTGCTTGAAGATGAAACAGAGCTCACTTTAACTCAATTTAATTCTAATAATTATATTGAAGTTTTCTGATCTTGTTTTTGAAACATGAGACTTCTTATGTAGCGTGTTGGAATCATATTTTTAAATAAATAATTATATATATATATATATATATATATATATATATGTATATATATATATATATATATGAATGCATGTGTGTATGTGTGTAGGAAATATTGATATAGGTATATTCATATATACCATTCCAGTTGCATATATAAATGAAAACGTTTTTAAGTGATTAAATATGGAATTAATTCCATTATGAGCGGCAGAATATTAAAAACTTTGAATATATAGAATTGAGCAAATGGTATTTGTTGTTCTCATGATTCAACCCAATATCAGCATATTCGCTAAGTAAATGCATCATCTATTACCAATTCCTCTGAATTTATTTCTTCCAGCAGAAATTATCCAATCGCATTAAACGAATTATTCGCTCAAATGCCACTATTACTGATTCTTGAAAAAAATAAAAAAATAAAAAAAGAACTATGGATAAATTTCTGAAAAAAAAAATAACGTGCCTTAAAGTTGTCCGGATCTTATCTCAATGAGGAATTCTTAGATTCAGTATTTGGATCATGTTTCAACTTGGAATGAAAGCCAATGTATACAACATAATAATAAAATCTAGCAGTTTCCTCTTTGAGATGTTATTATTTTTATAAGGCTTGATATACTTTTAAACTTCTTCCTTGGACGTAACATGAGTGAGGCCTTTTCCGAACACAAGTGTGCAGTCAGTATCAGAGGTTACAAAAGCACAACATCTAAGCTTTGCGGACGACACAGATGATGTGGTTGTCAAAGAAACAGAAGTCTTCACTCAGTGAAGAACCTTGATAAAACATCCTCCAGTGATGGATGCTGAAAAAAATACTTATAATAAATTGAGAAATGTCTTTCAGCCAAAAGAAATATCGATGGTCAGAAAGGGGTTGAGGGAATTCAATTCTCTTGGCTCGATTACTAGAAATAAAATGAATAGCAGCCCAAACAGTGGCATCTGTCCCAAAACTAAGTATCGTTTCGAAATGCATGAACATCTGCTTGAAATCAAAGATCAGACTGTTGCCTGATTTTATTTCTCAATCTTTCTTTAGACATGCGAATCTTGGATATTAACCGGAGAATTACAGCTAAGAATTCCAGCATTAAAAACGGCGCACTACAAAGCATCGTAGGAGTTTCTTACGTAGGCTGCAAATATTGCGGTGCGAGAGATAATCTATATATAAAGTTGTAGCCTGTATGTCTGTTATCGAATTCCTCCTAGAATTTTGGAGATGGACCCACAATACTACATATATTCTGAAACTATATTACCCAGGGTACTTGAATAAGTACATCTCAAATTGAAGAACATTGGTCCCATAGGGGGGCACCCACCCACTGAAAACATATTTCCCATTGATTTAAAATTAATTTAAATTTGAACAAGGGAATGAGTCTTATCGAAAATATACAAGGATAAACCCAATGTCACAAAGGCAAGATCATTTTGATCAATGGGGATCCCCGAGGCACAAAAACCTTATTATTTTTTTCCCTTTGATTTAAATTAAATTTATATTGGAAAATTTGGATGACTCCTCTTCAAAATATAGGACGAAGCCAGAAGATGGGAGGTCACATCGGCAAGATCACTGAGTAATACTGAAATGTATCATTTTTCTCCACAAATTATAACAATGGCTTAAAATCAATCATCATGTTATCGCTAAACAAAATGTAGATCCCGAAGCAAGGCGCGGTTAATTCGCCTAGTCATGGAATAGAACTGCCCCCGCCCAACTGGAAGAACGCATAACCAGCATCACGAAAAGAAAAAAAAATATATATATAGACATATCATAAATCCCTACTATCTTTCCACTGCCAACCTACAAGGATTTCTTGTTTATTTTGATTGCAATCTCTCTGGGGTAATGATTATGTGTTGTTTTTTTCTTTTACAGCAATTGTGGCACAAGGCCAAAAGGGAACTAGAGAATAGCTGATCAACATTAATTATCATAGACCTCAATAATTTTGTTATTTCATGTTTTCACTATTACATGATTAGATTTTGCAGGCCTTAAACTAACATTAGTTTAATCTACACAACTTCAGACTACCGTTTTTAATACGTTTAATCAAGCATCTTGAAAATACTTATAAAGGAACACCTACCAGTTGAAGGACATTATATATAGTAGATATTTGTATCGAGTATATATTGTCTTTTTACAGTTGATAACACTAGCCTGCGATATTTTCAAGGTCGAAGAGATATACTAGCTGATTTATGGCGTTTTTTCTACTGAATCCAAACATCATACTCCTTTTTTCTAATCAGATCAAATTTTCAAGATACATGCTCTTAATTGAAATGTATAGAACAGTATTATAACTATTTATTTTCTTGTTGAATCAAACAAATACTGCTAAATTTAGGGATGATATATTTGCCGTAGGCTCACATTGTGCTATAGTAAACTGAAAAATACGCAAACGAACCTATTCCTGAATAAAAGGTCATACAGGGACTTCCTACTGTGCTCAGCAGCCACCGAATCCCGTTTCAAGCACCAGCAATAGTCGGTGTCCTTCACTGAAATCTCTACAATTCTTTGGAAAATAGTCCAAGCGTGACCGCGGAAATTTCTGTTTGACTGACATTCGTACCCCGAGTTGGCGGCTATTCTTCAGTAGCTCTTCAATTTCCTCTTCTTAATCCGCACTCCGGTGGTTTCCCAGGAAGTTTGTAACTACTGGCATCAGTGACTGCCAGGCGGACAGTTCAGATTCACTCAGTGATTCGCCAAACTCTGGGTCCTTCATGAGTTCTTTTCTTTTTTCGATGGCCGTCATATATACTCGCCTTGAATTTCTCCTTACTTATCCTTTGGAACTTCTCTTGGGGGAAAGCAAACCCCCTACCTTCCCTGTCCATTGCCTTCACATTACTCCTAAGTGTCGAAGCCGTATTTCGTTCGGTTCAACGAGAGATTGAATGTTATGCGAGCCAAGTTTTAATCGTTGTCTTAACTGCCACTCTTGTCTGACAATGTTTGTTCGTCATCCCAGCTGTTCCAGAGACACAGAAAACAAGGCTACTTTCTGTACCCACGTTGGAGCCCTAGGACCAGTCCAACCATTTTAAGATCTTCACATATCAACCATTTTTGCTCCTGCTAGTTAACAGGAGACAACAAATGATCCATGCTGTTGTGAGTTTCTTTCATTTGTACTGAATGTCCAATAAGGATAGATGAAAAACTATTCTCATTATGTAGAACTGCCTTGAGACTTTCTGCTGGATGAGTCAATAAAAGTCTCCAGTCAGTAGCATCATACACTAAGCCTATTGATTTGATCAATCCAGCAAAGGTGGAGCAATAACCTAATGATGACTTATGGGGTGATAAACAGCCTTAATTCTCTCTCGATGCTCGTCGAAAATTGTTCCTGGTGCCAACAGTTATTTCTCTTTGAGACATGAACCCAACAGCTGATCAGATTTTTTTGAACGGTTCAGGTCTCCTGTCAGGTCTTTGAGTTCTGCTTGTGTCAATTGTACTGGCTAGTCGTCCTCTTCTGGCTTATGTCGCATCCACAGCTACAACAGTCATGTCACTATGTTCGAAATCAGAGCTATACTCCATGTTACCACCAGGCTCAGGCCCAGAAAGGTTTGAACCATGAGGGATTGGTTTTATGGTAGAAGGAACATAGGGACATTGGACATGGTTCCTGTTCTTGAGATTTATTCCTCTTAGATTTATCATTCTGAAATAGCAGTCCGTAATGTTATCTTTCCCTTCCCTCCAGACCATTGGAATGGCAAATGGCATATTCTTCCTTTTACCATTCCTCCAACCCTTCAAGTTCTCCAGACATGTTTTACAGAAAACTTCGGGAGAGAATAGCTTATTCTGGTCCCCTAGTTTGTCTCCAAATTAATCGTGATATGTCTTGTCACAAAGTCAGTGATTGTTGCTTGACGGTTAGGAAGAACCACATTACCGCAGATATAACAGAACCTGTCAGGTTTATTCTTACACCTGTGATCCATTCTAATAGGAATACAAATGTGAAACTGAAAAGAGAAAAATAAATCAGAACTGAGCTAGTCGTTGACAATTGACACAGTACATTAAAATCCTTTTAAGCGGAGTGATAAGCTGCACCCTCTCTAGGTATGTGGGTGTTAGCGAGTAGCGAGGTACACGTTAGTTAGGTACACAGGCAACATTATATGCTATACTAAATATCAGGTACCTGCGACCAGCTTTGAAAAATAGACTACACAAGCTTTTGTATAAGTGTTATTATTGTGTAAAACTTGTTGTGAAGTATTCAAGCATATCTTATAACTATATCCGACCAAACATAATATATGGTATTTTTGAATTCAGCATAAAATGACGATCATATAACATTTGATAATCATGGAAAAATAATTTAGAAAGAAAATTAAATGCAGGCCAGAGAAATGGGCAATCAATAATAGGAATTAATAATTGAATTGGAAAAATCGAGAATTTTGCTATGTGGGGAGCTTTCAACAGACGATGGAAGATATGGCACAAATATGCAAAGGTGCATTGGAATAGAGAAAGATGATTCCCAAATGTTAAATAATAAAGATAATCATTTCATCAGAAAAAAAGTGATGCACAACTGCTATGCACTGTCAATCTTCCTAACTGCTGTGACATATGATTCCATATTCCTGCTTGATATTTAAAGTATCTTTAAAGTCCAAAGGAGATTCATCAATATTATTGGTCCTGACCTGGCGTCTAGGCTTCAGTCACTTATCAACCGCCATAATATAGTTTCCTTGTAGTAGTTCTATAAATAATTTCGTGGTAATTATTCGAATGAGTTCTTCGCTATGGTACCTAGACTTTATGAATTTATTTACAGTTGAATTGGCTACATGTAGCAGTAAGTTCTGTGGAAACAGTTTCTTTACTTGCACTTCTCGCTTGTAGAACTTTCTTCTGGCTACATATTTTACCGCCAATTTTGACCTTTCAACATTTAAAAGCAATGTCAATCGTTATCAACTCTTGTCCTCATTTATCTTCTATTGTCCTCGCTCCTTAATAATGTTTCTGTTTTCTAATTCTTTCACACTCAGTAACCCCCTTGTGTCTTAGTAGCTTTACTGCCTTGCATGGGGTTAAATGATAAAAAAGAAATGAGAGTGACTAACAGATAAAGATGTGAGTAGAGCTAGAAGAGACTTAAAGTAACAGAGACGTGGTCTACAGAAGGATGCTGAGTATACTATGGACGGATCATATAAAGAAAGAGGAAATTTTAAGGAAAATATAAACAAAATATGACACTTATACTTAGGATTTGAAAGAAACAATTACCTTTCTAGGACACATGAGGAGGGAAAATGGCTTGCAGATTTGAACACAGGACATACTGAAGTCAAACTGACAATGGTAAACAGTGAATAACGACAGAGAAAACACAGTAAGTGATATGTAAATATCAAACATAGATGTTCGATGTATAGACGTTTGTGGATATTCACAAATCAGGTCATGAATGTACACGGCACAGAGAAGAAGAAGCATAACGTTTTAGTGAAAGTGGATGATACTGATGAGAGTCAGAAGACTAACGGGTCTATACTGAGAGGATGAGGATCGATCACCCGCGTTTTTGAAGACCGGGTATACGTTTGCTTCCTTCTAAACTCTTGTGAAAAAATATCTCCTTCAGGCAGCGGTTGCATAAATTCGCTAGGATTGGGGTTAATTCTGGATTGATATTCTTAGGGACAGCTAATGGAATTATGTCTGGGCCAGTGGCTCTTTTCAGGCTGAGGCTTTTCATAAGTCTAGAGAAATCTTTTGCTGAAATCAGTGTTACTAAGATTGTTCTCAGTGAGACGTGGGATTTGACGAAGAATAGAATGCGTGAGTTATTACAAGACTGACTTACCTTGGACGTACGTGTAATGTGGTGTGACCATTAAGTTATAAAGACATGATAAAATGAGCCATATCCTAGCAAGAGTTGGTCAATCTTGAGGATGCATCGTCTCATCTAAACGTACAGTCACTGTAATACTGCGGTCGTGTGAGTTGTGCATTTTTCTGCAGACGGAGAAAGTTTTTTTTTTCTTTTTACTTTACTGCCTATGGAGCAAAAGAAAAACAAAAGCAAAGAAACTGAGCCAGTTTGGTGAAACCTGATCGTGTTTAATCAAAATCACAGAAGTCGTACTCCAACAGATTTACTGTTTCATGATGTGGATGACCGAGTGATTGAAGCGTTACAATTCAACTATGAGACGCGCCATCGAATATCACTTTGTCAAGGAAGTAACTCTCATTTAATATCGGCATGGGTTGATCCTGCCACCGTGTCACACCGTTTGGAAGTGCTTCAAACAGATTAACTGAAATGTGTTAGATGGGACTTTTTTGAAGCTGTCAATGATTGTGCTAGCACAAAGTAGCAATTCGTCGTGACTGAGGGATGGAGCATACTAACCGTTTCACAAGATGCGCTTCACGGAAGATTGTGGGCTGACTTCTGTGAATTGAAACTTAAGTTTGCTCGGAATAGTTGCAGAATAATGCACAAGTTAGCTCTGTGAGAATTGAGCAAATGCAAATATGCCTAAGTAGTCGTTTGCAAAATTACTTAACTAAATACCCAATGCAGACAGACATACCTGCATACGAGCATCTGTCCATTTATTCATAGTTGTGTTTTATCCTTTTATAATATGCATATTGTCACGAAATTTATAAATAAACTCTTTCATCCACTAGATATGTATACTAACTTTATATATATATATATATATATATATATATATATATATATATATATATATATATATATCAGCTCCTGAAAAAATTATTTCGACTGAGCTATCTGGGGGAGGTTTGTGTGTTTGTAAACAGCCAAAAGAATTTTACAGTAATAGAATTCGTAAGCTTGTTAATAGATGGAAGGAAGTCATAGATAATCAAGGAAAATACATTGTTTATTGAATCTTTAATTAAATGCAACATTTGGTCACTTGTTTTCTTTATTCAAAATTGGGACAGAACATATGGGATCACCTGATATATATATATATATATATATATATATATATATATATGAAGAAGGCATATAAACATAAGGTTTCGTATATTTATGGGATAAAATGCTCAATATCAGAGATAGAGCGTGTGTAAATATAAAAGTGAAAATAGAAGTCAACACTTAGAGGCGACAGTCCGTTTCATGCTAGGCGCAATCGTCAGGCCACGATTGCATCACTGTGTTGACTTCTATGTTCACTTTATTTTAATTTCGATTATTTTCAAATTTACTTGTACGTTATAACAATTTTAACCTTACAAAAAATTTCGTCGCAGAAACCACGTAAAAAAACCGGCAATGTTCAGTTGCTAATTTACCCATGGAATGGAGAATCCTCACCAAAAGACGTTCTGCATTGTCGAGTTCGGGAAAGCAATAACAGTTGTCACGGTGCCCCGTGCTTTTCGAAGGCAGTTCGATATTAAACCGCACTCTCCTAAGAATATTTGCCGGTGGTTTAAATAGTTTCAAGATAGTTGGTGTCTGTGCAAAGAAAAACTTCAAGACGACCACGAGTTTCGGAGGAACAAATAGCG
>OZ010598.1:35880986-35893486 GCA_963932145.1 Acanthosepion lycidas | reverse complement strand
TTTTATTTTCGTTATCTTCTTTATACTCTTATCTTCCTTCCTTCCTTTCTTTTTTCTTTCTTTCTTTCTTTCTTTAATAATTTTTTCTTTTCTATGTCTTTTTATCTTATATTCTTACTTTTTCTTTCACTAAATTCTATTTTTCTTCATGTTCAATCATTCATGTTTACTTTTTCTCTCACCTTTCTTCAATTCTGTATTTAAAGTTGTACTCCTTTGTTTTACCTCTTTCCATCTGTCTGTCTTTCATTATTTCTCTCCGTTTTTTTTTTCTATTTATTTATTCTACCTCAGTTTAATTTATTACGATTTACTCTCAATATACCTCTTTTCAATTTTTTATTTTTTATTTAACCTTCTTTTTCCGTTCGTTGCGTGAAATCTGTATTTTTAGGCGCCAATTCTTTGTTTTTCTGTTTCTTTTTTCTCTTTCATTCATTATTTCCGTCATAGGTAATATTCTTTCTTTTCTTCTTTTCTTGATCTTTCTTTTCTTATTTCTCTTTGTCTTTTTCGTTTTTTTTAATATACTCTCATAGTTTATACTCTTTATTTTCATTGTTTTTTTTTCTTTCTTTTCTTTTATTAACTTTTTTCTTTTCATATTTTTCTTTTATTCTCTGTTCCTTTATTTCATTTTTATTTATTTATTTTTTATTTTTTTGTTTTCGATTCATTTTCCTTTCTTTCGTTTTCCTCTATATTAATTCTCTTGGATTTCATCCTTTCTCTAACTTTTCTTTTAAATTCATTCATTTTTCATTTTCTTTCTACTGACCGTTTTCTCTTATTCATTTTTTTTTATTTTCTTCTTTATCGCCTGTCTTCCTTTTCGATTATTTTTTTGTATTCGTTCTCTCTGTTCATTTTATTTCATTTTTCATTTTCCTTCTTTTCTACACACCCTTTCCTCATTCTTTTTCTTCTCTTTACGTCTTTTATAAATCTATTACTTTTCGATTCTTCTTTCTTTTATCTCTCTCTCTCTCTCTTTAATTATTTTGACTTTCATTTTTCTATAATTCTTTATTCTTTCTTTATTTCCTTTCATTAATTTTGTATCTTTCTATTCAATTAATTTTTCTGTTCATTCTCTCTTTCTCTTCTTTTCAATTCAACTTCGTCTTACTGCTCGTTTAAGTTACCTTTTCTCATTATACTTTTTTCATTCATTTCTCCTAATCAGTTTTTTCTTTCTTTCTATTTTCTTTATTTTCTTATTCTTATTTTTTCTGCTTTCGATTTTCGTAAGAAGTTCTATCTTTGTTTCTAGTTCAAGATTGGTGGATCGACATTTCTACCAAGCCCAGTATTAAAACTAAATCAATTCTTTTCATTCTTTTCTCTCCAAACGAAGAACACTGAAACATTTAACATAAAAAATCCAAGTAATACTTTTAAGGCAAATTTTAGATGACAGGATTACCATAAAAAAGAATCAATGTCGCCATTTAAAAAAAAAAAATGATAAAAAATACACCAGCGGAAGAGACTTGCAAGTGTTGACATGTCTTTTGAAGCTGCTTGCACGAAACGAAAAGTCGGCTCGAGCCTATATTTAGAAGGACTAACAGAAATGTTGGAATACTCTTCTCGCCAAGTGCTATTCCGTTCAAAAACAGTTTTATTTAAATTGACTGTTGCACACAATTTTTTATTTATTTTTGGTATTTTATTCTTAAAACTCAAAAGTGAAATACGTTTGGACTGGCTTAACAACAAAGAATTTTTTTTTTAAATTCTGAAAAATTCATATTTAAAATTGTCGACAGATAACGCTGAGCGAGCAATTCCGGTTCTTTGAAGTACCGTGTCCTTCTAGGGCGTCTGTGATAAATGGGATAGCGATATTGACGGTCTAAGTCAACCCGTACATTTTTTTTTACGAATGTCTATACAAACATAAGCAACAAGCAAAAGAACACAAAAAAAAATATTTTTTCATAGCAAGAACAATATTTAGATTCTATGTATGTCAAATTATATACCTGAATAGTTAATAGCAGTTACTTTCCTTTGACTGGAAATATGTTTTATCTCAGCTCATTAAAAGTTGAATGAACTTGCTGCTCAAAATGTCCACTGTGCTAGAGTTGAAAGAATTCTGAAAAACAGAAAATATGTTGATAAACTTTAAGCTTCAGAAGAGTTGAAGGAGGGAATGTTCCGTAATGTTTAATTAGTTTCCGTTGCTTGTATTTGAAAATTTGTAATATAATATTTGTAATGTTCGTAATCAAGTTTCCGTAAGATTCAGTAGCGTGATTGAATAGTTTTTTTAGTTAGTTCCAGAAAAAGTTTGTGAGTGGTTTAGTTGAATGTTCTAACTTGAATTACAGTGAAGTTATTTCATGTTGAAGAATTTAAATTTCTAACTTTGTGCTTCACTGCAATAATGATACAAGCGTCGTGAACTAGTTTAGCAAACGCTAGTCGTTTGTAAATTCTCACTGGGCAGTTTTACTCGTAAAATCTATTTATATGTTTTCTAGTCACGTGACAGGCTCCGAAATTATTTCTGATTTTGGGCGGAAAATGTATTTTCGTCAGGTCAGGAACTAGGTCGATGTTATTCGGACGTTGTTGAGAACGATATTTTAATATTAACTAACCAATGAGAAGTTATAAAACTATCAAGGCTCAGCGATCCACTTTTTGCACAGAACTGCACAAAAACCGACACTGATGAAAAAAAAAACAAAAAAAAAACAAAACAAAACAAAAAACAAAACAAAACAAATGGTAGCAGAATGCTACAATAGCACCGGCACAACTTTCTGGGTTACGACTACATCACGTTGAAATTTATGAACACCGAAGATAAGCAACGTTGAGACTATGTCAGTACCGAAATGGGTGACCGCTTGGGAATAGCAGGCTCTGTAAGCTTGGTGGCTTAATAAATAATGGTTTGGAATTGTAAATCAAGGAGCCGAGTTCCAATTCTTGTTGGGTTCGTTATATTCACTTATATATTTAGATATATCTTTTTAGAGCGACAAGGGACTCGAAATTGTTACTCGATAATGGTTTGGAATTATTGATCAGTAAATCGGGTTACAATTCCTGTTGTGTTTTTAATATAGTCACTTATACATTTATATATATATATATATATACATATATATATATATATATATATATATATATATATATATATATATATATAGATAGATAGATAGATAGATAGATAGATAGATACACCTAGTGAGCCAGACAAACCTACCTAGGTTTCACTTAAACGGATCGTCAGGGAAAGTTCGAACTTTCCCTGACGATCCGTTTAGGAGAAACCTAGGTAGGTTTGTCTGGCTCACTGGGTGTATCTAGGTTTGCTCTACGGTTGTATTGAGCTCTTTTGTTAGTTGTTTACTCGTATCGGGGTTTTTTCTTTGGGCTTCAGACCTGCATCTGCTTGTAGCTCTTTCTTTTTTAAAAACCTTTTTTCCCTCGAGATTGATTTGATTATTGGCAAATCAAAAATTCGAGGGTTTTTCGAAACGAGTCTAGTTATCTATATATATATATATATATATATATGTGTGTGTGTGTGTATTTAGGCAGCAATCATTCTTTCATGCACATTTCACTGAAAATGACAGACAAGGTGCTATTATTTAGTTTTTTTATACAATTTCTCATGCAATCTATAATTTTTTTTTCTTTTCGGATGACAAATTATATAAAAACTGTACCAATATTCTTTTTATCCGAGCGCTTTCGACTATATATCTAGCCATTTAGAGGATTATATTTAGACTGTTAAATAATAAATATTTTGTTGTATGTGTGTTTTATAAAATGTTTTCATTTTTTTTTTTGTTTCAAAACACGGTCAAGATATTTGTCCATGTTCAAAGTTAATGTTATTAAGTGTTGGTTTGTTTGTTTTTATTAATAAGGCTTCCATTAGATTTAGCCTTTTTTTTGTATGTAGATGACACTATTATATTAGTGTTGTCGACAAGTATGTTCTGAATAGTGCCCGGTAGGTCTCCATGAACATTTGAATGATATCTAATTGAGCTATTGTCAGAAAGGTGTAGAGTTAGACTGCGTGTCAAACATGTTGTAGTGTGGCCTATATAATTATTTACGAATTTTGATTGATCAGGAATACAATTCCTTAATATATATATATATATATATATATATATATATATATATATATATATATATATAAGTTGTGGGTTTGTTGTTTTTGTTTAGCGGCATATCTAACTCAATGAATTAATACCGAAATCTAAATATTTTCTACACAAATTTTTTATTTTATTTTTTAGATAATACTGACATTAGAGATACGTCTCACTAATTAACCCATAGCTGGGGGCAAAGCGGTGGATTCATAAATTTCCCAAGTTTATATACGCATGAGTGACTATAAGGAATTCGACTGGAATAGGGACTCAGATAATAGATATAGCGAAAGATATTATATATATATATATATATATATATATATATATATATATATATATATATATATATATATATGTATGTATAGTGAAATGTCTTCCTAAAGTTACTTAAAGTATTAAGAAATAGGAAATAGTGTTATAAAAGAGTACTGGACCGTATGTATTCCAATATCGAATATCAACTATCCCCTCACGGATTAAAAAGAAACTTGAGTAACAGAAATGCCGTTCTACAGAAGGATGCCGAGAATACTGTAGACTGAACATTTGGGCGTATTTTAGAGACAAAGAAAACAAAGAAGACAGTTGAAATTTCTAGATTACATATTGGTGAAAGGGGCCTTAGAAAAATTGACACTCAAAGGGAATATTGAAAATGCCAAGGACGGAGGAAAGCATGGCCTACCTAACGACTTTGTGTAAATGTTTAGAAGCACAGGGATTAGGAGAGACAAATTTTACTAAGAAAAAAAAAAGTACATGTTGGAGAGCCATGATCAATGAAATCCTCAACGGAGACGATATCTAAAAGAAAAAAAAATAAAGAAATGTATTAAAAAGATATTTTCACAGAGAACCAAAATCTTGGATGTGGACAGAAAAATACATTTGTTTTCTTTTCACTCCAATCTAGCTACTAAGACGCAAGGGTTTACTGAGTGTGAGAGAATATGACAAAAATAAAATATTATTAAGGATAGAGAAGAGAATTTGAAAAGACATAAGATAACGATTGAAAGTGAATTTAAATTTTTGAAGACCAAATTTACTTGGGAAGCAAGAAACCAAAAGAGACTTTCGCAAGAGAGAAGTGCAGAAAATAAACTGTTAGCATAGACTTGACTTGACTTGTATCGGTTTTCACCCTGGCCGGGTTGGACCGACTTACTCTCGAGCAAGTACAGCATCACGGACCATCGTTGCCCACGCTCGCCGACCCTGAGCCAGGTCACCCGAAATGGCGAGCAATCGCGATTCCATCGTCGAAGACCAACTACTTGTGGACCCAATAGTAGTGCTAGGTCATCCTTGACTGTGCTAGTCTACGTCCTCAGCTGCCCAGCGACACATTTTCGCCAGCCAGGAAGAGAAGGAGGGAGAAGTACATCGCGAATGAGCTCTCCCTCCGAGCGTCGAGCTGCGTGCCCGAACCATCGGAGACGACGCTGGAGCAGGACGGGTGGAAGAGGACGGAGACTCAAGCGACGACGTAGATTGGCTGTTGGTACACGATCGATTCGGCGGCATCGTAGAATGCAGCGAAGGAAATCGTTGTCGAATACTTCAAGCCTTCGTAGATCAACCGCACTAAGTGGCCACGTTTCGCAGCCATAGAGAAGGTTACATCTATTCATTTCAACTGTAAGGTGATGAAACCTTGCCGCTAAGCTAATAGTATGCCTTAATACATAATGCCGAGGTACCATAAAAGAAAAGGAATATTTATTTTATTATAATTCAAAAATGTGGCACAAGGGCAAAAGGGCAGAGGGGAATGTTTTTCTACAATCTGTCTTATCTTAAACTCAGCTAGCCACGATTACTGACTCAAACATAGCACAGTATTCCTTACACCAAAACAACACATTCTTACTTACCAATCTTACTATAGCCACCATAATGCCTTAAATCTCTGTGAAGTCCTAAATCATTCTCATATGTACGATTTGTCTGTAGTGGGTAGTGGATAAAAATAACAACATTTAAAAATGAAACTCCACTGAATATTTGCTATAAGGGAAAGTTTAGCAGAACAATCAACAAGAAAATATTTATTGAAAATGCAAGGGGAACTATGCTACGGCGATAGAAAAGGATGTGTAACAGCTTATACTCTTTAAATGTTAAAATTTTGCCATCCGAGCGTGGGTGGGCTACATGTACAGTCTAGCCGACCTAATTAAGATTTCCACTGGTTTTGTTTGTTTTGTCGTTATTATTTTTTTTGTTAGGAAAAGTGGCTTGACGTATGATCCTTATCGTAGATTTTCCATCGATGACTCAGAAAATTACATTTTCGCTTTAATAATATAATATCAATTTAATAAAATAATAAAATAATGATTAACGACATCAATATTTCCAGTTCTTCCTGGAGCTCTCGGATTGATTGGAACAGTTAGAGCATGCCTTAAAGAAATACAAAAAAAAAATTGTACTCACAAGTACAGCACGCACATTACGAACAACTTTATGCATGTTAAATGTGTGCGCTTTTGTTTAGAAAAATGATCAGTGGAAAGTGTCATGAAGCCATTTCTGAACTTTGGCCTTTGGTTGAGAACTGGAAGGAAATGTATATAGAGTAGAAATCAATAATAATAATAATAATAATAATAATAATAATAATTGTTATTAAAGACCACAAACCAAAAAAAAACGGTACCTCCTTATTGATATGGCAGTCCCTGCAGACTGCAATGTATCTTTGAAGATATTCAAAAAGCTGTCAAAATACAAGGACCTTGAAATAGAAATCTCAAAAATGTGGCATATGGGAACATCAACAATCCCTGTTGTAGTTGGAGCCCTAGATTTGGTTGGAAAAGATTCCAATAGACTAATTGAAGGGATTCCTGGAAGTCCATGCCTCAAAGAGATATAAATAATGTTCGGACAAGTACAGCCGACACTTTACGAAGGGCTTTATGTATGTAATTTTTTTTTTTTTTTTGTCAGTGGAAAGTATCATGATGCCATTTCTAAACTTAGGTCCCTGGGCGGGACCCAGAAAGAAATGTGTAAACGCAAGAAATCAAAGATAATAATAATAATAATAATAATAATTGTTATTAAAGACCACAAACCAAAAAAAGTGCCTCCTTATTGACATGGCAGTCCCTGCAGACTGCAATGTATCTTTGAAGATATTCAAAAAGCTGTCAAAATACAAGGACCTTGAAATAGAAATCTCAAAAATGTGACATAAGGGAACATCAACAATCCCTGTTGTAGTTGGAGCCCTAGATTTGGTTGGAAAAGATTCCAATAGACTAATTGAAGGGATTCCTGGAAGTCCATGCCTCAAAGAGATATAAATAATGTTCGGACAAGTACAGCCGACACTTTACGAAGGGCTTTATGTATGTAATTTTTTTTTTTTTTTTTGTCAGTGGAAAGTATCATGATGCCATTTCTAAACTTAGGTCCCTGGGCGGGACCCAGAAAGAAATGTGTAAACGCAAGAAATCAAAGATAATAATAATAATAATAATAATAATAATTGTTATTAAAGACCACAAACCAAAAAAAGTGCCTCCTTATTGACATGGCAGTCCCTGCAGACTGCAATGTATCTTTGAAGATATTCAAAAAGCTGTCAAAATACAAGGACCTTGAAATAGAAATCTCAAAAATGTGGCATAAGGGAACATCAACAATCCCTTTTGTAGTTGGAGCCCTAGATTTGGTTGGAAAAGATTCCAATAGACTAATTGAAGGGATTCCTGGAAGTCCATGCCTCAAAGAGATATAAATAATGTTCGGACAAGTACAGCCGACACTTTACGAAGGGCTTTATGTATGTAATTTTTTTTTTTTTTTTTTGTCAGTGGAAAGTATCATGATGCCATTTCTAAACTTAGGTCCCTGGGCGGGACCCAGAAAGAAATGTGTAAACGCAAGAAATCAAAGATAATAATAATAATAATAATAATAATAATAATAATAGTAATAATAATAATAATAATAATAATAATAATAATAATAAAGAAATGAATAAATAAAATATGTGTTACAAAATACTTTTAATTGGTCAGTGGAAAATATCATGATGTCATTTCTAACATTAGGTCTCTGGGCGGGACGTGGAAAGAAATGTTTACACACCAGAAATCAAAGGAATAATAATAATAATAATAATAATAATAATAATAATAATAATAATAATAATAATAATAATTAGAAGAAGAAGAAGAAGAAGAAGAAGAAGAAGAAGAAGAAGAAAAAGGAGAAGAAAAATGTTGCGTATGGTTGCAAGAAAGAAATACGACAACAGCAGAAATAGATTTACGTGGTTTATTTCAACAGGAACATGAGGGTTTGGGACAGCTACCTTGTGGTATAGTTCATAAGTCGGCTTCGGATCTAGGACGATCTCTCATAGTAGTTCACACATGTTGACGCTGGTTGATGCTCTTCTGTTGACAGCTGCTGACCGCTTCTAACCGTGACAGGTCTGTTCCCTGGCCACCTGAGACTGGCTGTTGAACTTCCGTGTGACCCCTTTTATAGCGTTTTTTATGGCTTAACAGGCTCGAAAAACGATTAGGGGGGAAGCATTTTTATTGGACGAAAAATAGAACACTTTAGATATTATTTTATTTTTCGACCGGAACTCGTGTGTCGGGAACATTTGTAAACGAAGATAATGGTCATTTTGTGACGGGGCTTTGTCCCGTTCACATCCGGCTCTCGCTCTTGAGTATTTGCTTGTAAATCAGCCGAGATAGGTCTTAATTTATTTTATAACAAGAAGAAGAAGAAGAAGAAGAAGAAGAAGAAGAAGAAGAAGAAGAAGAAGAAGAAGAAGAAACTACAGAAGACTGGGAAATAATCTGTGTCAAAGAAAATGAAAGAAATATGTAACTGTATTCAGTAATGAAGGAAGAGAACAGATTGAAAATGGAATTTCAAGTGGACAACGAAGAGGAAATAAACCATAATACATCTACGGCAATGGAAAATATCCTAAAAAATAAAGCAAAAGAAAACGTTATGGGCCAAATGCAGAAACGATGGCAATATAAGCAACTTTTTGGTCAATACACTGCCTGTACCAAAGCAGATGATATAGGCAAACAATGCACCTATAAGTAGTTATATAGTGCAGAGTGAAAAGCTGAAACTGAAGTTTTTATTCTTGTTGCAGAGAACCAATTCTTACTAACTAGAAATTACCACGCTGAAAAATTGTCTTAAATGGTAGATTTTATGATAAATATCCCCCCCCCAAAAAAAACGGCCATCTTGTATCAAGTTGATAGCACCCACTGAATATAAAACGCAGAATGACAGAGTGGGTCAATATCTGCACCAGAACATCGACAACCTTTCTGGAAAGGAAACTGCAATAAATTGGTATGTGCATCACCCAGTCCAGGTTTAAGTGATAGGACCTGTAATAATTTTATGGCACAATAAGCATAGATAAAACTATGGGACAATAAGCATGGATAAAACTATGGGACAATAAGTATAGATAAAACTATGAAAGCTAATCCACCAGAAATCGTGATCGACGTGCTTTCTTATTGACATGACAGTTCCTAGTGACTGTAATCGATGTTTGATGATCTTGAAAACAACTATCAAAATACAAGGATCTTGAAGTTGAAATCGCAGAAATTTAGCGCAACCGGTCATCAATAATTCCAGTTGTAGTTGACTCATTGATGGTATCCCTGGTAGCCTAAGAAATACAAACAATTCTACTCTGCCCGTACGAAACAAGTTGATGTAGACAAACTCCGATACCCATCAGTGGCTACGTAGTGCAATGTTAAAAGCTGAAGCCGTGGGTTTATTCTTGCTGTATAGGACAACAAAAACAATTAGTCTTCAAAGATACCTGGAAACTACAGAAGACTGGATAATGATCGCCGGCAAAGAGCATGTGAGAAATAAAGAATTTTATTCGGGGAAGATGAAGCCAACAAATTCAAATGGGAGTTCCAAGTGGATGAAAGTGAACCGTAATACACCTGGAGCAGTGGCAAAGAACATAAAAAGCAAATACAATAGATTAAATTCATAGCCAATACTCTGCCCATACCGAACAAGTAGATGTAGAAAATCCGGTTATCCATCAGTGGTTATGTAGTGACGAGTTAAATGCTGAACTCGAAGGTTTTATTCTTTCTGCATATGACCAATGCTTACTAACTAGAAAGTGTCAAGCACACATACTGAGAAATTTTGTTAGCCTAAAATGAAAGAAATGACCATCTTGTTTCAGGTTTCAGAGTGTTAGCACTCACTGAATGCCCACATGATACAGTGGCCAATAACTGCAGTGGAAAAATATGCAACTTTTACGCAAAAGAAACTACAAGAAACTGGTATGAATATTACCAAGACCCGTTTACAGAGATAGGATCTGAACAAGTTTATGGGACTTTACAATACACACAGATAGAACAATTAAAAATAATCGTCCAGATATCCGGATCAGAGACCACAAAAGCTATATGTTCCTACTTATCGATGTAATGTATAAGTACAACGACCTGGAAATCGAAATCTCAAAACTCTGACATGTGAGGACAACAAAAATTCCAGTTGTATTTGGTTTGTTTGGAAAAGCTTCCGCTGGATTAATTGAAGGAATCCCTGGTATCCCAAGCCTTAAAGAAATACAAACAACTCTAATCACAAGTAAAGCACACGCCTTACGAAGGGCTTTAATTATGTAGAATGTGTGTGATTTTAGGTATTTTAAAAATGCTCAGTGGGAAATGCCATGATGTCATTTCTACTCATAGGTCACTTGTTGGGGACAAGAAATAAATGAGTATAAACCATAAATCAAAGGAACTACTACTACTACGACTACTGCTGCTACTACTATCACTACGACTACTGCTGCTACTTCTACTACTACTACTTCTACTACTACTACTATTAGGTTGGTGCAAAAATAATGACGTAATAATGTCGTTTTTGACGTTAAAAAATAGGTCAAAAAACGACATTATAACGTCATTATTTTTGCACCAACCTAATAATAATAATAATAACAATAATAATAATGATAATAATATTAATAATAATAAAATAATAATAATAATTTATCTTTTAATGGAATATATTCTTTAAGACAAAATTATGGTCTGACTTATTAGGATAAATGACTGATAAAAATTTTCATGTCTAGATATTTAAACTATGCATTACATGTGATATTTTTACAGTCTATACAAATGTTTCTCAATCGGTGTTTTTCTTGGGCCCTATGTTTCTGCAAGAAGTCGGTAAGTGTTCAGCGTGAAACGATATTAAATAGGTTAATTCATTTTCGGTTAATTTCTTTTCAATTCAATGTTCGTAAATTTACAAAGCAACCAAAAATGTCTTTGCCATATTTGGTTTAGTTTTAACAAAAGGTATACAGCAAATAGAAGGATAGTGGATAGATCAAGGCAACTGGAGATGTCGATTGACATTACACTTGAATAGTTGGAGATTATAGCTCTCAGGGAAACTGGAATAGGGAAGGGAGTTCCACAGGTGAGAGGTGCGAGACATGGAGCTATTGGAGTAGAAGAGACGGCTACATTTAATAGTTTCAACAGTGAACGGGTGAGAGCGGGATGCCAGCCTCGTAGGGCGCTTGAATTCATAAGGTCTGGGAACCAGTGAAAGCAGCTCATCGGAGCAATTATTATGAAAGTATTTGTAAAAAAGACAGAGAGAGGCGACGGCGCGTCTGTGAGAGAGTGACTATAGACGAGATGCCAGAACAGGGCCAATTATATTGTATATCCGCCTCTAGAGCCTATCAAGAACCCCGAGGCAATCAGAAAGCGCCCCAAACCATATATGGCAGCAATCCTCCATGCAAGGGCGAATTGTTGATTTGTAGATCTGGAGGATCGATTCCAGAAAGAAAAATTTCGTGGCGCGGGAGAGGGAGCCAACTTTTCTTGCGGAGGACGAAGCAATTGACTCAATGTATTTGTTTCATCTCAGGTCAGCAGTCAACGTGAGACCGAGCAGCCGCAGAGAGGTGCTCTCAAGAAGTTGAGCGTCAGACATTCTAATGGTAGGCAGGGAAGGATCTCTGTGGTGATTAATAGAGAGCAGTTTTGTTTTTATAGGCATTAAATTTGCCCAGCCAATTACTGCCCCAGTTCACAACCGACTGGAGGTCCTTTTCGAGACGCACGGCCAGGTTAGTTTTGTCAGCGACACTAGATTTTTTTTTAAGGCAGGAGTAAATTGTGGTGTCATCCGCGTAGATGCCAACTTGGGAACGTATGGTGTCAGGAAGGTCATTTATGTAGATAAGGAATAGAGTGGGGCCTAGGATGGGGCTTTGAGGAACACCTGCGTTCGTGGGATAGGAACTGGAGGAGAATC
>OZ010598.1:35828486-35878486 GCA_963932145.1 Acanthosepion lycidas | reverse complement strand
GATCGGATAGATAGATAGATAGATAGATAGATAGATAGGAACAGATTGGGACAGACATTAACAAAAGTAGATAGATATACTTCTCAACTTATTTTATTATAAATAATAAAACCCGATTCTGTAAAATAAAACTGTATAGATTATTTTAAATAAATATTATCATCTTTATTTTTATCCGCCCCCCCCTCGTTAGAAAAACACGGTAAAAATGAAAACGGAAAGATCACGTTTAAGTGGCGTACCATTTCAGAAGGTTTTTTTTACTCATTATCACCGATGGCAATTCCATTTTCCCGAAATATGAACGTTCCCGTTTCTCGTATATTTTGCGCACATAACAGTACATTAAATTCTAGTTGTTTATCAAGAACAGGCCATAATCAGTGACGTATTTATAACCCGAGTCAGTTTTACGTGGGCAAGTTTTCATTTTATTTTAATGTTAATCACTAACATTATCGCTACTCCGGCATTCGTTTTCTTAGACCTCACTATTTCCTGCAATAGCAAAATAACGTTTTCCGAGAGGTAAACGATCTTATTTGTAATTCAAATGCCAACAAGTCTCATATTTCAAGTGTTCGAAGATACTTCCTTATTATTATGGAGACATGATCATATTATCACCAATGATTTGAAGGTTGTTTCCAATAGGCAGAAAACAGGAAGTCTTACAAAATCTCTTGCGTCTTCCCAGTCCTCTGGCAGAATGAACACACTGCCATGGTCTAGCCTAACCTAAACGTTCGTCGACAACTTATTTCTTCAACAACGCCTCGGTTTTCATAAAAAAACTTCCTACTATATTTCTCAATAATTGCTCGCCCAACACAAAGTTAAAGTGTGACTCTAGATATAGTTTGATTGAATGAGGTTGTTTGATGAATGTACAGAAAAGATAGGGGATTCGCTCGTAACATAGCAACAGAAATTAGCCTTATATTCACGGAAATAAAAGCAAATATGACAGGAAGTAGAACGTAGTCAAAAACGGTAAAAGCATAGTAAATAGGATGTTAATTTCATACGATATATATATATATATATATATATATATATATATATATGTATATATATATATATATATATATATATATATATATATATGAGTGTGTTAATTTCATACAAGTTATTATATATATATATATATATAAATTATATATATATATATATATAAATTATATATATATATATATATATATATATATATATATATATATATATATATATATATATATATATATATGTATATAAATTGTGACCTAGTAATATACATACTTATACTTGATGTGAAAATAATTTTACATACTGTAAGTGATTCTAATGCATTTACTTGTTTTAAAAAGAAATATAGCATATTAAAAATTAAAAGGATTTTTTTAAAACCGTAGTTAAATATAGCGTATTCTAACCTAAACCCCCCACAAAAAATCTTTAAGTATACAAATAGAAAAAAATGCCGTAAGAATTTTTGCCGTTAACAATAATTCTTTTTAAAAATCCATTTAACGGATGTCAGAATTCATTGAAAAATACATCCCTACCCCTACCACAACGTAACTAATAACTGATACAACAAAATACAGCGATAATGAAAACCCAACCATCCCTCGTCTGGATGAATAGATTTCTGTGTATCCTTGGAAACGTGAATTATGATTTTTGCCGTGCCTTTAAAACCCAGTAAATTTAAAAATAAGTTACTCCAAAATTTGCATGAGAATGAAATGGAACTAATGTCTTTAATTTAATTACAAAATTAAATTCGAAGCTTTTAGCTTCCATTTTTGAAACATGGTTAGAGCTGTGTAGCGAAAAATATTTTAAATCAATTAATTTATAATATTAATGTTCTGTAAATTTACATTGTACACTATTTTGTAAAAATAAAATTATTTATAAGAACACTGGATAATATATCTTACTGTTCTTATTATAATAATTTATTTTTAATTGTAATAATTTGTTTATTTTAAATTATAATAATTTATTTCACCAGAGTCCTAGGACTCTGGTGAAACAAATTATTATAATGGTACCTTAAAATGGTCTGTTTTTCTTTTAAATATTAGCTCTGGATTTACATTGAGCTCTCAGGATTTCATCCTACTTCGGATTACCCATATATATATATATATAAGGCGGAACAAAAGTGCACTGGTGGAACTAAAAATGAAGCATGTCAGAAAATTTGCCATGGAAATAGCAATAGATAAGTGAGTGGTATCACTGTGATGGTGTGAGCTGATGGAACTAGAGAATGTAGCTCGTCAGAACATTTGCCACGTAAATAGCGTTGGAGTATCGAGAGATTTAGCTGTTAAGACCTGATTTGGTGGAAATAAGGAATATAGCCTGTCAGAGCATTTGCTATGTAAAATGCGATAGATTAGCGAGTGTCTTAGCTGTGAAGATCTGAACTGGTGGAACTAATATATGTAGTTCTTCAGAATATTTGCATGGAAAATTGCAATCGAGTAAAAATAGGTTTAGCTGTGAATTCTTGAAGTGTTTGGAAATAAGGAATGTAACTTTCGTCAGGACATTTGCCATTGAAACAGAGATGGATTAGCAAGAGTTTCAGATATAAAAACCTGAACAGGAGGAACTAAGAAAGTTACTCTCTAGAACATTTGCCATGGAAATAGCGATAGTTTAGCGAGAGGCTAGGGTATAAATGTCTGAACTGGTGGAAATAAGTAATCTAGCTCTTCAGAACATTTGCAATAAAAATAGCCATAGAGTAGTGAATAGCTGGATCTGGTGGAATTATGGAACATAGCTCGCGTCAGTTCCTTTTGCCAAGGAAATAATCATGGATTAACCACGGTTTTAGCTTTGAAGGTCTGAACTCGTGGAACTAAAGAATCTTGTTCGTTAGAACATTTGCCATGGAAATAGCGATAATGTAGCAAGAGATTTCCGATGTTTCATCGGTAGGGTGGAAAATCATTCTCTCGCAAAAACGCTTGTTGATTAATTAAAGTCGATTTTTTGCCATTGAATATTGCATAAACAATTTATTGTGAATAACAATGATTTCCAAATAAACATCCTACTATATAACCTAGAGCTGGGGTGGGAGGGAGTAAGGATATGGATTCGTAACATTCCAAGTGAATATATCGAAGCCGACTGGATTCGAACTTAGCTCGATAAGTTCTCATTCCGAACGGCTCGCCATTATATGACGACGACGACGAAGTTGACGACTATGAGAAGAAGGAGTAGTAGTAGTAAAAAATTATAAAATCAGGGGAATTATTACTGAGACTCTTTCAAGTTTCTCTTCATATTCTAAATTCTGACGAGACTATTTCCGTAGAAAAGTAAACATTCTTGTGATAACAAAAAAGAAATTGCTGAACTCCCAAATCATGCTTTACAATCTCAGACGTCTTATTTGCGCTAAAGTTTGTCCATTTTTTTTTTCTTTTCTTCCGGCTTTCCCATGAGGAATCTTTGGACCATTCTCGATTGCACCAGTGATTATCTGACTTCCGGTACATTTTTTTTTTAAATTCATGATTACGTTTGTTTTTTGTTTTTGTTTTTGTTTTTGTTGTCTTGGTTTTTGAGTCTTTCTGTTTGCACCTGATAATAACAACGTAAATTGTTTTCTATTTATATTTTTCAAAGCGGCGAGAAAAAAAAAAGTCGACTGTTTATTTTACAGACCGGATTTTTTTCAAATATCTTCGTTCCGGAAAGAATTACTTCTCTTCCAAATACATCATACATGGCTATAAAATGTGACAAAAATTAAAATTAAATTGTTAAATTCTTAACCTCCTTTTATTTAAAATATATATATAATATAATATATATAATATAATGTATATAATATAATATATATGTATATATATAATATATATATAATATAATATATATATATAATATAATATATATAATATAATATATATATATAACATATATATATATATATATATATATATATATATATATATATAATTATTTATTTAAAAAAAAAATTATAACATAAATATGTTATAAAATCACTACAAAAATAGCCATTTTGTTTCAACACCCTCGGTGTCTTATCAATGTTGAAACAAAATGGCTATTTTTGTAGTGATTTTATAACATATTTATGTTATAAATTTTTTTTTAAATAAATAATTATATCTGCTCTACTTTGTATTGAGCACTCTTTTAAGAATAGTAATTGTTGGTTATTGGAATTCATTCCATATACACCAATCATATACTTGGATATATATATATATATATATATATATATATATATATATATATATATGACATTTAAATTAATGTCAAACTATAAGAATATACATATTAATTAAATTATAAAAAGAATGCAGCAAGATTATTTACTCAGTTTTTTTATTAGAAATTAAATTATGTCACTTAGTATCCTCCGTAATTCATCTAGACTTCTCAGTTAACCTAATCAATATTGTTACAAATGTTGAAAAGCTAATAATTTTTTTACTTTTATTTATAAATACTTGTTGCAACACGAAATCCATATATTCATATTTTATCCAAGTCCCACATTAATTCCAACAGTTATTTTTTGTTTCTATCAAAATTAAGGATTGTGGGTTTATTTTATTACTAACAAAATTTTGTTCACTTTCTTGTATATATATATATATTACTAGCAGGTCGTTCGCAAGCTCGTGAGTGCAGCGGCTTTGCTCCTGCAAGTGAATTCGCTGAGATCCTGCAAGTGCATTCGCTGCACTCCTGCAAGTGCATTCGCCGCGCTCAGGCAAAAAAAAAAAAAAAGCGCGGGGAACTCGACAGTACACAGCTCAGTCCGTGTTCACTGGTCGCCATTTCTCGACTTTTCTCCCCACTGTGGTATCCTTATTAAGTACCCAATAACAAACTTGCTGAGATCTGTCCAAGGTGAGTAAAAACAATACATCCCAAAATAAATATGGAAAAAAAAAGTGAAAAAAAAAAACAAAACAAAAAAAACAAAAAAAAAAACAGAAGAAATATGAAGAATACATAAAAGCATACCAATCAACAAAGAAAACACGGAAGATCGGTGTTCCTGTACACGCTACGATAATCAATGATTAATTCAAGATAATGAGAGGTTAAAATATATATTAATATATTATATCCCATGATATATATTACTATATTATACTCCATGATATAGGTTTACTTATCTCTTTAAATTTCGAATATATAAATAATTCTAATTTCTTTTTACCTATCTTTACACTATATTAATTTTATCTCATAAATTGTGCTTTTTTCTGTCACCCATGCAATAAAAATAGTTGTTTATACGGAAAGTAAGGACCTACGTACATCAAATCGTCTTTAAATTAAGTGGCATCAGAAGAATTATCGCTGAACTTTTAAAAGGTAAGCTTAAACACTTAATTCAATACTTAAAGCAATGATCAATTTTTAGTTCTTCTGTAGATTGTTAATGGCTATTGCATCTACTCCCCGACCCTAGCTATTGTGATGATGGCCAAACTAAGAGTCCTCCACAGGAGCTAGCTTAAATGCCGTCCGATAGGGCGTTTTTTACACTAGTTTACAATAAAACTTGGACTGCAATTTTGGATAAAAAAGAAAATTCATTGTTACTCCCCATGAAACATGAAAACAACGATAATGGCTAGTATAATATATAAATATATATGTTTAACATCGCATTATCTGGCAACCCTGAATCTAAGCTCATCAAAAAACGTTCCCTGCGCTTAATTATGGTATTTGAATGAGCTATCAATCATTGAAATCGGACCAGTGGGAAAAGAGAAGATGCTTGGACACGCATACACTGTACTTTATATATGAGAGTATGCATATTGTAAATATTCATTATGGTTTTCATTTTTAAATATTGTTATTTGGTTCCCCGCCCAACAGACAAATTCTACATATGAGAATTTGATGTATTATGGTGGGTGTAATAAGTAAGAATGTGGTGTTTTGCTGCAAAAGATATTGTATAGTGTTTGGGTCAGTGATTGTTAATAGTTAAGTTTACGACAAGACAGATGATGACCAGCTTTCTACATCCACACATTTGGCGTTGTACCAGATGTTTTTTTTTTATATTATTATGCTTACGTTAGCATTAGATCAATTTACCTTTTGTTTTTATTCACATTGTCCTTTTACAGATATATATATATATATATATATATACACACACACAGTGTAACCCGGATATAAGAGAGTTGTCGAAACCGGAGGAGAAGTCTCTTATATCCGGGTTTATCTTATATCCGGGTTTGGTCTATTTTGTTTGGGTAAGTATGGCTCTAATTTGGGACGAAACAAAATCTCTCTTATATCCGGGTTTCTCTTATATCCGCGCCTCTTATATCCGGGTTACACTGTATATATATATATATATATATATATATATATATATATATATATATTAGTAATTTCTGAAATTTGACATTGATAACTATATATCCTTCTATTTGTTTTTTTTTCAGAATCGCTTAAATTATAAGAACTAAAGAGGGTTAAGAGGCAACAAGTCGCTGGTAAATAACTCTCCTTCAAAGCTGTTCTTTTTCTTTTACTCATCTTTATATTGACACGAATATTGATGATGGTTTTTGCAAGTTTCAGCAACGAATGTCTACTCGTTAAAACTGAATGCATCGCCACAGGATTGTTGCATGTCTATTCGCATACCTATATATCCACTAAGGTGCGACCATGTTTGAAGCAGTTGTACCACTCCCCGAAATAGCTTTTGCCCATGCCATCATCGTCAAAAGTCTATTGAATCTTCTGGATGATTTGAGCTTGAGTCTCACCAGGATTTTGGCAAAATCTGATGCAATATCTCTGCTCAGTGCATGTGAAAACGAAAAACTGACGAGAGCGCACTACACGTCTTTACTGTAGGCATAACAGCTGAGAACTTATGCGGCCTACGGGCGCGAACTTGATTTTAAATATGTGCAAAAAGGGTAGTGACGTCTGTTGGCTTCTCGTGGACTCTGGTAGTTTCTTACTCAAATTGATAGTGCTACTCTTGGCTTCAATTGACCGTTTGGCTTATATGCATCTCGCCTAACTCCTACCACCCCTCAAGTTTTTTTTTTCTCTACGACAGGACGTTCATAAAGCGGTCAGCTATTACAAAACAATAAACTTTGTTTCAAACTTTCCTCGCGACAATCGGCCATTTTATCAAAACAATAATTTTTCCCATAAGCAATTTTAAGAAATGATCTATAAAGAATTTGTTTTTGTTTGCTTAATTCCAAAGAATTCTGTTTGCTTGTCGATTTCAAAAATTAGCTTCTCGGTCGATGATGAACTGCATATACCAAAGATTCAACATTTCAAGACCACATGAGTTATCCAAATCGGCGAGAATATATTATATTCCGCTTTCGTAGTCATATCAATACTTATTTGCTTCTCCATAGTTTAGAGTTAACATTCCATTCAAAGCTTCTGTTCATCAGAAAGATAAAAGAAAATGTATTTCACTTTGTTTACTTGGCTTCATATTTCAAATCATTAATTTTCAACTTAAAGATATCTTTTTTTAACATTTTCAACAATTCTAATTCTCCAATTATTAGCTTGACGTAATAATGTCGTTTTTTGACATTAAAAATACGTCAAAAAACGACATTATTACGTCATTATTTTTGCACCAACCTAATACATACGGAGTTTTCACACGAAACTTTTTAATCCTTAATTCATACTACTAGTGTCAATTTCTTTTTTTTTCATTTTTTTTACAATTTTTTACAATTTAAAATTGTATAATTTATAAAGGTTTTGAAACTTTTCAATTTAGATGAGATAATTCTTTGGGAATATTGTTGTGAATTAAAACTATATTTACTAATCATATATTTTAAAGCTTACAACAATCTGAAGGATCCGACTATTTTTAAAAGAATTTGGATTTGTTTTTTTTATTATGTATATAGATGCAGAATTTCTGAAGTATGGATGTACAAACCGATAAATTTCATTCTTACAAGATGACGTGTTTTAAATGTTGTCCCTCTTAAGGAAAAACAAAACAAACCCTAATGAAATTTATCGTCTGCTACACTATAATTAACAACGGACACGTTCAGCGGTCAATCTGCCGTCAATAAATCGATTAACACGTTAGAAGAACAAAACCGCGTAGTTAGAAAATGTCTGTATACACCGTGTTATGCTATAAGTAAGGAATATTAGTTTCAAATCAGATTAACTTTAAATAACGTTTCAGGAATATATATTCTATTTTTACAAGATTTTTAAAACAGAAAATTAAGTTTTGTTTACATATGTATAAAAAATGGCTGACGTTATCGATGTTACGGAAAACCTGAAAGTCTATTCCAATCAATATAATTTCTATTTGAAATGCACTAAAGTATTTTGTTTACCGGGTACAGTAAGTGTAGTGCTTTAGCTTTCGTTTAAAGCTAAATTCAAAGTTTCGAGAAAAATATATTATCAGCAATAAAAATCTTGTCGGTATTAAATAATCCATTGAATTTGATATTCCGTAAAACAAAACAAAAAAAAAAAACAAAAAAACAAAAAACAAATGAAGCTACAAAGAATGGGAAGAGGAGAGAGATGATCACTCAGGTTTTGAAAGCACACGCAATATAAAATTAGAAGATGGTTTGTTTAATCTTGCCTAACACTGCATGATGCCTACAATAATTGTTTTACTTGGCAGTCGTTCATCAAAAGACACACTTCAACGTTGATTAACGTTAGTAATTACACGACAACCTGGAATTTCAGTGTAACTTGAGAGTCATACTAAAACATGCTTCATAAAATGCTCATGTGAAATCAAACATTATAAATCACATGTCGACTTGATTACAAAATAGGCGGAAGTGTTGACATGGCGACCAAGTCTGCAACACGCTTGATGTTGGTAAACAGCGTGATATTAAAAACATAATTTGGCCATTTCTATGTTCTGTGATCCCTCCTCCAACAAGAGGCAACAGCGATCGATTGTCTAAATGTCAAATGTCCACGAAGACTTAGCTAAATAGGCGACGCCGTAATTAAATATTTTTTCTTTTAATATTCTATTCTATTTGCAAGAAGACAGAATGCAAGGTTGCTAGAAAAAGGGACAGCTCACCAAACAAAATAAAAAAAACAAAGATGTAAATATCTGGGAAATGTTTTGACGGAGAGAGGAATGCGCGACACTGAAATCCAAAGGTGTATTTGGAAAGTAAATTTCCCATTCGAAAAGCCAAGCAAACTATTAAGAAACAACAGTATTCTGTTAGAAATAAATAAAATAGTACTGAACTGTTACATAATATCAGTTATCCTTGCGGTTCTACAGGAGGATGATGAGAATAATGTGGACCGAATATGTGATCAACGAAGACATTTTAGAGATTTTTTTTTTAAGGCGATTCACCTAAGCAAAGCAGGTGTACCACTAGCACTGAAGGAGTTACAGAGAATTGAAAACAACAGAGGCTAGTTGAGGAAAGGATACAGAGAAGGACAGGGAACAAGCTCAGGGTGTCAGATGTCGATTGACATTACACTTGAATGTTTAAAGAATATAGCCATCGGGGAAGCAAGTAGGGTGGAGGGAGTTCCAGGGATAGGAAGTGCGTAAGCAAAGCTGTTTGAGAAGAAGAGACGGTTACATTTAATGGTTATGACAGTGAAAGTCTGGGACCGATATGCCAGCCTGGTAGTTCGTTTAAATTCATGTAGTCCTGGAACCAGCGAAAGTAGCTTGTCGGAGCATTTGCCATGAAAATATTTGTAGAAAAGACAGAGGGAGGCCACAGTAGGTCTGTGGTATAACGATTGCAGACTAGATGCCAGATCAAGACCTATCATCTTGCATATTCGTCTCTGGATTTTGTCGAGGACCTTGAGACGTACAGCGGAAATACCAGACCATATAGGACAGTAAACAAAAATGAAATGTATGCTTTGAATCAGAAATAGACGGTCGAAATTTGTAGGGAACATAATGAGAAAAGAAAGCATGGGTAACTTGGTACTCACGGAACAGACTGGTGGCAAGAGGGACAGAAAAAAAAACGCATAATTTAACTATCGAATTTGAGTAAATGGATGATAAAACAGGGTTAAGGAGAGATAATAAAAAGACAAGATATATTAAGAGCTACAAAGGATAGAAAATTGTGGCGTGCCATGAAGAACTATTAGCGAAAGGAATAGCCCATGATGTGTGAGGTCCCCCTGTGTCGCTGCGCCAAATGTGATGTCTGCCTAGCCGCGTCCGTCGTGCTATCCTGTCCTGTGATGACCAACTGGCTTGGTATTGGTCGCAGCACAAATGTCACGTTCTAACCTTTTGGGGATTCGGATGGGAATCTGGTTAGATTCGGTATCAGCCTTGTCGTTCCCAGCTCGCCTCCAACGTCTGGTTACCGAAGTAACTGTTTTGATCTCCAGTCTAACCTACCCACGTTGTGAATTGATCTTAGGCAGACGAAATCAATCAGTCGCCGGGCCGTAATGCAAGCCGAGTTCGATCAAGGATAACACCGCACAAGTATATGTAAAAGAAAAGAAAATAATAACTCGAAAAGTTCAAATGTGTTAAAAAAAAGTATAACAATATTTTATATCTGGTTCCTGAATACAGGACTGCGTCTTCTTCCCAACCCGCTATATGGATTCGTGACACTTTGTGTTTGTTAGGCGAGTCTTAACATCTTAAGTTGTTTGTTCTTTAAGAAACTGGTTCTTGGTGTATATTCGTAAAACTTGTTTTGGTGGTATGAGTCTAAGTCGTTCTTCAAAATTAAATTGTTCTTGGCTAGAAGTTGAGGTCGTGATTTGCGTGAATCTTTCGGTCAACTCTTTGCGAGGCGGGCCCAACTCAGCCGGGAACTTCACTGCGAACTTGACTGGAACTCGAACTCGAACTGGTACTTAACTCGCTGCGACTCTGCTTATATGGACGCCGACCAAAACCGGGGTGGGCTTGTCGGGGTTTGAGGTTCCTTGATAATTCTAAACCCACAATCCACTTCTTTGTTTTTGGTCAGGAATTTTTTTTTTATTTTCCATTTTTGGAAGTCTTTCGTCCTCCCACCTTCTTCTGTTCTCATATTGGTATCTCACCATGCCCTCAGAGGGTGTCAACGGGTTTCCCCTTTTTCTTTTTTTTTTCTTTTTCTTTTCTTTCTCTTTCTTTCCTTCTGCCCCACAACAAACCCTTGGACTTTTATCTTAGCCAAATGTCACTTGGACTTTATCACCTGGGGCTTTCGCCAATTAAGTGGGTGTTCAATTGGACGTATTTGCATTCTTGGTGCCAATTACTGATCCGATAAAATAGTTTCGCTATCATAGCCAGCCTTGACGATAAACAGATGCTCCTCTCAATGATATTCTGCATATAGACAAAGGCTTAATCTTTCCTTCATGGTGGTCAGCGGACATTTTTGTTTTTCTCGGACAGTGCGTGCTTAATTAATTTTTATTTTTTATCTCTTTAGAATTCTGCTGGAGGTCTCTTGTCCAACTTGAAAAAATCTTTTTTTATCATTGCCATGGGAAGATTGGATATATCTTACTTGCCGCCCCGTAACATAAATCAGATTAAATTCTGTGTTTTACCTTCTCGACAATGGAAATAAAAATCTTACCACTTTTCCTTGTCAGAAAAATAACACCGCTTAATGTCCTTTTCGTGATGGCTTCTTATCACCTAAATTTAATTCTCGCCTTTCTTTTTTCTTCTTTCTTTCTAGCGTCGTAAATATTGTCACAATGTGAGTTACATCTTGGGTCATATAAATCAAGCACAGAAAGGCATCAACCAATTCAAATGTCCATGGTAAATGTAGCATTTACATTAGCTGGCTCCATACCGGAAATTTTTCATTACTATTTACATCGTTCAAACTGTTTTCCTGATCTTTGTTGCTATATACCCGAAGTCGAAGCAGTTGTACGATCGCGCCTTCTTCAGGGGTGTACATTGGAATTTCGAACCGAATACATTATTTAGTCCACATTTTAGTTTCGATTGTTCTAATTCCACGTGCCATACCTTATTTGGATATGACAGTTTCAGTTAATTCCCTTTAGTAACTCATCTCTGAAAAGTTTTGTTCCTCTTGCTGTGTCCGAGTTTTGAACATTCAACTCATTAGATCAATTCACTTTTTAAATAACATCACCCAGTAATTTTATCCACTGGGGAATGTGTCCTTAGTTACAATACCTCATCTCAGAAATATAGACAGATACTTAACATTACTCTCAGTTGAAATTTCTAAAATCTAGCACGGGTTTTCACGAAAACAAGTTTCTGATGTAACCTAGTGTATGTTACTGACTAGAATAATTACACGAAGGTTTGTAATGTACAATAATACTTAGGACACGAACAACACATATAAGATTCGCCAGCGGCGCGTAGAAGAAGTAGACGACTGCTACAAGTGAGTCCAGTGAATTCTGCAATGAATCTCCAACTGCAGGCTATCTACCAAACGCCTCACGCGGTGTGGCAAAAGGCTTTACTAAATGTGGTGTAAATGAGACCGTAAGGTCGACCAGAAATTCTTCGTAGATCCCCGTATAAAATGGTGTCTCGTAGCTGTTTTTGGAAACGAGACATTGCTCTTCGACTTTTTTTGCTCTACTCCAGTTTAAAAGACCGGGGAGGAGTGTGAACCGAACGATAGGCTATCCTATCTAATATATGTATATTTTGGAACTGATTTTTGATGTTCCAGCATCAATTAAAAGGTCTATGGTGAAATAAACTATTACAATGGAGTCTTAAAGTAGTCTGTTTCTTTAAACAGCACGTAAGCTGCCACGTGACAATATTACTGAAGGGGAACGCATAGCCCTCGATACGCTGACACATAGAGATGACCTAATCATAACACAGGTTGACAAAGAGGGTGCGACAGTGATCTGGGGAATCGAAGAATACATTAAAGGGGCCAACAAACAGCTAGCCGACAAAGAAACCTATAAAAGCATACCTACAGATCCCCTTCCAGAACACCAAAAAGAATTAACTAGCTCACTAAACATAATGCTTCGCAACAATCTAATCGACAAGGAAACATACACAGCACTTACACCCACAAACATTACACCTGCTCGTTTCTATCTCCTTCCTAAAATACACAAAAGCAACAACCCAGGAAGGCCGGTTATTTCATCGTTCAACTGCCACACGACAAAAATTTCCAAATACATAGATCCTTACATACAACCGCTAGCTAAGGAAGTAATTTCATACATCAGAGACACAACAGATCTACTGAACAAAATTAATCACATACAAACAGTACCAGAGAAAGCTACTCTAGTGACTATGGACGTTAGGTCACTCTATTCAAACATTAAAAACATCGAAGGGCTAACCGCCCTTCAGGAAGCACTTACTAAAAGAAGAAAACAAGACCCCCCCACAGAAGTCATCATAAAACTCATGGTGCATGTCCTTACATTGAATACTTTCAACTTCAATGGAGCACACTACCTTCAAATAAGAGGTTGTGCCATGGGCACCATAGCAGCTCCATCATATGCTACAATATTCATGGGAAAATTTGAGGAGACCCATATCTATCCAATCATTGGTAGTGACTGCCTATTCTATACAAGATATATTGATGATATATTCTTTGTATACACGGGTAGTGATGACAAACTTACCCAATTCCTTATGACCCTAAACACAGTGCACGACTCAATTAAGTTTGACTATGAAAAATCCACAACATCAGTAACATTTTTAGACACCCGCATTTACATAGATGAAAACAGGAAACTACAAACGACACTACACACTAAAATCACCGACACCCACAACTATCTACACTTTAAGTCTTCCCACCCTAAACACCTCAAAGAGAACCTTCCCTATTCACAAGCACTTAGACTCAGAAGGATATGTTCCAAAAATGAAGAATTAAATAAACACATTGAAAACCTGGAGCATCAATTCACAACACGTGGCTATAAACAACACCTAATCAGGGAACAAATAAATAAAGCAATTTCCACACCTAGAGAAGACATCCTAATGTACAAGATTAAAAATAAATCTAGCCGCATCCCTCTGGTAAACACTTTCAACCCCACTCTGCCTCCACTATCCCAAATAATCAAACGTCGCTGGGAAATACTACATCTCAAACCAGACCTAAAAAAACTGTTTAAGGAACCTGGCCTTCTTGCATATCGTAGACCTGAGAACCTAAAAGAAATCATAGGTAGTAACCACATTTCAGGGGACAAGGTAATCCGTAATAAACTAAGAACAAAAACAACAGGATTTTCCCAACCATGCAACAACAAAAGAAGTTTATGTTGCAACCATGTTGAAAACACGAATTCATTCACTAGCTCAGTCACTAAATCTACTTTCAAAATCTACCACAATTCTAACTGTAGAAGTCATAACATAATTTACCTCCTAGAATGCACACTATGCCAGAAACAATATGTAGGAAAATCTGAATGGCCCTTTCACTACAGAATTAACAATTATCGTAAACGAATTAAGTCGACTCCCCGTGAAAAATTGTTACCTGTAGAACAACATTTCCGCCTGGAAAAACACGATTTCAAAACCCATGCCAAATTCACTATAATTGAGAGAATAGAAAAGTTCAGAGCAGATAACATTAGAAAGATTTTAGAGTCGCATGAAAATAAGTGGATACAACGTCTAAAAACAAAATATCCAGCCGGACTAAATCACAAATTTAACAATATATAGATATAAATCAACAAATAAAAAAACTACCCACATTTCTCACCCACACAAGACAGACAGGCTTACGGAGGTGTGGAGGCCTCACACTTATACACTCACCCACACGAATAGACACACTTACACACATCATACGCACTCACTCCCTAATGAGCCAAATGATAACACACACCCACAGCAATACACACGCTTACACATATCATACTCACTCACTCCCTAAGAACCAAATAACACACACACAAACAAATATTAAACAGAGACATATCCCCTCACCAAGTCCAATAAAACTGTCAAACTGACCAGAGAATTCATAGCAGCATCCAGCTCTTATCTCAAATAACAACTTAAAAGAGACTGTTTGACCAACACAAGGAATGTTAAAAGATTCATGTTAAAAAGATAAAAAAATAAAAAAAACAAATGAAAACTACAGACAAAAGTTCATTTTCTCCATCAAGACATTCATTTCTGTAGTTTAGTGCTAGCAGCAAGCAGAAATATTTCTCCTCCCGATGATGGCCATTTCGGCCGAAACTAGTCGAGGAATCTAAATGGAATAATAATAAAAAAAACGAAAGTATATTAATCTACAACCCAGTGTGTCTGAGGATTTTAATTTTTTAATTTTTATTGTTCAAAATATATATATATATATATATAAGTAACTATACTCGTTTCGAAAAACCTTCGAATTTTTGATTTGCCAGTAATCAAATCAATCTCGATGGAGAAAGAGGTTTTAAAAAAAGAAAGAGCCAGGAACATGAAAGTCTGTCGAAAAATCGCACAGATACAGGTTTAAAGCCGAAAGAAAAAACCCCGACACGAGTAAACAACTAACTAAAAAGAGCTCAATATAACCGTAGAGTATATATATATATATATATATATATATATATATATATATATATATATATATATATATATATATGTATATTTTAGGTTGATGCAAAAATAATGTCGTTTTCTCACATATGTTACTATTTGAGAAAACGACATTATTTTTTAACCGACCTAATATATATGTTGTAGTAAGCAAGGGCAGGTGACTCAATGGAATAATGAAACGAAGGTTGGTAATGAACGATAATACTTAGGACAAGAACAACACATATAAGATTCGTCAGCGGCGCTTAGAAGTAGTCAACTGCTAGAAGTGAGTCAAGTGAATTCTACAATGAATCTCCAACTGCAGGATACCTACTTACTATTAAGACAGGAGTAAATAACGACTTGTACGACAATAAGAATAAATGTCATACATTTTAACAACCACGAACACTACGTCGAATATTTCCACCGGTTATTTTTTTCCTTTTCTCATGTTGTCGGGCTTTTCTCACATGGGATCAACGTAAGGTATATATCCTGGTCCTCCTAAACTTTCCCGACATGATTAGACGTGATATACAATTCCAGATCTTTATCTCATTTTATTTTGAACGCTTAACTTAATTATTACCGTTTTCGTTCATCGTTATTATCAACGTCTTGAACGTGAAAATATGCTACTCGTTTCTCATATGGCATGACGTCCTGGGTATTACGATGCACTGTATCCGCGTTCTAGGTAAGACGATAAACTACGTACAGCAGCAAGGCCTCTGACCACGAGGTATTGAGGAGCGTGGAACCACCTCTTAATTGCTGACATTCCCAGTTCAACCCTGACTCGAAGTGGTAGCACCCGTTAGGGTCCCAGTTATGGGCAAATAGTTAAGCCCGAAACTGGGGTTACAACACTATGAAAGCATAAAAATAGGTTTTAATACAAGAAGTACTTTGTAAAAAATTATTATCAGAAATCAAATTTTGAAGAAAAACAATTATTACCACCAATATATTCTTGAAAAAAAAAAAACAAAAAAAAAAAAAAACAACAGTAGGTTTTTAAAAAATAAATATTACTAGCAACACATTTTTTTAAAAAAAATATTACCAGCTATACATTTTTGAGAAAAATATTACCAGCAATATTTTTTTAAAAAAAAATATTACAAGGAATACATTTTTGAAGGAAAAATATTAACAGAAATAGATTTTTGACAAAACAAAATATTAACAGAAATAAAAAATTTGTCGGCATTAAATAACCTATTGAGGTTGATATGCCGTAAAGCAACTCAAACCAAACCAAACCAAACTAAAACTAAACTCATATCGCATGACCTGCACTAATGGCGCCCTTGCATTTAGATTTTTACCAGGTTGTGTTCGTCGGTGGCATAACTGACAGATGAAAATGGCATTTTAACTTTCTTTCTCATTCAGTTGGAAACAAACTGCGAAGCTGTTATGTGAGGGCATGATCGGATGCTTTTGTCTCCGAGGAAAGAAGAATATACACAACGACTCTAGAGTATACATAAAGAAATTTAATGATATTTGACGAAATAATAAATTTAGTGAGGCAAAGTATTCTGTAAAAATACATCTCGTTTATCTTCCGTCAGTAATACTAGGATGAGTAGATTCCATTATTAATTACATTTGGATTATTGTCTTCATCTTTGTGGTTGTTATCGATTGTTGTGCACATCCGCCCTTCAACAGGGTAACCGAACAATTTATTTAATCTACGGGGGTTAGATTTTTTCTCATACCAATATCTAGGGATATCTTCTAATACTCATGTTAGGACAGCTCAGCTTTTACTCGACCCATTTCCAATCAATCCCACAGTTGTAATCTACTATGGCATTGCCCTGTGGGTTTGGTTTGTTTTATGGGATATCAATCCCAATGACTTATTTAATGCCGACAAGATTTTCATTGCTGGCATTTTTTTTTTTCAAAAATGTCTTGTTGTTAATATTATTTACAAAAGTGTATTGCTTGTATTAAAACTTATCTTTACACTTTTATAGTGTTTTGACCCCATTTTATTGTTGATTATTAACAAGTGCTACTACCCCGTGTCAAGGTGAACCTGAGAACGCCAGCAATTAAGAGGTGGTTCCACGCCCCTCAAAATGTCCTGATCAGAGGTCTTGCTGCCGGATGCAGTTTATCATCATTCCAATGACGTAGATGTAGGTTGTTGTCATACTCAGGACGCGTCATTGGAAGGGGGTTCTACCTCTCTGCAGAGGAGCATTCCGCGTACTCTGAAGCCCCAGCCGACAGGACATTGTTATGTAGGACAATCAAAGGTGGAGAACGTCTAGTTCCTATTTAGTATTAATCGGTCATTGCTCGCTCTGTTTCGAACGAGTACAACTATATACAGCCAGGCTGTCTACAGTACCCGGCCCAGAGAATGAGCTTATAGTTAATATTAGGTTGGTGCAAAAATCTTGTCGTTTTTTATGTTAAAAAATACGTCAAAAAACGACAATATTTTTGCACAAATTAATACGTCCGCAAATTCACGTACCTATGCCTTAATCTAAGGTACTATTTAAGACAGAAAAGTTGGAAGATAGTTGATTAAAAGAAAATACCTCTTACCGCTCAAGTAAGTTCCTAACTCGTCATGGTATCCTTTACGTTTATAAAGAGCCAGATCAGGCCCAAAATGAAGTACTGTTGTTATAGTTGAGAGGGAGATCGCTAGTCCTCACCTTCCAGTCTTGAAAGGGTTCAAACGCCTCTCCGAGTCCTTGTGTGAGACGAATTATTTTCTACGGGCAAATCTCTATCTCACAGGCGGAATGTGGCGAGCGTTTCACTGCTCTATCGCTAATTACCATCGAAAGTGCTCGGACGAACTATATTTTTTGGTTCTGCCATATCTGACCTTCACAGCCCGGGCCCAAGATGCCACTTACATTGTAGCAAACCACCCACATTCACTCTGTATTCCCTCGGTTTGAAGTAATAGTTTGTTTTTTTATATAGCGAACCACTTCTCTGTGGTACAGATTCCCTATGCAGGTCTAGACTTCATATTTTTCTTCCCCGTCTATCTGTATTAAACTACCACTTAACGTAATCACCTCCCTCGAGTGGTCCACAGCATTGTACAGGGCGAACACTTAGCAACAAATGCATAATATGATTTTTAATCTTTTGATCGTGGAAGTTGTTAAATCTGAAAGAAAAAGAAAAAAAAACAAACTAGTACATGCTTAAAATTAATTCACATTTAAAATCGGTCCAAGTTATTGGAACACCCCTTATTTCCAGGAAGATGTGGCACCACCACACTAATATCGTGCCTGAACTAAATATTGCCAAACAGATGGACCCGATGTTCTGTAGAATGTCGTCCTTTTCTACCAAACTTCACCCCTTAGACATTTTCTCGTGGGGATACTTCAAAGAGAATACGCTACAAAGATAGCAACAATCTATGAAATGAATGTCTGCAAAAAGAAAGTATACAGCCAGATACCTATCGAAATGTGTATTGCTGCTTGTGATCGCCTGCGTCAAAAAAATCTAGATAATAAAAAAAACAACATCAATTTGAAAATATGCGATGACAACATGCATTTATAAAAAATACTTGCTTCATATGCATAATTTAAATTGGAAATAGTTGGTTCTACTTGCTTGAATTATTTTTTGGGAAAGCTTCAGTGTGTGTATATATTGTTTGAGACACTTTGTATATCAGACAAAAAATATATTTTTAAGTGAGTGTATACATTGTTTTGGTTTGGTTTCTTTTGTTTTACGGCATATCACACTCAATGGGTTATTTAATGGCAACAAAACTTTTGTTGCTGGTAATATTTTTTTTCCTTCATTTTTGGTAATATTTTTTCTTCAAAAATTTATTGCTGGCAATAATTTAAAAAAAAAATATTTCTGGTATAAAAATCTTTTTCTTACATTTTCATAGTGTTTTGACCCCAGTTTCGGGGTTAACTATTTGCCCATAGCTGGGACCCTAACAGGTACTACCACCACGGGTCAAGGTGTGCCTGGAACCATCAGCAATTAAGAGGTGGTTCCACGCTTCTCAAAACCTCTTTATCAGAGGCTTTGCTGTTGGACGTTGTTTCTGGTCTTATCCAGGACACAATGGAGTTTATCGTCATATCCAGGACATGTATACATTGTTTAAGACACTTGTATATCAGACAGATAAAAAAAAAACCATAAAAACTTCAATGTGTGTATACATTGTTTGAGACCCGTTGTATATTAGATAAAAAAAAATATTTTTAAAGCTTCATTGTTTGAGATACGCTGTATACAAAGCAGATAGAAAAGATATTTTAAAGCTTCATTGAGTATATACATTGTTTGAGACACTTTGTATATCAGGTAGATAAAAAAAGAAGCTATTTTTAAAGCTTCAATGTATGTATACATTGTTCGAAACACGATGTATATGAAGCAGATAGAAAAGATATTTTGGAATATTACAACATCCAAGTAATTAGTATCCCGGAATATTCATGATTATGCTATCAGAGAGTTTGCGTGGAAACGACACCTACCTGTTCATTCTCACGTCCATTGATCGTAATATTTAACAACGCTTGCTTCGGAAATAGTTAATATACCTAAAAAGCCATTTGGAACACGTCCATTAAGGAGAAATGTGCTTTATCCGGTCCAGCACATCCAGACCAGTGGGCAGAATGGATATGTCATCCTATCGCCATTAACAAATCCACTTGATTAGCGTTTACAAGGCCCAGTATCTTGGACAGCAAACAAATACTTAATCAAAGAGTTGACAAAATGGAATGAACCTAATCGACTAAGACAGTGATGAATTCTTATCACAATATCTTGACATGAAACGATCAGACCTCACTGAACCAGTTGGGTCACCGTCAATGAACACAACCGAAGTTAAGCGACATTGAGACTGGTTAGTATCTAGATGGGTAACCGCTTCGAAATACCAGGTACCGTAAGCTTGGGTGTGCGAGCAGTGTAATGGTTAACGTCTCAGAGAACCGAGTTCCAATTCCAGTCGTGTTCGTTATATTCACTCACGCGCAAATACAATTGAGAAAGGTATTAATCCATTTATTCATCCCCAACTATGGATTAAATAGTAGAACTTGTATCAGTAAATTATTATTATCTCCACTTCAAAATATTTTCTGGCTTGAGATGACCAACAAATAAGTTGATCAACCTTAAAAAATGTCGACCGACTGACTCGGTAGGGGATCCACTTGTATAATTTTTTGGAATTATAAAGGGAATGATACATGTCTGATATTGTGCTGTCTCAAACAAAGTAGTTATGAGTGTTAAGAGAATTAATAATATGATTAATTAAAATAAATAACTTTCGATAAAAACTGTTACCGGTCTGAAGCTAATTCAACGATCCCAATACATCAAAAGATTAAATTCGTGTCCTTTCTGTATTTAATAAACCCAAGAGCGTTTGCAAGATTCTGGTCTATAATATCTCGATGTGCGGTAAGGTAATGGATAACGGCTTGGCACCGGAAGTAAGAGGGCTCACTTATATGAGCAAATACACTGGGAAAGGCATAAACACGTCTTTTCTACCCCCAGTTACGGATTAATTAGCAGGACTTCAATCAGTGAATCATTATTATCTCCAAAACAATTCTTACAATGTAAAAATATATTCTAGCTTTAAATAACCTAAAAATGGTTGACAAGCCGCAAAAAATCCCAAATCAATCAGAATCAAAACAATCGTAACTGAACAACTATAATTTACGTTTTTACTGACTGATAAGTGTAGTTGCTTTGAATATAATTGCTTAAGTCGGATCTTACATAAAAATCAGCATGTTTATATTAGTTATATACTAAAGTTCACCAAATAAACGTTCCATGATCCCCACAAGGTATGGTTTAACTGTGTAGTCTTTTATGGGCATTGGAAAAGGCAAAAAGTGATGCCCATAGGATTATGCCGGAAAGACAACGGTTAAGCGTAGACTTAAAGAGATCAAGTTATTGGAGAACATCCCGACGGGAGTCTGTTTCACAAATCAGCCTCTCTTGGGAAGAAGATGCCCGATCGAACTTACTAATGTCATACAAAATGTATGGGGATAATCCACCCTTGTATACGTTAGTAGGGCGGGTCCTAGTTTTAAAAAATCAGGGTGCTGGGACTAAGAAATTAACCCTTCAGAATACATGATATGGAAATAACAATAGAATAGCGAGAGGCTCGCGTTGTATTGGCTGTGAAAAAGGGCCTGTGGGGTGTAAAATGATTCATCACGTACACAGCCTTCTAGATGTTTTCAAACTCAATATAGGCAAGGGAAGACCTGGCATCTCCAGACCAGATACCGCATCAATACTTCATTGTTTATCTTATCTTGCTCTTGTAAAAACAAAGCATAGCAGGGTTGTCAGATAACTACTGGAGCGCTATAATGAACTAATGTTTTTACCAGCATCTTTAGCAAGCAAACGTATACCAGGTGTAACAGTAAAATTCTCCAAATCTTTTAACAGTATGGGATAATTGTCCATCTCACAAAATTCTTAATATCTAAAAAAAAACAAAAACAAAACAAACCACTAAACTAATTAAGTTTCTTTTTGCCAGGTTTTCAGCTAAGACGGTTACCTACCTTAACCCCATTTGTCGTAGAAATCATTGAAAAGTACTTTAATTTATTCAACTACAAATAGAAGTGGTTAAAATCTTTTTGTGTCAGACCCACTGTCTTCCAACTGAGCAATGGCGGGAGGAAATTGATCATTCAGGCTTTCAGTAATGATACCAACATTCATACTCTGGATTCCATCTTCAAAGTGCATTCAGGAAACATCAAAAGATAGGTGAATAACTTTTAAAAGTAGGGAACTGTAGAGAGGAAAACTGGATCAGGAAGTCCCGAGAAGAGGGATCATCATTGCAAAGAGCTAAATAGATCAATTAGAAAAAGTTTCAACTCAATGCATGAGACGTTTGGTCCAACTATGACAGTCCATGGAGCAGTGAAAAAAAACTGAAAATGAAATCGTACGCGAAACTTGTGAGGCAACTTGATAAAAGTTAGAAGGTTAGAGAGGGTGACATCATCTTGAATAAGTCGGAAAATGGAACTGGAATATACATACATACATACATATATATATATATATATATATATATATATATGAACTTTATTTCAATACTTCATGAGATTTGAGCATAGTTATGATTAATTAATGACTGAACATGCCATTCTCGTTTATGATCGATTACATCCCAGTACTTCTCTTAGGTTTGGACAGGAAAATGCGAGTAAGATATAGTAAGTCATTTCTAAGATACAACGGTTCAAAGCTTAATCTAAAAACGGTTTAAATAAATTTATTACAAAAAAAAAAAACAAACAAATCCTTGTAAATAAATTCGTAATAGGAATAAAACGTAATGTATAAATTATTCACGGCCCACACTAAAATGAAGAATTTTCTCCTTCTGCTGCAAAATGCCGATCGATGAGACTTGATGCAAACAGTTTCTAAAAATCGTAAATGCTTAACTGACCCCCCCTGCTGCATCTTGAACGTTCCGGTAACATATTCAGAAGCGCAACCCAGAATGTTAATCAAATGAAGTTCAATCGTTGACTCAAAATGTAAGTCAAACGATTACCGTTACTAGATCCACTGTGTTCACACACACACACACACACACACACACACACACACACACACACACACATATATATATATATATATATATATATATTACTTCAAACGTTTTTAGTGGGTACATGTGTTTGAAATACACAACACGTATTTATTTAAATTCCTCTATTATTTTGAATAATCTCTTTCTCTCATCTCGCTCTCTCTCTATATATATATATATTTATATATATATACACACACACACACACACACACACATATATATATATATATATATATATATGTGTGTGTGTGTATGTGTATGTTTGTATGTATGTATATATAGCAAATTTTAGATATTTAGTGAGTTCGTGGATACAATCTTTCAGTAGAAGTAACAGTAGTTGGGCGACTTTACAAAAATAACCCTCACTCTAAACCTGAGCTGTTTTTCTTCGCCGATGCGTTACGTAAACAACATAACGGTGACCAATGTTCTCTTGGCGGTCAAGCATAGCAATTTTGTTTTATTCAGAAACAAAAAAGTATTAAGATCGGATTTTGTTTCTAAGAAAATATCTATGTTTCCACTCACACTGGCTTTTATAGTTTTATTCTTATTTCATGAAGTAATATATTCTGTAAAATATCAACCTGTCGTGTATTTGCTTACGTTCCGTTTCGCCTATTTGAAAACATTTTAAGTGGGGTAATTACCTACTACGTACATAGGCATACGACTTGACAAATGCAAAACAAAAGACCGACCCAGGAAAAAAAAAAGATCTGTGAGCCCAGCTTACTAATCATTGAACTTTCCAGACGTTTAAGCTCATTCTCGAAGAAAACCATATTTCATAAGACCATAGCACTATAATTAAAAAAAAAAAAAAATGGCAGAAATTAGAAGATGCCATATAAATACTCTTACAAAATGTAAATCTCATAACACCTTAAAAATTATATCAGCATACAATTTTAACTAAAATATATTAGGTTGGTGCAAAAATAATTTCGTTTTCTCACATAGTAACATATGTTAGAAAACGAAATTATTTTTGCACCAACCTAATATATTAATCCGCTAAATAATTTCCTTGTTGACCTTTACGTTTGAAGCAAGAAAACAAAAAGAGACATTCTTCTTTTCTTAAATCGTTGTTCAAATCATAAGTAATGCCAGATTCTGGGTTTAGATCTATTTTCTTGAAGTGGCAGGAACTGACTGACGACTTGTTGAAAGAACACAATCATTTAGATGATTAAATGTCTGTCCAACAGTGAACAGTTTTTCATCAGTGAATATGATGTTTTGTAGCGTGCTATCGCGATTCCGTTTCCTTTTCATTGTGGGCGCTAAAAGAAGATGGCTCTCGCTTATCTTGTAGGGCGACGTCCCTTGACCATTTACCCATAATATCCACCCCCATGGTTCTTCCTATTCTTCTGACTTCCTTAGCTAATTTTCTCATTGACCTTGGATTGCACCTGACTTTTTTTACGCATTTTTTTAATGCGTTTTGGCGATCTGGACGCGCGAGTACGTCCTGGTTTCGGCGTATCTTTGATAGAGGAAGTCTCGTTGTATCGATCGATTACCCATTTGATAAACATTCTATTGATTCCAAGTTGTTTTCCAGATAAGGTGGAGTCAGTCAGTTTCCATGTTGTTCAATTATGTACCTCCTTTTAATTTCATTTTACATTATTGTCTGTAAATACTAAAACATTTTGAAAAAAACCCAAAACAAAACAAATAGTTTAAGTTGATGGGCGGGTAACAACATAATGACCACAACTTTAGAAGTAGAATTCACTTGAAATTTTGTAAGGACACTTATGCTGCACTCTGTACATGTCATTAACATTACAACAGTTGTAACATAATATTTCTTAGAGATGTAAATAGAAGGGGAATTAATTAAATATAATGTTGTTAATTATGCAGAGGGCCAAAACCAAAATTCTTCCAAGAAAATTCACATCAATATTCGAAAGACCTATAAGAGTTAATGTAATTCAGAATTTTAATCTCTTGAGAAATATATTTATAAATAAGATTTCATAGACTTTAATCGACGGTAGTACAAAGGTTTGCAGAATTAATAACCGGTATCATCCAGTAAAGAGTATTGTGTATAAAGAGAGTACTTTGTATTTTTTGAGAAGAAGAGACACCAAATATATATATATATATATATATATATATATATATATATATATATATATATATATATATATAGAGAGAGAGAGAGAGAGAGAGAGATATTGAGATAGATAGATAGATAAATAGAGACCGCCAAAACTTTTTTCTAAAAACAACAATACCATGATGAAAAAATGCATTAAACTTGATGAAAACACAGTTTTATCGTTAAAATATTGATGTTATTATTAAGAGGAAAGAATAAAATATTTTTTGTTATTTTATTAATTTTTATAATCCTTTCTAGCCCGTTCGAAATTTTGGTTAAAAATCTTGTTTTTCTTGCGTCAGTGGGTGGGCCAATAATTGTTAGTAGAAGTTTTAGCGCTTTTGGTATGAAGAACACAGTGTTTTGAAAATTGTTGCAAAAATCAAATAATTGTTGAATTTTAATGAGATTTTCAAGTCTGATGGTAATGGATTTTTACAAGAATTCTTTTAATTTAAAACAAAATTATAATTAGGAAAATTTATTGAGTTTTAAAATTTATTAAGTTTTAATATTTAAAAATTCTTTATTAATTTCGGCCTTTTACATGATGTTATTAACTGAAAAATATTTACTAATCTTAAATAGAAAAGTTTAATTCAAATCATTAAACACAAATATATTTTTTAAAAATTTTTAAATTTTTTTTGAATGCGTATAAATCTGACGATTTTTACAATTTTTATATATTATTTTTTATATACGGGTGACCATACACGACATTATCAGAAAATAAGAGCGATAAATATAGTAAATTTAACGCTAACATTTCTACAATTAAAAAAAAAACAAAAAACATGAGATTACGGGTAATATTTTGGAACATCTTTAATTGAGTACATAAAAATTATATAAACAGTCATTTTCTTCTATTATATTTACAGATAAAGTTTGGTTTGGTTTGTTTCATGGCATATCAACCTCAATGGGTTATTTAATGCCGACAAGATTTTTATTTCTGGTAATAATTTTTGATCTATCTATCTATCTATCTATCTCAGTATATATTTGTTTTTTGGTGTTTTTTTTTTTTTTTTTTTTTTTTTTTTTTTTTTACGGCATATCAACCTAAATGTGTTATTTAATGCCGACAAGATTTTCAAAAAATGTATTGCTGGTAATATCTTTTTCCTTTAAAAATTTATTTCTGGTAATATTTTCCTCCTCAAAAATGTATTGCTGGTAGTATTTATTTCTTTCAAAAATGTATTGCTGGTAATAATGTATTCCTCGTAATAATATTTCCCCCATAAATTTATTGCTGGTATTAGAAGCTAATTTTACACTTTCATTTTGACCCCAGTTTGGAGGTTAACTACTTGCCCATAGTTAGGACCCTAAAAAGTGCTACCATCCTGGGTTAGTGTGGACCTGCGAACACCTGCATTTAAGAGGTGGTTCAACGCTCCTCAAAACCTCCTGATCAGAAGCCTTACTGTTGGATGTAGTTTATCGTCTTACCCAGAAAGAGTCTCCACAGAACAACATTAGATTCTTTAAAGACAACTAAAAGTTTCTATGATTAAAATGTTTATTCAATGTTTACAGGAATCCCCCCCCCCGCCGCGGTGTGATAGTAGTGGTTAGCTGGATAAGATTGGATGTTTTGTTTTTGTGTAGTGGTTAACAGTGTTAGGCTAGATGCCTTCACCTTGGTTAATGAATACCAGACTAGCCTAAGCGACTTTGTGTGGGATAATAGCTACCGGCGTTAGTCCTTCGTTTTGGAATAATGATTCCCGGGGTTAATATAGGCGCCTCCTGTTGCATTAACAGTTAGCAGAGCTAGTTTCGAAAACTTCATTTTGTGTAATGGTTAGCAGAGATAATTTAGGTGTCACTGCCTTTAATAATGAATACAGGGGCTAAACTGGGCCCCTTTGCATGTGTTTATGGTTACCTGAGCTAATCGAGGCACCTCGTCTTGGGATAATATTTACCACGCTAATATCTGTGCCACTGTGTCGGGTAATGGTTAGCAGTGTTTCTTGCCGTGCTCTGTTTACAGGAATTGGTCTATGCTCCTCTCTGTAAGGTAATGGCTAGTAGGGTCAGTTTCGGCGGCTTCAGCAGGTTTAGTTTAGGGACCTTCTTGCGGAATCTTTATAGGACTTAGTCTAGGTGCCTCTTCGTTGACTGATTGTTACCTGTCTATGTACCTCGCATAGAGTAATGGTCACTGGGGCTTATCTATGGAGTTCTGGTTGTGTAATGGCTAGCGGTGTTAGATGTGATTTTCATACCTTAAACAAAATTCGACATTAAGTAGCCGAATAGATTTTGGCATATTAGACAATACAGTTAAGTTGTGAGGTTGTTATACCGGAACATACCTATTCTATTGTTAATAGGCTTTCCCACATATAATAAGTAGTACTAGTAGCAGTCGGCAGGGAGGTCAGAGAGTTGGTCTGATTTCACTCTGAAGTCGGACGTCCGGCTGACCGGTTGAACTCTCTGCCTTCGGGCGGGGAGGGACCCGAACAAGACTACGCCGAAGGGCGGATTCTCCTTAGGGGAGGTAAACCGGCCCTGAACCCGTTTATACGGGTTCAATGGGCATATTTTTGGGCGGAGCCCACGGGCTCGGAAATCCCACGTTAAAAACGGCCTTGTGCCACATGACGCCCCAGTGGGGGGGGGGACTGAATATCCTCAATGAGTAGGTCCGAGTTCAGTCTGAAGTCGAACGACCGGCTGACCGGTTGAACGCTCTGCCTTCGGGCGGGGAGGGACCCGAACGAGGCTACGCCGAAGGGCGGAGTCTCTTTCGGGAAGCTAAACCGACCCTGAACCCGTTTATACGGGTTCAAAGGGCATATTTTTGGCCGAGCCCACGGGCTCGGAGATCCCACGGGCTCGGAGATCCCACGTTAAACCGGCCTTGTGCCACATAATGCCCTCGTGGAGGGTGGGTGACTAAATACCGCTCAGTGAGTTGGTGAGTCAGTCGATGTCGGACATTAAAGTATCGACCACCACAACTAGATTGCTGCGTTATTAACTATTAGGTTGGTGCAAAAATAATGACGTAATAATGTCGTTTTTTGACGTATTTTTAACGTCAAAAAACGACATTATTACGTCATTATTTTTGGCCGAGCTTACGGGCGCCAAGATCCCACCTTAAACCGGCCTTGTGCCATATGATGCCCTCGTGGAGGGTGACTAAATACCGCTCAGTGAGATGGTGAGTCAATCGATGTCGGACATTAAAGTATCAACCACCACAACTAAATTGCTGGGTCATTAACTATTATATCAAGTTATTAACGTTTTGTACGTCGAACCTATTTTAGCACCGACTTAGTGAAATACAAGCCTCCACTGTAAAACTACTCTATAACAACTTGGCGACGAGGGATTCGTTCTCATACGCAGGAAGAAAAAACTTTTCGTTCATTTTATAACAAAGGTTTAATATAAATAATTGCTGGAGAAGCCTTCGCTATACTGTATTTCAAGGAAGATCGTGTTGCTTCACGGAGTCTGCACTTGTCATGTTAAACAATAAAAAATAATGTCCAAGTCGATGAGCTGATTTTCTTATAATGTTCCCCTATAGATCCATCGATGTAGACGGTGGCTGAAGGATTTTGTGTGAGCCGAATTAGTAAAGAGAGAGATGTGCAAGTGAATAGACTAATACTAAGATTTCTTTCTTATTTACATTTTGTCAGGCTGACTATTATCCGCATCTTTCTTTCTTTTTATCGAAACATTTGGGCTGTTATGCGTCCTAACAAGCGGATGAATGTCATTTTTAAGATCAGCTGTCAATTTAGCCTTATCAAAGCGATCGCACTTAACCATTAAAACAGGAGTCTATAGAGAGTGCGATGGGAAAATCATCGCCATTTTATATTTTGATTTCGCGTATGCGCGTTGCTTGTTTTGATTCTACCGACTGCACAGTATAGTAGGGTCAGTTGGGCAGCATCTCTGAGAAAAATAGACAATTACACTATTCACTCCGCGAAAAATTTGGAAACGGCATATTGTACTACTCAGCATTTGCGCCGGAAGCTCACGAATATTTCAGAATGTTTGGCTGTTAATCTGAGGAGAGTGCAAAGTATTCAGAATCAGTTGGACGAGTTTAATGGTGATTACGAAGGTACGGCAGTTCGGAAAACACTGATCGTTCTGATAAGAAAAATAACTCCAAATTTGTTGTTGGGGGTCTTAGACTCAAAACGGAAAACTACATAAAGTGCCTTGAGGAAATAGTGCTGCCTGGGTCAAAAGATTGGTTGCTGGAATACTCTGTGTTTGGCAAAAGGACTCTGCATCCTCTCACGCAAGGAGGAAAACCAAGTCGTAGCTGTCAGACAATTTCTACGACCACATCATCCTTTAAATCTTGCCAACTAACTCTCTTAATTGTAAACTCATTGATGTATAGGGCGAAGTTGAGCGGGAGCCAACAAAAATCCTTGAAACACCAAAGAGGAACTGAAGGCAAGGATTTTGGCAGCAATCACCAACATATACAAGGAGACCGCCCAGAAGTGATGCAGGAGATCCCGAAATCGTCAGAAGGCTGTGGTTGAATGCAATGGCGATTTTATTGAATACATGTATTCTTTAGTATTTTAAGATATTTTTGTGTAATTTTGGTGAAGTTTCTTAAAACGAAATATCAGTATTATTTTTTGGTGTAACTTAGACGACATTTTATCCATCGCACCCTATAGTTTTGTCACTAGCATGTCAAGAAACTATGGCATTGGGAAGGTCATTGATGGAAATTAGAAACTAATTATGCCCAAGGGTATAAGCATATAGGCTTAGTGAAAAATTATGATATGAGAGATTGGGAGAAGAGAATTCCCCAGAATTATGTCAATAAATACGCGATATTCAACAGTAGGAGACAAATCGGAACAGAAGAGGCAGAGTGAGGCCCGCGTGATTATCTGCCGAAGAGAAAGCGTCCGATTTCCGCCTTGTGCCAAACTTTACCAACTACAGCAAACCAGATTTTTGCCAGGTCGACGACAGTATCAAATTCCGTTTTAGATGCAAGCTGGGCTGATAATTAATTGCATGCTGTCTAATATAAACCAAAGGAAGACTGATATAAAACAGTATTTACTTTTGTTCAATTCATTGGTATGTTATTCTTTTTTCAGTACGTCTTAGCCCAGCTTGAACCAGCCCAACAAGGAGATACCTGCGACGATTTGGTCTTGGATTCCTTATGATCAATCTTAAATCACAACGTGGCATAGGGCAGGTCTGAAATCGAAGCGATCTTCATCGAACAGCCGCGTTGCTGGATCTCTTGGACGACCAGGGAAGGTGTTGCATGATTACATTGGTACTACTTCGTTTTTGATTTAAATTAATGAACTTCCCGATGACATCGGCTATCAACTGCGTGTCTACGCTGATGATCTTGAATAGACAAAGATCATCAGCGTAGACACGCAGTAAGGAATAAGGAATGATCAGGGAATTTCGATTTCAGCACTTTATTATACGGGGTATATTTTTCTCGTTTCACTCACCATATACTGTGATACCTCTTCTAGGTTTTATTTACTACTTTTCGGTCATGGCTGTCCTTGTTTTCACCGAATCCGAATGTGTGCGGCACTGACAAGCGATTGAATAATAACTAATAGACAAAAGTCACGAAACAAAGCTTTCATGAACTTAGACGTATTCCCGTAAACAAATTAACAGTTGGAAGTTCAAATTCGGTATACAGGGGGCCGACACTATTTTTCAGACGCTTTATTTTTTCAAGTTTTAGGTAGCAGAGGCAGTCTGTACTGTTTTATTGTAATGGCAATAACATTTAAAAACTGTTTCCATACTACAAATGGAAAAGCAGAATTCAAATTAGAAGTGTTTTTATTTTTTTACAAATTTTCACATTACACAGCCGATAGTATTTTTCGGACATTGCCGAAACAATGCTAATAGTTTATGGCAGCACCCTTTATGTCAATGACTTCTATCAGTCTATCTTCATAATGTTGATAATAATGTCTCTTCGTGTTTCTAGTAGTCTACTTTTAGCATGTTGTATGCGCTGTCACAGTTCAGCCTCTCTGGTTATTTCTGCCCCGTCGTAAACAAGCTCTGCAAACATTTCCCATATGTTTTTAATTAAATTTAATCTCGACTTCTTGCAGGCCATTCCAGAGTAGTTTGTTATCCATCTTTTGGTGCTTTCCAGCCTTGCCTCCTTGTGTTTTCTCGTTAGTGTAATTCTTTTCTTGATTTTAGCATACGTAAGTCCAATTTCATGTAGCTTTCTTTGTACAGTTCGAACACTGACATCAAGTTCACACTTCTCCTTTACTTTCTTCGCTGTCACCTTTTCTCCAGATGATAACAACCTCGTAATACTCCTCTTCATTCTTCTTTCTGTTCTCTTTGAAATTGTTTTTTCCGTCCTCTCTTCTTCTTCTTCCGCTCATAGTCTGTACTTAGCATGTATTCAACTATTGACTTCGGTAGCTTCATTTCAGCGGCGATCTTTCGGATGCTGAGCCCGTCTTCTCTCTTCTTTTGGACCAAACTGATGACTTCTTTTGAATGCATTCTTCTTCAAGATTTTAATACGTTTTCGCAGTGAATGGTAAATATACTCAAATGTAATGATCAGGATACAATTTACCTGCAGAAAATTTGCATATTGTAGACGTTCGAAGACTAAATCATTAAAAATAAACCGGAATTTGTGTCCGAAAAATAGTGTCGCCTAAGTTGAAGTAAAAATAAAGAAAACATGAAACCAAAGACAAACCCATCAATCAATGTTCATACCATTAATGGACAGTTACTGCTGAACTACCTACTCATCAACACAAAAGCTCTCGGCAGCAAAAAACACCTTTCAGCACACTTTTCAAAGTGTCCCCAAAATAGTGTCGGCCCCCTGTACCGTGTTTAAACATGAGGATAAAACGAAATATAATATTTTTTCTTTAGAATTTCTCCCCTAGCAAGGCAAAAATGTTACTAAGACCCAACGGAATACTGAGAGAAAGAATCCGAGGAAAAAATTACTAAGGAGATATGGCAATAAAAGAAAAAGATTGAAAGACACAGAAAATGGTGTTTGATATGGCATTTAAGATTTTGAAGATCAAAACTGACTAGAAATTAAGAGCCGGGAATTGTGAGAGAAGAAACTGTTATCATAGAACTTACGGTTACATCTCATAATTTCACCTGTAAAATGATAAGATCTAATTGACAATCTACTGTCCAAAGAGAAAAGCGACATCCCTTCTATATACAAAAAATATGTGGCACAAGTAGAACTAGGCTTTATAGATTCTACATTTAACTGAGCTCACCACAATCACATAATATAATTTTCTTTACACCAAAACAATACATTCTTACGAACCATTCTCACTACAATATCATAATATTAGAATTTCATTATGAAAGAGCAAATGTTATCAGAAAAGTTAACATGAAAATATTTGTAGAAAAAGCAAATGACTGAAGCTCAGGAGCAGAAACATTGCAGATTCGTCTTTGGATTCTATTATGCTCCGGTTCCTTGTACCACGGTGATAAGTCCAAGGTCGAATCAATAAAGAAGAACTCGAACACGGATATAGAATAACACAGATATATTACAAACAGGAATATATACATAGAAGTGAAAATGTTAGTTCGAACAATCAGGTTTAGTAGTAATTGTCTGAACGCGACTCTTTCGGACTACCTCTGATTCGACTGACAGACTCCTGACGGACTTCACTCCAAACTTCAGACTGAACAGTATTTAGTCACCCGCCACGAGGTCATCATGTGGTACAAGGCCGGTTTAACGTGGGGTTTCCGAGGCCGTGGGCTCGGCCAAAGATATCCCCTTTTAAAACCCGTATAAACGGGTTCAGGGTCGGTTTACCTCCCCGAAAGAGACTCCGTCCTTCGGCGTAGCCTCGTTCGGGTTCCTCCCCGCCCGAAGGAAGAGAGTTCAACCGAGCAGCCGGTCGCCCGACTTCTGATTTAACGGTATTTAGTCACCCCCCCACACACACACGAGGGCATCATGTGGCACAAGGCCGGTTTAACGTGGGGTTTCCGAGCCTGTGGGCTCGGGCAAAAATATGCCCTTTGAACCCATATAGACGGGTTTAGGGTCGGTCTACCACCCCGAAAGAGACTCCGCCCTTCGGCGTAGCCTTCTTTGGGTTCCTCCACGCCCGTAGGCAGAGAGTTCAACCGATCAGCCGGTCGCCCTACTACGGTCTGAACTCTCTGCTTCTTCTTGAGACGCAGTATTTATTAGTCCATTATGTTATTATGGGTAAGCTCCCATAACGAACCCTTCCGAAAATTTTGCAAAGCAGGGTTTTTTTCATATCTTGTTTTCTTTGGATCTATTTCCAAATGTTCAGTAAATTTTCTTTTTCTAGACGATTTTCTTGGTTCTGGCATTATTTGCGGTCTTGGTATATCGAATGTCGAAAATCGTGTCCTATACCTCTTCTTGAGGTGGACCGTTAGAGTCCTGTAACGGTCTCTTCCTTATTTGGTTTACGTGTCTTCTGTTTGAGAATTTTTTTCCTTGAACAATGTACATCATATTGCCAATTCATTTCTCAATTATCCCTTGTTCCCAGCAAGAGGTATTATTTTTGTATGTCTTAAAAAATTTTTATTCCCCTGGGAGGAATTTTCTTTTTGGTTCGTAGGACTGTGTTACTTGTTTTGTTTTACTTGGTAGTAATTTATCGAACGCTGATCTGATTTTCCTAGCAAACATGATATCTGCTGGTGATAATGTTGATGGTGTCGCATTATTTGGCGTTATTCTATATACCTGTAGGAATTGCTGTAACGCTTTCTCCGTGGGCACATCGTACGCTTTTCGTAATGCTCTTTTGAGAGTATACACGAATCTCTCCGCTTGTCCATTTGATCTTGGATGGTAAGGCGGGGATTTTATGTTTTACTTGATAGATTTCACAAAACTCTTGGAAATCTGCTGACGTGAATTGCGTTCCGTTATCTGTTACTAAACAGTCCACTACGCCAAACCGAGCGAATAGCTCGTGGAGGAAATTTATGGTCTTTTCTGTAGTAGGATTTTGCACCGAAACACCTCCGGCTATTTACTGTAGTAATCAACTATAATTAAATAGTAAAACCCGTCAATTGGTTCTGCATAATCTCTGTGTATTCTTGACCATGGACGATCAGTTTCCGGCCAAGGCTTATGCATGATTGGCGGTGCTTTAATTGCTAAATTACACCCCTTGCACATTTCCCCCATTTGAGAGATATCCTGGTCCATATTCTTCCAATATACATAGCTTCGCATTAGCGACTTCATTCTATTTTTACCAGGGTGTCTTCTGTGGAAATCCTTTAGTATCCGTTTTTGTAAAGTTTTGGGGATTACAACCCTTTCGTTTTAAAGTAGCACATTATCGCATAGAGAAAAGCTGTCCGAAATTTTCTCATTTTTTCTGCTATTTTTGCTTTTGTTTCATTAATAAATTCGTCATTTTTGGCTTCATTTTTTATGTATTGCAGTGTGCCTGGGAGGTTTATGACTGTACAACATAGTACTGCTCTTATGTCTTCTTCATTTCTAAGGGCTGCGATTACCGTATCTTCCAATGGCTCTGTTTTTGTTGGCATAAGTCTCGACAGACCATCCGCGTGCCCGATTGTTTTCGTTGGTAAATATTCCAATCTGAAATTATAGTTCAGAAGAATCATTCCCCATCTAAGTAGTCTATTTGCCGTGTACACCGGTAAACCTTTTTTTTTTAACCAAAAATGTTTATTAACGGTTTGTGATCCGTCTGCAGTGTAAAGTGTCTACCATAGACGTACCTATGGAATCTTGTTACTGCGAAGATGATTGCTGGAGCTTCCTTCTCAATTTGTGAATAGATTTTCTCCACTGGTAGTAGGGTTCGAGAAGCATGTGCGATAGGTTTTATTGTCCCATCTGGCATTTTATGTAATATACACGCTTCGACACCGTAGGCGCTCGCATCACTTGCTACAATAATCTCTAGTTTAGGATTATAGTGTGCCAAAAATAAATCCGATGTTAATGTCTTGATTATTTTTTCAAATGTTTCCTGGCATTGATCTGTCCACTGCCAAACTTTTTTCTTTCTTTAGCAGTTCGTTCACTAGTGCGCGAAGTTTATGCATTTGAGGTATGAATTCCTGATAGTAATTCACTAATCCAAGATAACTTTGTAGTTCTGTTATGTTCTTAGGAACTGACATCTTTTTTATTGATGTAGACGTTTCAGGGTCTGGTCGTCTAGCTTCTTGGTCTATTATATGGCTAAGATATTTAATTTCCTTCATGAAAAAATCACACTTATTTTCTTTCACTTTGAATCCATAGCTTTGAATTCTCTTAAACACTTCTTGTACATGTTGCCAGTGTTGTACAACGCTTTCGCTATTAATCAATATGTCATCCAGATATGCTATTGTGTATTCTAGTCCTGCCAGCATAGTATCCATTATCTCTCTGGAAAATAGCCGGCGCTACATTAATTCCAAATGGTAGTCTTTGGTATCTGTACAATCCCTTGTGTGTGTTTATGCATAGTAGTTTTGAACTTTCTTCATCGACTGGAATTTGCAGATAGGCCTCACTTAGATCAATTTTTGAAAAATATTTTCCGCCATTTAATTTAGTGAATACTTCTTCAAGGTAGCGGATAGTGGTTGTCCTTTATTGCTGCGTTCAAACCTGTAGAAAAATCAGCACAAACTCGAATTTCTCCTGATTTCTTCTTAACGTAGATCGTCGGTGCGGCCCATTTGCTGTACTCTACTTTTTTCAATATGCCCGTATTTTCCAGTCTAGATAATTCTTGGTCAATCTTTTCTATTGACGCAAACGGTACACTCTTTTTTTTTCTTTAAAATAGGTTGAATGTTATCCCTTATTTTGATATTAGCTGCCATTTTCTTGCATCTTCCGAAACCTGCCGAAAATACTTCGGGGAAACTCGTTTTTAGTTTTCCTTTTAATTTGTCTGCCTCGGTTGATAAACTTTTTACATTCTGGCAGTAGATGCTAATAGGTAGATCCCACAATTCGAATTTTTGCATCTAGTCTGTCCCGAATAGGCTTTCGGTATTTCTTAAGACGTACATTTTTAGTTTTTTCGTCATTCCGTTAAATGTTACGTTTGTGATTATTTCACCCTGGAATTTTATCTTTCTCCCCGTAACTGATCTCTCAATTTTATCCGCTTTTAACATGACAGGTTTGTTCAGTTTTCTCCATGATTATAGATTTATGATAGTTAAGTCTGAGCCAGAATCCAGCTGTAACCTAACTTTTCTGTTTTGCATTTCAACTTTTACATATTTTCTTATATTAGTCTCATGTCTTTGGTCGGTCCTCGTAATTCTTATTCTGCTTTCTTTTCTATACCAAAAGTGAGAACTTTTGTGACTAGTTTTTTTACATGATAGACAAGTTTTATCAAGGTATGTACAGTCTTTAACCCAATGCCAAGACCCACAACGATAGCATGGACTTAGTGGTAGTTTCTTTTTATGTTGATTATAATTAGAAAATTTTGTTTTACCTGTTCTTGAGGCGGGAAAATCAGTTTGTTTGTGAGAAGGGAAAATTTGTTGCTCTTCGTACTTTTCGTATGTATGCTATGCCAACTTGTTCTATGTCTTTAGAGTCTTTTTTTACGCTGATGCATCTCTGGCAGTCTTCGGCTAGTTTTTGAAGTGTCAGATCATGTTCATTTTCTAATTTAGTAAGTATTCTACGTCTCATTTCTGCGTCTTTGGTTGAAACCAGAGCTTGGACGTAAATTAAGCATTTGAAATTGTCCGCACTGAGTTCCGATAATTTGAAGTCGTCACAATATTTGTTAACAATGGATGCGGAAGTTACGTAATCTACGCTGTACTTTTTTGTAAGATTCAAGCATTTCCATCTTTTATGGAATAGTGAAGTATTATGACGGAAAAGTTCAGTTAGCAGTTTTATGTATTCTTTGAACGTTAACTCGCTTTTTTTTTTCTGGGAAGGATATAATCTAGGAATTTGGTATATTCGCCTGTGCCTAACTTTCTTAGTAATAGGCGTACTTTACGTGCCTCCGACCAATCTTTGCAGTCAAAATCATATAGATGTTCGTACCTTCGGAAGTAATTTGCAAAAATCTTCGTCGGTGCGAACTTGAAATCTTCGATATTATTCCAAATAGCGTCTTGTGAGAGAACTGTTTCGTTCTCGGATTTTTGCTCCTTATTTGTCATTGCACGTAACAATAATTCTTGCAATTCCAGATGTTTCTGTTCGTACCTTTGTTGCTGTTCAAATTGGATTTTGATAAGTTTCATAATGGTTGACTTAAGATCTTCCATGTTAACGTATTTTTTTTTGTGTAACCTGATATTCTGTAGCCTGTGTTCGCTTTCCGTTTTTGTCAGTGAAATTTGATTTAGAATTTAATCGTCGCCCACTGTTACGTACGACGGATAGCAAAAAAAATATGTCCTCCGGGTAGGGAGTTTATTTTTCTTTAAGGGTTTTCTAGATCGCCACTTGTTATGTGTGACGTATAGCAAAAAAATAAGTCCTCCGTGTATAGAGTTCGTATTTCCTTTTTAGGGGTTTCTTCGTCGTCTCTTGTTATGTTGATGAGAGATGATTTTGTTGTTTGTTCTTCACGTGTGAGTTTGAATCTTCGTCGCCACTTTTTATGCGCGACGGATAGAAAAAAAAAATTAAAAAAATAAGTCCACCGTGTATAGAGTTCGTATTTCCTTTTTAGGGGTTTCTTCGTCGTCTCTTGTTATGTTGATGAGAGATGATTTTGTTGTTTGTTCTTCACGTGTGAGTTTGAATCTTCGTCGCCACTTTTTATGCGCGACGGATAGAAAAAAAAATAAAAAAAATAAGTCCTCCGTGTATAGAGTTCGTATTTCCTTTTTAGGGGTTTCTTCGTCGTCTCTTGTTATGTTGATGAGAGATGATTTTGTTGTTTGTTCTTCACGTGTGAGTTTGAATCTTCGTCGCCACTTTTTATGCGCGACGGATAGAAAAAAAAATAAAAAAAATAAGTCCTCCGTGTATAGAGTTCGTATTTCTTTTTTAGGGGTTTCTTCGTCGTCTCTTGTTATGTTGATGAGAGATAATTTTGTTGTTTGTTCTTCACTTGTTATGCTGTGGCAAACGATTTTTTTCTTCAACCGTATGAATTCGAATCGCTCTTCGCCACTGTTATGGTCCGGTTCCATGTACCACGGTGATAGTCCAAGGTAGAACCAATAAAGATGAACTCGAAGGCGGATATGGAATAACACAGATATATTACAAACAGGAATATATACAGAGAAGTATGAACAATCAGGTTTAGTAGTAATTGTCTGAACGCGACTCTGTTACGGACTACCTCTGACTCGACTGACAGACTCCTGACGGACTTCACTCCAGACTTCAGAGGCGCAGTATTTATTACGTATCGAATAGTCCATTATGTTATGGTAAGGTTCCATAACAGATTCTGTTAAAAATCGTTAGATACCTAGCCAAAGCACCAGACCAGAGATTACAGTAATATTCAATGCGTAGAGGAATGATAGAATTATAAATGGGAAAGATTCTGTCGAGAAAAAATACATTGAATCAAATTCCGTATCAGGAGACGTAGCAATTGATTCAAAATAATGATTCCATTCTTTAAATTATTCCAACTATTGGCCTGATCTCAGTCGTCATATTTATAACAACATTTCGGCCGTTGTACGCTGCGGCCGTCTTCAGATGCTTAGAATGTCGAACTGCACCCTTTATTTCGCTCATTGGGGTAGACTGTTCTAGTTCCACGTGCCATGTTTAATGTATGTCAGTTATCAGTTATCTCTTATTACTTCACCTCTCCAAGATCTCCACTGCCTTAACCGGGTATTGAACTCACTCTCTTTGTGTCCTGTCACTGGATCTAACTAACGCCTTTATTCGCTGTGGCATGGCTGAAACGTTGTAAGAAATATAGCGACAAAGATGAGGATAATAGTCCGAATAATGTAAACAATGTACATAATACCTCATCTCAGAAATATAGACAGATAATAATTACACTTCAAATCGGCGGAAAACGTTAGCCTGAGAAGGTGCAAAGAGTCAGTATCCTTCAAGTCATCGTGAGGGAAGGCAAATATATTCACTAGAACGATTAAAAGAGATCAGTTACGATTTTGACGTGTTAAAATCAACATGCCATTTCTTTCCCCAGTTAACAAAAGGTTGAAGGTCATTTTTGAGATCAATATCCTTATCAAACTGATCAGACTTAACATGAAGACAAGACATATTCCGTGTTGTATAGGAGTAAGAGTCGTTGCCGACACTGTGGTTTGAAACTACTATTCACGTGGAGGAATGCTAGTAGGCCATCAACTTGATCTGAAAAATCTTCCAAATAATATGTCATCGCCAACGAGAAATATAAAAGAACGAAAGGACAGTTAAAATACTGAGGAAGAACTTGTTTGTAATATATATATATATATATATATATATATATACATATATATATATATATATATATATATATATATATATATATATATATATATATATATATATATATACATATATATATATATATATATATATATATATATATATATATATATCTATGTGTGTGTTGTACATACATAATTACACATTTATATAGTTAAACAGATATTGCATGGGATGTTATCAAAGCCCGTTTTTTCTAGTTAATTCATGTAAAACAGATTTTTTTGTGGATTTTCAAGAATCACCCTATTTATAAGATACTTATCTTTGTTGCCATGGGATCCACTGTTGTAATCTTTTTGCTCAGAAGGATATAACTTGTGTTCTTTCAGATAGATAGATATTTTTTTGTTTAATACAGACGTTAACGACTTTACGATGTTGACAAAGGAGTGATAGGCTTAACGTTTTTAGGGATTTCGTTGTCATTATCTTTTGGTAGAAAGTGTGTGACAATTCGATAAAACCATTCCAGTATTTCCGTGGACTGCAGCATTAATTCATTAAAAGTCTTGCTATAATGACATAAGTAGCAAGGTAAGTGTTAAGCCAGATGTTTGGAATTTTGTCAATTCCTGGTGATTTGCTTTTGTGAGATTCGGTTATCGCGTATCTGATGTCTTTTTTTTTATAAAATTTTTCCATTGCCGTTTTTAGATATTTCCCGTGTTTTTCTCAAGATCTTTTAATAATTTAGCACCCCTTTCTGGCATTTGTCATCTTCCAATATCTTATTCTACAACATTTCGATTTCCAGTTCCAATGGTGTTTTCTCTATCGTAACTGTTTTGGCTTCCTACTTCTTTGTAAAAATTTTTTGCGTCTGTTATAAACATCTTGAACCTATAGAATTTAGGGGGTTTCTAAAATCTAAGGAAACTGTTATTTGAACTTTTCCTTTCAGTTCTTCCTTCAATTGGGTTGAGGTGAGTCATTTACGAATATGAAGATACAAAGAATATAAATAGCTTATGTCTATTAGACATGAGGCATTGAAATGTATACTACTTCGGTAAAACTACAAAATAATGGCGTCGTCGAGATCTAAAGAGACTGTGCAATGGTTAGCAAGAGTGCCTCACGATATCAATTACGAGTGCATGAGGATTTTAATCCGCATATATTTGAGCTACACTAAGTATATCCCTATTTGTTTTCTGGCCTGATCATTTCGTTGGATTAAAATTAAATCGCAATGTCAGTTCAAATATTTAGTTTGGCATTATGGCTTTTTTTATTTTTATTTTCGGAAATGTAGTTTATACATTTCTATAAAATTGATATATATATATATATATATATATATATATATATATATATATATATATATATCGGAAATTTGTGATCAATCAGCTAAGTAACAAATTTCATATTTGTTTTAATCTTACTAATGTTCTATCTGACATCGAGGACATTATTGCAAATACTGCTTCTCTTAACTGTCCTTTCTTTCAGATTTCTACCGACTTAGAGCATTTTTGACTTTACACAATGTTTGTTATCGCTATTATATATATATATATATATATATATATATATATATATATATATCATGAGTTATTCATACATAAAACAAATACAAACGTTAATGATTAAATGGCGAGAAATCCATCTTCGCGAACAATTCAATAATATACAAAAACCCCGAATCTGTTTATGAATGAAAAGATCCTGTTTTATAAATTTTCGTCGCATTAGATCTTTTTATTTTACAAGCTTTCGTCTGTTCCTACAGACATCCTCAGGTATGAAATATTCATGAATTTGTAAATTGATTGCACCTTTATTGATATATATATATATATATATATATATATATATATATATATATGTATATGTATGTATGCTTGATTTATTTCTTGAGAAGGCTTTGAAATATGTATCCATTTTTATATGCCCTGCATATATATATATATATATATATATATATATATATATATATATATATATATATATATATATATATTGAAAGAGAGAGAAAGAGAAAGACAAACAGAACGAAAAAGAGATTATTTATATATAATTCTATTTTCTCCATCGTACAGACAGAGAGATTGCTGGCGGTTCCGTCTATGAAACACTAGTGTCGGAATGCTAGAAATAACATTACTCAGATAAATGGAAACTTTTATATTCGTATTAATCACACACACGCACACAAACACACACGCGCGCGCACACACACATATATATACGTGAGCACACACACACACACACACATATATATGCATGCATGCATGCTCACGTGGCCGAGTGGGTGGAACGTTTGCATTCTGACCATGAGACCCAGGTTCAAATCTCACCATGGTTGATTTGTCAGGAAGGAAACTTCCAGATGTTATTGGATTGGAGGGGTCGATCCTAGTGCGGCATCTTTGGAAAGTGTCTGAAAACCATACCACAGGTTTGACCCAAGCCTTGTGAGTGAAATTGAGTAGACAGAACCCTTCGTGGCCGTCGATAGCTCTGCTAGCAAATGTCAGTGGTCTTCATGGCGGAGGGCTTGAGCATGCTGGCTTTGTTCAAATTGTTGATCACCCTAGATAGCACGGTCTTTTACTAAGGTCTGCTCAGCATAGTTGGAGTAAAAATCACAAGAGGGTTCTGTGGGTGTTTAATAAATACAAATGCGCTTGAGTAAGCGGCTGTAATAGAGATTGGCTAACAGCTCTAGTAGACGGGAATAGACGAATACAAGTGGCTAGCTATACTATACAATGTCATATATATATATATATATATATATATATATATATATATATATATATATATATATATATATAATGGATATTTCCAAAAGGATATAGACCCAGGGAGAGCTGTTGGACGATCTCTCGAGTTGTTTGCAACACATTATTTATCATCTCTCAGTTTCGTCTCTGTCTTCGGGCAGAGTGCAGTCAGGGACGACTCCGTCAAAGGAGAGAGTTGCAACTCAGGAAAATTATAATGAGAGGTCCCCAGCCCTGAGGAATATCTGCCCGAGGCTGGCGCTCTCATTCAACCAGCAATTTTTGTTCCTAGCCCCGGTGTAGCCGCTCGGGTTCCCACCTTCAAAACTGATCTTGGATCACACCTAGTCTTGGTGGGACGACACGGTAAGTACCTAGATCCAAGCAGAGCAAAAATTAGATTTATAATAGGCTGGTAGATTTAAATAAATAAATATATTCCTTAATAAATAAACTAAAGAATACCATCTGCCCATATATGTGTATCCATTTAAAAAATAACGTTTAAATAAATAAATTCAAAATTTGTCGGATTCAATCCACTTTGTTTCCGTCAGGATACGCAAAAATAGCAGATATATATATATATATATATTTCAAGAATCGTGTAGGTGTGCGTTCAAAAGCATTATTCAGGCTTTGGGTTAGTGTTAGGATTAGGGTTTGATCAGGATGTCCTATGTGGCCGAGTGGTCTAAACCACGTCAGATCTATTGACGTTTTCCCGTTAGTCACGCACACACACATCGCATACGTATGTGCCTAGTTTCTTATGCATGCTATGCCAGCATTTCTCTTACGACTCCGTTTAGACCTGCTACCTTGCTTCTGCTCTCCTTCGCAAGCGCGGCTTCTACTTCAGTTTTTAGAATTTCAGGCCTGTCGGTAGTTTTGCATTGCTGGTTTTTCTTTTTCATCGTCGAAGAGTTCTCCAATATATTTGTTCCAGCGCTGAAGATTTTTTTCCTTCGCTAAAATGAGGATTCGATTCTTTGATTTTATGCAATCTTTTGACGAGCATGCCTTCTGTCCTGTTAGTTCCCTTATTTTTTTTTTATTCATATCTCCTTTGTTGGTGATACTAAATCTATTTATTTCTTCACATTTTATAGTCAACCACTGTACTTTAGCCTGCCTGGATTTGATCCTTATTTTGTTGTGTAGTTTTCTGTATTTTTTTCGTGTCTTGGCAACATTTTTTCTCATTTGCATCATGTCGAGAATCTCATCAGTCATCAATTCATTTTTTTTCTTCTTCGTCCATTCTCCTTTGGCATGATATCATTTGCTGATGTCACTAAAGCTTCTCTTAGTGTGTTCCATTCCCATTGTTTTCCTCGTATCTTTTTAACCCTGTCCTTATATTTTTCTTTCAGGTAAAGGTCGATCAAGAGTTCGTTGTATTGCAATTTGAGGGCTGCGTTAGGCTTCTTCGGTTTCTGTAATTTCTTTCTTAGTTTACATATAAAAGCGAGATGATAACTTCTTCAGTCAACACTTGGATAAGTTTTGCCTTAAACCATTGCATTCCTGAATCCTTTGTTGATAGATATGTAGTCATTTTGGCTTTTAGTTTCTATTCTGTGCTCCTCCATGTCCATAATCGTCACGGGTGTTCTTGGACCCATATGTTGGCTATTAACTGGACATAGGCCATGCACCATTGGATACATTTTCCTCTACATTCGTTGCAGGTTCCTAATACGAATTTTCCGGCTATATCCCCTGCCCTCTCCCTGCCTACATTGGAGTTCAGGTCACGCATGTTAATTATGACTTCTTCCGATTTGCAATGAGCTTTAGAATTGTTTAACATGAAGTAGAAAGATACGATTTATTCTTCCTTACTTTGTGCTGTCAGTGCCTGCTCTATTATGATAGCTACGTTGAAAGGCTTTTCTTTCAGCTTGACTTCCAGAATTATTTCGTATAATTGGTAGTATCCCAGAAAGCATTTCTTGAATTCTTGATCTAGTATTAATCCTACTCCTTTATCGTTTTTCTCTCTGCCTGCATAAATAATCGTGTGATTGTTACTGACAAAATGTCAGTTGTTTGGCCATCTAGTTTCACATACACTAAAGATATGGATCTTTTGTCTATTCATCACTTGTTTGGCATTATCTAATTGCTCAAAGTTGTTCAACGTGCGAACGTTCCATGTCCTGAGAGTTAATTTTTGTTTGATGCGAGCAGTCGCAAGAAAACGGTTATTTTGATCTCTGTCGAGGCTGAAGAGTGATGACTGAGTAGCTCTAGTACAGGTTTGGCAACAATATTCCATTGTTTGAGCTGATCTGATACTCGTAAAAATAAAGTATGTCAGAAGGCGCTTTCCGAAGCGATAGACATGTAGAGGGGCATTGAGAAGATATCGGTTCAAGCACGAAAAAACAAAAACAAAAGCCATACAACCTATACGCTATTTCAGATATTATCATCGTACTTTACAAAACTTAGCACACACTTTCACAAGATTCTTTTACCCGAATGTTCATTTCAAACAGAACCCCTGCTTCGTGGAAGACGCTCCAACGAGGATATCCCCACAGATTGTAAATGTCGCAGGCGCTCGTATTCGAGAATACCAGACTAGTAGGGCGGTTAGCTAATCCCTGTTGGAGACGCCTGCTCAGACACATTTGCGTTTGTTCAACACCCACTGAGCCAATCTCTGATGTATGCTGCAACTATACATAGCGGACCTTAGTTACAGTTTCTGGGAGATTTCACGTTATCTAGCATCATCAACAGCACGCTCAAAAGCTTGGTCACGATGACTTAACATAGACGGCTCCCAAGGATTATGCTACCGAATTTTACTCACAAGACAAAAATACGCATCAATTATCAAATGCATTAGTCATACATAGAAATAAGTTCAACCAGAACGCTAATCTAAAGAGTGCAAGGCATATTAAACGACAAAGTGACTTACTTAGATGGAAAAATATTGAGAGTGACGGTATCGAAACTTATGAAAATATAAATTTACGTCCAGGTTATCTTTCCGGTTAATTCACTGATGCACCTGCATTTTTTATGGTCTAGTGTAACACTGGGAGAAAAGTCTATTGCGACGCCATCAGTGGTGAGTGCTTGCGTATGCGTGTTTGCGTGATGGGCGCATATTTGTTTAAGTAGCTGAATAAAACTATGAGCAAATAAAATTCGGCATATTTCGGAGAGTAGGGGTAGTACTAGAGATTCCTAGAAGATCTCGGGGCCATCCTCAAACATGGTACAGCCTAAAACCGATCGACTCCAAAAGGTAATATTTTCAAACATAACATCGTCGAATCTCAAATTCTGACAGATAAATAATATATACAAGGGCTGATCAAAAATTTTCGGAGGTGGGGTGAGGAACAGAAAACTACAACACGTAAAAATCCGCCATTTAATCTCGTTTGAAGTCGTACCTTCTAAATCCAAACCACTTATTCCGCGCCATTTCCCTTGCTTGGATTTCCTCGACGTCTTGAAATATTTTTTTTTCTCTTCAAGTTGGATTTGTTGTCTGAAGAGGAAAAAGATGCAAGGAGTGAGATCTGGGGAAGATGATGATCGTTGAACCTGAGGAATGTTGGGATTGGGCTAAAATCGTTGCACAAATCTTGGTCGCTGATGGTACCGCTCTGGTATAGCTAGGCGACCACACTCTACACACTTTCCTTCCAAACGCTTTTATAAACAAGGAGAGAAAGCGGGGAAGTTATAACTTATTGTGAAAGCGCATCATGGTTCATGACCAATCGATACTAAGCGGAATCACTCCGCTTACTTTAGCTCTTTTACCATAGAGACCAGTCCCAATTCTTTTTTAATCAGATCTCATATGAGAAAACAGCTGGTCTCATCTATGCACTCACCGGTTAAAAAAAATTATTTACAAAGCTTAAAATGTATTAAAAAGCAAAGTGATAATAGATTGTTCCTGCTATTTCAACAATATGTAACAAAATACTTCTTAAAAAACGTTTATTACATTGGCTGAAATAGATTTCAGGAGCGAATAATATATCTAATGGCATCGTCCCTGCATGGATTATTGGTCATATATGGTCTGGTGCCCCTTCTGTTTGCCTAGGGGTTCTTGATAGGCTCCAGATGCGGATATGCAATGTAGTTGGCCCTGCTCTGGCATCTCGTCTACTGTCACTTTCTCACAGACGCGCCGTCACCTCCCTCTGTGTGTTCTATAAATAATTTCATGGAATTTGATCCGAGGAGCTGCATTCGCTGGTTCCCAGTCGTCATGAGCTCAAGCGCCCTACGAGGCTGGCATCCCGCTCTCACCCCTTCACTGTCGAAACTCCTAAATGTAGCCGTCTCTTCTACTCCTATAGCTTCATGTCTCGAATCTCTCGCCTGTGGAACTCCCTTTCCCTATTCCTGTTTCTCTGAGAGCTATAATCTCCAGCTATTCAAGTGTAATGTCAATCGACATCTCCAGTTGCCTTGATCTATCCACTACCCTCCTCCTCCTCCTCCTTTCTTCTATCACTCATATCTGAAAATATTTATTTTCGTTTATGCATTTATTACTTTTTCACATTTTCATAATAGATGTACCAAAAAATGTTAAACATTGTAACAATTTACAGTGGATTTTCTAGCGATTAATTCAATTTCTATGAACTTTCATCTTGATAAAATGATTTCCCTTTTAATTAAAGTAGCATTTTTTAAAATCTAAATTTTAGTCAAGAAAAAGAAACTAAACTAAACTAAATTGGCTAGACTATAGTTACAAACAAATTAAAAAAAAATATTTTAAATTTAGAAGTTTAAAATTTCAGTTCCTCCTCTCCTTCATGCACATGTGTATTTAATTCAACGTCAGCATCATTTTAGTCTGTTAATGCGCTAAATAATGAAACACCTCACGCGAAAACATTTCCCCATTTTCTCAATATATTGAAAAATATTTTATAAGAAAGTGGAAACGCAACCTTAAACAAGAGATAAGCCTCTACTCTTGTTCAAAAGACTGGAGAAGAATATAAATTGAACAATATTTATATACTAACTTAAAAAAAACGCCATATCAGGCGGCATTTAACTCCATCTTGATTTGGACTTGATCACAATAGGAAGGAAGATGCAGATGCAATAGGCAACAATAAACTACAGCAGAAATAAAAATTAATTGGTTGCATTTAAGTACTGCATTAGCATTTAAACTTAAGTTCAACGATAATTCTTCTGCCGCCACTTAATTTAAAGACAATTTGACAATTATTTTTATTTCACGAGTTTGTCATTGCTTGGAAATCATCCATGTAAACAAAAACTGACTATCATTATTGTGTTGTCCGTACATTGTTTAATATATTGTAATGTAATTGTCACCTTTGATATTGGTTTATGTAAGCCGAAACCTTAGATAGGATTAAAAAATATGTATCAATATTCTGATTTTGTTTCGCCTTTTAATGATAATCCTATTAAGCTTATCAGACGACAGGAAAAGAATTTACATAAAACAAATAGACAAACTTGTCTATATTATTTAATGAAACATGCATCAACGAAAAAATGCTACGTAAATGCACACACACACAATATATATATATATATATATATATATATATATATATATATATATATATATATATATATATATATATATTAAGAAAGTGATAGAGAGATAAAAGATAATAAAGTGATAGATAGAGAGACAGATAGATCGAAGGAAGGATTTCGAAATCAAAATTGTTTAAATTATTTCTGAATAGAAAATTGCAGATTATTTACATTATTCGGACAACTGTCCTCATCTTTGTCCCCATATTTATCACAACGTTTCGCCTGTTGTACGCTCCGGCCTTCTTCAGGTGGTTGAAATGTCGAACTGAACCCTTTATTTCGCTCACTGGGGTAGACTGTTCTAGTTCCACGTGCCATGTTTAATGGATGTCAGTTATCAGTTATATCCTGTTAATTTAACTGGGTATTGAACTCACACTCTTTGGGTTCTGTCACTGGATCTAACCAACATCTTTATCCACTGTGCCATGTGTCTCAGAAATATAGACTCAGAAATTTGCAGGTAAGTGAAGGATCTTTTAAAATGGTGTGGTTCATAATTGAGTTGATTCTGATACTCACCGTTTCCTGTTCTCGATATAAGTAACCTAATGTTTCTGAGCACAAGTATCATTGCCAGCTCGATCGATGTCCGGATGCTTATTCACTAAAGTAATTTGCATGCGTAAATTATTTGCTAACGCATGTACCTGAGACGAGCCAACAGCTTCCGCTTTTGTCACTTCCGCCGAAAAAAATATCGATCTAAATAAATAAATAAAATGACATAACGTAACAAGCAGCATGCGACCTATTCCACTTTTGCTGACAAGGAAGGTCGCTCTTGGATTCTTCGTTGCAGAGAGAATGCAAATTCAAACCGAAGAATATGACTGCTATCGCCATCGTTGTTTACCACATGGGAGGGTGATTGTTTGAGGGACAATGTCGGGTTTATGAATTTTTTACGCAACGAAGACGTAAAGCCCCCAAATCAAGCAAGTATGAAAATTAAATTATCTACGTAGCATTTTTTTAACAGTGCGCATGGAAACTGGATTGAGGTCTCCCAAAAGCTAAGCAACGTATCACGAAACAGGAAAATGTCGTTAGAGAGATAAGAAAACATTGCTGTTGTGTAAAATCTATCATCCTATACGGTAGTGGATGCTGGATAATCTCCTCACAGATGTTAGAAACAGAAATATTGTTCTACAGAACGATGCCGAGAATACCATTAACTGAACATGTGAGTAACAAGGAAATTTTATGTGAAGTGGGAATTTAAAGAAACTGACATGTATAATCGGAAAGACAGTTGAAATATTAGGTTGGTGCAAAAATAATGTCGTTTACTCACATATGTTACTATGTGAGAAAACGACATCATTTTTGCACCAACCTAATATTAGGTTGGTGCAAAAATAATGTCGTTTACTCACAAAAGTTACTATGTGAGAAAACGACATCATTTTTGCACCAACCTAATATTAGGTTGGTGCAAAAATAATGACGTAATAATGTCGTTTTTTTTACGTAAAAAAAATGTCAAAAAATGACATTATTACGTCATTATTTTTGCACCAACCTAATATTAGGTTGGTGCAAAAATAATGACGTAATAATGTCGTTTTTTTTACGTAAAAAAAATATGTCAAAAAATGACATTATTACGTCATTATTTTTGCACCAACCTAATATTAGGTTGGTGCAAAAATAATGACGTAATAATGTCGTTTTTTTTTTACGTAAAAAAAAATATGTGAAAAAAATGACGTTATTACGTCATTATTTTTGCACCAACCTAAT
>OZ010598.1:35750986-35820986 GCA_963932145.1 Acanthosepion lycidas | reverse complement strand
CTATTTTTAAACACTTTTTTTAAAGCATTCAAACCCAAACAAGTCGGGAAGCCACTAGCACGCAAAGGGTTTCAGAGCAGGAGCGAGAACAAAGGCGGGTGATTGAGGAAAGAATGATGATACTGTTAGGAGATAGATCAGAGCATCTGGAGACGTCGATTGACCTTACATTTGAATAGCTGGATATTATAGTTATCAGGAAAACAAGAAATGGGTAGGGGGTTCCACAGGCGAGAAGTGCGAAACATAAAGATATTGGAGTAGAAGAGACGGCTACATTTAATATTTTCGACAATGCAAGGGTGAGAGCGAGATCCCAGCCTATTTGAGCGCTTAAATTCATGAAGTTTGGGAACCAGAGAAAGCAGCTCATTGGAGCAGTTACTATGAAAATATTTGTAAAAAAGACAGAGGGAGGCAACGACACGTCTGTGAGAGAACGACTGCAGACGAGATGCCAGATCAGGTCCAATTACATTGCATATCCGTCTTCGGATTTTATCGAGGATCTTGAGACAATCAGAAGTGGCCCCAGGCCATATATGGCAGCAATAATCCGTGTACGGTCTTCTTTTTCTTACATTCTCTATCCAAGGCCCAGCAATACTCTCCAACACTTCCTTATAACATAATTTTGTTATAAAAAAATACCTGATATGTAAAAGAATTTTACTAGAGATGTCAATCAAAAATTCAGCTAGAAGAGGGCTATTGCTGCAATATAAATAAAAACTGGTGGATTAATATAGAAATGCATTAAAAATTAATTTACTATAGAAATTCATTGAAAACCAGGGTTTTTTCATAGTTTATACTATCTATCTATCTATCTATCTATCTATCTATCTATCTCTCTCTCTCTCTTTCTCTCTCTCTCTCTCTCTCTATATATATATATATATATATATATATATAATTCCATCGTATGACGATAAACTACATTCGGTAGGAAGGCCACTGATCGGGTGCCTGGAAGTTTTGGGGAGCGTGGAACCACCCTTAATTGCTAACTGCCATCCTGCCCTGGGGTCGTAGCGAATGGTTGATTTGCAGATTTGAAGGATCGACTGACGAGAAAAATTTCCTTTCGTGGCATAGGGAGTCTACTTATTAGTTAAATAATTCTACTAGCTTAGGTTTGACATCTGCAAGTTATTTGTAATTCGCACGTTGAGCTGCTCTTTTTAGTGGCAACCATAAGTTTTTTCTTTTTTCTTGCTGCTTTTTACTTCCATTTATAGGAGTTCCTGTAGTTTGCTTTCTTCTATGCTACCAACACTATGTCGTTTGCATATTCAATATTGTTAAGATTAACCCACCAATAGAGAATCTTGTATGACTTCTAATCTTCACAGAATTGCCTCACTGCATAGATTGAATAAGTCTGGTGAGAAAATACATACCTGTCTTACTCGCCATTCTAGTTTTGTATATTGACTTAATACCCAGTTTAAGTTCTGGATTAATCTTAACCGTTTCGTCTACTTCAACAACTTCTCACCCACTTCTCGCCTGTGAAATTTATTTCCTCCTCGTTGCTTCCCAGATAGCTATAATCTTCAAATATTCAAATGTACTGTCAGTTGACATCTGATGCCTTTATCCTGATCTCCATCCTTCTCTGTATTCTTTTCCTCAACACCAATCGTTACTCTTGATCTCACTCTGTGTAACCCCCTTGCGTGCTAGTTTCACTCCCGCCTTGCTTGGGGTGAAATACTTAAAAAAATAATTATCAAGCTTACCTAACGTTTCCGACAATTCTTTGTGATGTATTTTTTTCAGAACGCCTTTTCATACTAAAAGGTTGCAAAATGGTTTCTGTTGATTCCTCTTACGGTGTCCTCTATGTTATCATATCATGTTGCAAATACGTTGCCATGTAACATTGCATGAGCAAAAAAATGGATAATGAATTCCATTAGAACAAACAGACTCCGTCAACTAATTTAGTGATTTTCAATTAAAACGAAAATAGAAAAAAAAATTGCATACTTTCTATATTTAGAAAAGTAATATAACAAATTGAAAACATGTTTTGTTACGCGTTTCATCCGTTAGGATTTCATAAGATGAAATGCGTCTCGAAAACTGTTTCATTTTTCTTCAGACTGTTAGTTGTTATATAAAATTATACAAAATTATATATCGTTATATGATACCTTCCATATATATATATATATATATATATATATATATATAAACATAAAACATTAGTCAGCATATAATTTACATACAAAGAAATAATCACACATAGAATCAATCAGAAATATTAATGCGATTAATGATGACATCCGTCACTAGAAACATAATATATGCATTAAAATACTGTTAATCCATAGAGTGAAGTGATCCTCGTCGAAACCATTGATGTCTGTAGTTTTCAGTTTATTTGATGTTAAAATACTACTACTTACAAATAGTCCTCTATTCATCATCAGGCATGTGTTTTTTTCCTTATAAAATCAAAAACTTGAAGACGAAATACTTGTTTGTCGACCGAAAGATGTTTTTTGAATATTTGCTATTATTGACGGTTGTGTACGATCTCGGAACGTTCAAAGACGCAACGCTAAGTTTTTCTAATTTTAAGTGAGAATTTTATTTAAATATTTCTTGTGATGTGTTAAATCCACGTATTCTATTTTACAAGTGTATTCAGTTTATATATATATTCAGTTTATATATATATATATATATATATATATATATTCTCTAGATGAGGATAAAAATGTTGGAGATTACTTCAGAAAACATGAAGACATCTTTAACATAGACTGTAAAATTGGACAGAAGCAAAAAAGCTCGTCTATTGCTTAGAAAATTAGGAACTGAAGAATATACAAAGTTCGTGGATTATATCTTGCCAAAAAAGACGAACGAATTAACATTCGACGAAGCAGTGACATGTCTTAAAGAACTCTTCAGCCCGAAAACATCATTGTTCCACAGGAGGGGAAAATGCCTTAACCTGATAAAAGCCGATAATGAGGATTATTCCACGTTTGCCGGAATCGTAAATAAACATTGTGACGACTTCAAACTAGCGGAATTAACCCCGGACAATTTCAAATGTCTCATCTTTGTTCAAGGATTAGTTTCAACAAAAGATAGTGAAATGCGCAGAAGAATGCTTGCAAAATTACAAAATGAACCTGGTCTAACATTACAGCAATTATCTATAAAATTAAAGGAAGAATTATATAACCAATTTCCAGAGGTATTTTCAAGCGGGTTGGGACGATGCAACAAATTTAAGGCCCAAATTGAATTAATAGAAAACTTCCAACCAATTTTTAAAAAGAAGCGAAATATACCGTTTGATATCTACGATAGATAAAATAGACAAAGAATTGGAGAGATTTGAACAAACTGGGATTTTATCTAAAACAGAGTTTAGCGAGTGGGAAGCGCTGGTGGTTTATGTAAAAAAAGAAGTCAAGAGAAATCCGCGTATGCGCAGATTTTTGACGGGACTCAACAAGCCAATAAAAGACCACCATTACCCACTACCGAGCCCAGAGGAGATATTTACAAAGCACAACGGCGATAAGATATTTTCAAAAATAGGTCTTAGTAAGGCTTATCTACAAATGCTAGTACAAGAAGAGAGTACGAAAACCCTTTGCATTAATACACACAAAGGGTTGTACAAATTCAACAGACTACCATTCGGAGTAAAAGCTGCCCCAGCAATTTTTCAACATACGATCGACACAATGCTCACGGGCCAGAATTTCGCGACCGCTTATCTGGATGATATTCTAATTAAGAGCGACAATGTTGAAGAGCAGACATGACACATAAAGGAAGTTTTTAGAAGAATTCAGGACTTTGGCTTCAATCTAAAAGGAGAAAATTGTGATTTTTAACTAAATGAAATTAAATATTTATCTCAGATAATAAATGATAATGGCAGGAAACCGGACCCAGAGAGGGCATCTGCAATTAAAAATATGCCGGAACGAAAAAATGTTGCAGAACTACAAAGTTTCCTGGGCCTAGGGAACTACTCTGGCGAATTTATTGATAATATGCATAAATTGAGGGCTTCACTAAATGAGTTACTATAAAGGAGCATAATTGGAATTGGACAGAGGACTGTAAAAAAGCATTTAAAGAAATAATACAAAAATTAACTTCGGAGTTAGCATTGACACATTTCGATCCCGAACTCGAAATCATAATTGCAAGTGACGCGAACTCACATGGGGTTATTGCGTGTATTTTACACAAGATGCGGAACGGTACAAACAAACCCGTTGCACGCGAATCTAGATCATTATTACGGGCGGAGAGAAACTATTCACAGATCGAAAAGAAGGCATTAGGCATAATTTTGGCAGTAACACGTTTTCACAGATATATTTATGGGAAAGAGTTTACACTCCAAACGGATCACAAACCACTTCTTACGATTTTCGGTTCAAAACAGGTCTACCAGTCTATACAGCGAACAGATTTTTAAGATGGGGAACTGTGTTACTAAACTACAATTTTAAACTGGAGTTCTTACCATCAAAGAAAATAGGACACGCTGACGGACTATCGCGATTAATACCTGCGAAAAGCGAAACGTTCGAAGAGTCGGTAATTGCAGCATTACAAGCGGAAGATGAAACCAGTAAGGTACTATGCAATACAATAAAGGAACTACCTGTAACGCTGATAGAGATACAACGAGAAGCATAAAGAGACGAGTTTATTCAGCATACCAAGAAAAAAATAGAAGAGAAAGTGAGGAATTTAGCAGACAGTTTCTCAATCTGTGACAACATATTTTTGTATAATGAGAGATTAGTAATACCGAAGTCACTAAGAAGAAGGATCTTAAAAGATTTTCACTTAGGACATCCCGAAAAAACTGGATGAAATCACTTATGAGAAGTTTTGTCTACTGGCCGAACATGGACGATGATATCATGCAAATGGTGGAAACTTGCAAAGGTTGTGCTGCTGCGGCCTAGGCACCACCCTCTATACAAAGGCCGTGCCCTAAAGTCGACAGACCGTTGTCCAGAATTCATGTGGATTACGCAGGACCCATTGAAGGTTACTATTATTTAATAACAGTAGATAGTTTCAGTAAATGGCCAGAGGTTGCCAGATTTAAACACCCGACCACAGAAATCACCATAAACTGTTTACACGAACTATTCGCGAGATTTGGCGTCGCGGATGTTTAGTAAGTAATAACAGCACACAGTTTACCTTCACTGACTTTAAAGAATTTTGTGAGATATATCAAGTAAAACATATCAAGATAGCTCCGTACCACCCGAGGTCGAACGGACATGCTGAAAGATTCGTTGACACTCTAAAAAGAGCGTTAAAAAAGCCGAGGATGTACCGACGATAAAAGCGATACAACAGTTCCTCCAAGTGTACAGAATAACACCTAACATGAACACGCCATCGGATCTTTCACCAGCGGAATTGATGTTTGCCCGGAAAATAAGGTCTGTGTTTGACAAATTATTGCCAAACAAGAACAAAAACCAGTATACACCGATTGTACCAAAGATCATTTAAACCTGGAGAACGGGTTTATTTTAGCATGTTTAGAAACAATATGGCTTACCGGGAGCCTAGCACAGTAATCAATAGATTAGGAAATCTAATGTACACAATAAAAGGCGAGAAGTTTTCATATAGAAGACATATCGACCAATTACAAAAAAGACGGGTTGAGAAGCCAAGCTCGTCAACCGCAGAAAATGACGATTCTATGGACACAATATTCGAAGTGTTTGAGATCCAAAGACCGCAGGAAGTCACAGAAATGAGAAGGTCAAACAGGGAGAGAAAATTTGTCGAACCCGTGATTATCAACCATAAGAGAAAAAATAACCCTCCTCCAAAAGGGATCTAAGAAGGGGGGTGTTACGGGGTCCACCCCTTTTTCATACAGTGGACTGCTGCCGTTAAATACCCAGAGTCAGTCAGAGTAGAGAGAGAGAGAGAGAGTAGAATTCAGTTACAAGCACGTAGACTCTAAGGAAGTCCTACTTCGAGACTGGATTTACCAGACTATATATATATATATATATATATATATATATATATATATATATATATATATATATATATATATATATATTGCTACTAACCACGTTTCTGGGTCTACTAACCGTATTACCAATTGTATTATTGTGTAAATACATTTATTTGTTATATTTCATTCCTGCGTTTGTCATTCATTGGAGACCGAATTTCTTCTCGGAATCCACAACAAATACCATCTCTACATTTTTGAAAAATTATTACCAGCAATGAATTTTGAAGAAAAAATTTATTCCAAGCAGTACATTATTACCAGCAAAATATCTTTGGAAAAAATATTACCAGCAATAAAAACCTTTTCGGCATTAAATAATACATTGAAGTTGATATGCCGTAAAAGAAACCAAACCGGAAATTGGCAACAGAGCGATAATGTAAGTACGTTGCTGATGATCGATCAGTCAAGATTCAGGAAAATAACGTTACATACACCACAAAGAAGATGCGAGGTATCTACGACATTGCCAAAACGTGTTAGCTGGCGATTTGCAGGCTTTGTCATGAATAGCGGCTCGGAATGAATAACTGAAACGCCAACTTATAATTCCAGTCGGGTTTGTTACATTAACTTACACGCAAGTTACCCTGGGAAAGACATAAAATGATCTCATCCCATCTCTGGGTTAAATAGTATGTTTTCTAACTTAAAAAAAAAAAATCAACGTTTTTTCTAAAATAATGGTTAATGAAATATTTCTTCGTAAAAAAAATAGAAATATTCTTAGAACCCCAAATATTTTTCGACTTTGAAAAAACTCCAAGTTGTTGATAAACCATAAAAAATAAATCATTTAATCAACCTGTGTTAGGTGGGATTAAACCTTATCGTATGTTGTAAACGGAATATTTCTTATATGTAAGCCATCAGAGTTGGAGGCTTGACTACTATTTTTTGGAAAAATTAGATAACAGTTATTAATCAGGATTTTTTATCAATTAAACAAAGGGGGTTACGAGCATATCTAATTAAAACATAATTTTCCTCCGGTCACCGACGTTAAGCAACGTCGATCTTGGTCATTACCAAGTGTGAGAATACCAGCTGCTGTATGACAGAATATGGTGGCGAGGTAATGGATAATGGCTCAAAATTATTAATCGGAGATCCGGGTTCAAATTCAAGTAGTATTCGTTATATCACGTACTCGCAAATAGCCTTGGGGAAGGTATATATCCAACCCTTCTCTCCCCATTATAGATTAATCAGTAAGACTTGTATCAATAAATCATTATTATCCGTTCCAACCCACGCAAAAAACGAATCAATAAAAAAAAAGTAAACAAACGAAATAAAATCTTTAGGCACTTGCAAACAATATATAGCGTATAACGACAGTATCAAGTTTATGAATTTTGTCATTATATGGATTTTAGAAGTATTTATTCGCACACACTTGTATAAAAATAACTTGTCGTTTAATACAAGTATCTTGAATAAAGTTTACTTTAATATAATGTCAATAATATATTTGTATATTGTATACTGTAATTTAAATAATTATATTATATATTTGTATATTATATACTGTAATGTCACTAATATACTTATAAAGGGTGTCCATAAAGTTCGTGTGCATTTAAAAAAAATTATAACTTTATTTGTATTTGCGATAGAAATAATCTGTAAAAAATGTTAAAGTTTTATGTACCTAGTTTTAAGTATAGCTAAAATAACTAATGTGATTTCAGGCAATAATGTAAATCAGTTGGCAAATGTTTTCCGTGAACTGCAAAATAGTATTATCCTTTGCATTGCTAATGATGTGGAAACTTAAATAAAATTTTAATAAAACCTTAAAACATATAGATTTACTTCTTTCTAATCCTTTTTACAAATTATTTCTATCGCAAATATAAATAAAGTTATAAATTTTTTAAAGTGAACACGAACTTTACGGACACACTGTATAACATCACGTGTCGCTTAGTATTAGGTTGGTGCAAAAATAATGACGTAATAATGTCGTTTTTTGACGTTAAAAAATACGTAAAAAACGACATTATTACGTCATTATTTTTGCACCAACCTAATATATACGTTTCCCACAAATAGCAGGAATAGGTTCACCTCTCTGCAGTGTTTTGCTATAAAAAAAACATCAACCAGTCAAGAGATTACATAGTTGAGAATGTGTTGCATGCTTTTGAAAGATATGGTAATAATAAAACACAAGGTCTTAAGTCGACCACAATCCAGATTACAGAATCATTGCACATTCTATGATTTTGTCAATAGCTGTATAATATGTACTACCAGGGTTACATACGGTTTTGAATTTAGTTTTGGCCTCTCCGAGACTTGTTGCCAACCATGGCTAGACAGCCAAGCCTATGCGGCTATTTAACCTACAGCTGGGAGGAGAAGAGATATATTCATATCCTTCCCAGGAATATTTGCGCGAAATTGAATGTAACTAATTCGACTGGAATACGATCTTCGCTCGCTTATTTCACGATTACGCCGACTGCACACCCTTTAAAGGTATGATACTGAGCTATTATATAGGGGTAGTTTGGCTATTCTATTTCGTGACAGACCGGCAAAAGGAAACCAGACGGAAGGGTGACTAGCTATGGCCCCACTCATCCTGAATGATTAACAAATGTGACAAAACAGTGGCTGATATATGCGCACGCACGCAAGAAGCAAAACCTTTAGGAAGATGGATACGTAAGGAACAGCGAAAGAGGAGAACGGGACAGTCCTTCAGATCATAGGCGAGAATATTAGCTCGTAGATTTCGGACAAGGTCTCAGAGGAGCGAACCACACATTGGCCGACAGGAATTGCCGAATAGATGAGATGAATACAATGGGGAATATTAGATAGTGAAAGATTCATGATTCGTGTTAACATTGTACTGACAAAGTCAAATCTTTACGGCATGCTTCTTTGTTTTATTTCCAAATTATGGCATTTTTCGACTGAAATCATTTCAGTTGTAATATAAGAGAAAGAAAACCAGAAATATTTTCTTTTATAATCACAAATATTAGATAATCGCAAAATCCCATGTCTGATTAGAAAATTTAAATGAAAATTTTACATAGACATGCAAAATAATAAAATTATTAGTCAAGTACATAGTTTCCATTGTTTTTAACAACTGTCTCCAATTGGTCTACAACCTCGTTGATGCCATTATTCGTAGAAACTTTCTATTTTTTGTTAGGAGGTTGTGACTTAGTTTACAACTAACTGTACTGTTAATATTTTTGCCATTTAAATTGTTCTGTAGAGACCAGAACGAATGAAAACCTGATGGAACCAAGTATTAGGTTGGTGCAAAAATAATGACGTAATAATGTCGTTTTATGACGTTAAAAATACGTCAAAAAACGACATTACTACGTCATTATTTTGGTACCAACCCAATAGAATAATATAGAGAGAGCTGGAGGGCTTCCCAATTTCAAATGTTTAAGCTTCTATAAGGCTTGTTTTGCAAAATGCATTCTTGCGTTGTCGTGCTGGATGAAAATGACATCTTTTCGATTTGCCAAAAGTGGTCATTAAAACACGTCTTTGAAATGGCGAAAGGCAGTTAAGATATCGATTTCGAAATTCTTAGCAAACTCTTCCGTCGAAATCTTGTTTATTTTTCACAGTGGCAAGCAGAGCGTCTTCATGATCGTCAGAAGGTCGCCCGGATCGTGGTTGATCGTTTAGGTTAAAAATCATCTTGACGAATTCTACCAGATCCCTTCTTGATCACCCGAAGATCTGGAGCACATTTCAAATAAAACTTCTAAATGTGTTTTTTTGTTTGTTTGTTTGTTTTTCTTTTGTCACAGTTCTTATGTTTATTCCTTTCAGAATTCATAGCTTATAATATTTCTCATTCTCCATTCAAGGTATTCGTTTGTGGAAAAAAAAGTTAACTTTCAGTCAAGTTTGACTATGTTATAGTCGAACACACCTATCCTATAGTTAATAGACTCTCCTACCTATAATAAGTAGGAGTAGAAAGAGTAACGAGTCAGTCGGTCAGTCAGTCAGTCGACTGGCTGTTCGGTTGAACTCTCTGCCTTCGGGCGGGGAGGAACCCGAAGGAGGCTACGCCGAAAGGCGGATTCTCTTTCGGGGAGGTAAATCGACCCTGAACCTGTTTATACGGGTTCAATGGGCATATTTTTGCCCGAGCCCACGGGATTGGTGATCCCACGTTAAACCGGCTTTGTGCCACATGATGTCCCCTTGGGAGTGGTGACTAAATATCGTCGGTGAGTCAGTCGATGTCGGACGACACTTAGTCGAATAGTAAAGTATCAGCGACCACAACTAGATTACTGCGTCATTACCTATTATATCATGTTCCCAACGTTTTGTACGTTGAACCTATTTTAGGACCGACTTGGTACGGTATTTATCAATCCACCCACGAGGACCGAATGTGGCACAAGGCCGGTTTAATATGGTTATCTCCGAGCCCGTAGGCTCGGCCAAAAATATAGCCTTTGAACCCGCCTAGACGGGTTCAGACCCTGTCTACCTCCCCGAACGAAACCTTGCCTTCCGGCAAAGCCTCGTCCGGGTTCCTCTCTGCTAATGCAGAGAGTTCGACAGACGCCGACTCGGAACCTCACAAAGGCAGCGTACTACCCGAAAGCCAAGTCAGCCCTAGACTTAGTACAAATACAAGCCTCCACTGTGAAATCAACTCCACAACAGACTGACAATTGAACGATGAAAGATTTAAGTCTGGAACACACCAGAAATTGGCACCAACAGAAACGCCAGTCTCAAGTTGCGGTCATTTTATATTAACAATAAAAATCGAGCATTAATTGTTGAAATGATCTGATATATAATGATCTCATTATACGAGATGGATACTCAAATTCCTGACTGATATTGAATCATATATACTAAATAATTCAAACTGCATTTTTGGTTTGTTTATTTATATATTTTTTTTTTTTTTTTTTTTAAGACTCGGCCTAAGAGTCATACGAACCATTGCATTTGTCTTCGATTTCGATTATTAAAGAACTTCCATTCAGTGATCTCCCCAAGAACCCTAACCTCCTACAGGATGCTTTTCTTTCTGCTTTTTTAGTGCACCTTTGAAACGCATAGACAAATCGTTTACTCTGTCCTTTCTTCTTGGGTGATAAGAAGCCGTTGTAATATATTCTATTGTTAATGATTTACAGAAAAAAAACTTAAATTTAATAGCCGTGAATTGGTAGTGTCGGGTACACAGAACCTTGGAAAATTCTCGTGTAAAAAATTTATACTTACCGTGGAGGTCAGTTTTCTACATTATTAATATTTCTGGCCATTTAGTGTAACTATCTACAACCACTTGATAGTATACTCTGTTTAACGGCCCTGCGAAGTCTATGTGTATTTTGTACTCTGGAATATTGTTTTTCTTTTTTTTTTGGTGGGGGTGTTGCCAAGGTTGAAATTTTATAGGTAGTGATTTCACTGCCAAAGCGAAGCCTCTGCATGATCTTACTAAATTTTCAATGCCTTGTTTTATTTTCGGCTAATATATTTAACACCTGATTGTGGAAATCATCCTTGAAATTCCTGGATTTCCTATGTGAACATATGATGATCGCATTACAATTCTTCTTGCGTACATAAGAACATCGTCGCTTAAATGAAAATGAGTTCCTTCTAGTAATATTCACTCTTTTTATTTTTTTTTAAAAACTTGATTCTTCATTTTCATGATAAAGCGGTATTTTGCCAATTTAATTTCTATTACCCCCAATGTTACGGGCTTCATTGTACAGTGTAACCCGGATATCAGAGACCCTGATATAAGAGAAACCCGGATATAAGAGAGATTTTCTCTGGTCCTAAATTAGAGCCATACTTACTGTTGTGGTAGGATCCACCTAATTTGCATAGTGGAGTACCGACCATATAAATATGGTTGGTACCGGGAAGAGAGTAGTAGGAATCAAGAGATCCAATCAGAGACTCTGCCCGACTGCGACTCAGTCAACACACATTCCAAGAACAGTCTTCCCAGGAATATACAAAAGACTATATGTAAATATTGTGTACACTTTCTTGTTTCAATACATTTTGTTCTAAGTACATTTTGTGTTGCATTATTATTCCATGCATTAGTCAAGTTTCAAAAGTTTCGATGAGGTAGAAAGAACCAGACGAAAAAAAAAAAGAATTAATAATTGATAGCTTTCAACAATTGGGACAAGTCATTGAAGAACCCAGGCTGAAGGAAAAAATTATTAATTAAAAGTCCAACATCTAACGGAACGGCGAAGGATTCTGAATTTCTTGATATTTAGAAATCGTTAAAGGACGACTAAGCATAAGGAACGTTCACTCAGAAAAATTTGAAACGTGTCGTAAACGAATAACGGTGATTTTAAATTGAAAAAGTTATCTACGAGACACCCCATAAAAAAAAAGAAAAAAACTGGCCGACTACAAAAACGTGCATGGAATTAAAAGGCGCACAAATACACCGTGTCGATTTTGAAAGGTAACGAACTTTTAAAAAATTATTATTTTTTTTTTGTTTGCTCAACAATATTTTATAGTGACGAATTTACCTCTGATAATAAAAATCAGAGGTTTGTCATTGAAATACGCGAACAGAAGTAATTAAAAAAAAATACCAAAGTTGATTATCACGGGCTTGAATGTAAAAGCAAGACATAAAATAAAAAAGTCGTAAGTTGTTTCGATTTTTTTGGTCAGCTTATATTATATTCATAGATACACAAATTAAAGGTATATTCTTTGTTGCATGAACACTATCAGCTAAAGATGGATGAATTATCTTAAGTCATATCTGAATTATTCAAATTCCAGCAGTTGAGTCAGGCTGAATTATTCAAATCCCAGCAAAAATATCAAGAAAAGCAAGAGGAAAGACTTTTAGAAATTCAAAAGTTAATACTGGAGAAATTAAACAACAATCAGGCAAATGAGGGAAATTCTTCATATTCTAATAACACCATATTTAATTCGCTGGAAACTTTCAACTATGTGCCGGACGAAGAAAAAACGTTTGAAGCGTATTTTAAACGATATGAAGATATTTTTTACACAGACTGTGAAAACTGGTCGAATTCAAGAAAAGTCAGTCTATTACTAAGGAAGCTAGGTACAGCAGAACATAGCAAATTTGTAGATTTTATTCTACCGAGAAGAACGAATGAATTGGAATTCTCGGAAACAGTGAAATTGCTAAAAGAGCTGTTTGGAGCAAATATGTCGCTTTGGCATAAGCGATGGTTATGCATGAATGTCACTAAATCCGACGATCAGGATTATTTAACATATGCATCTATAGTGAATAGACATTGTGATAATTTCAGATTGGCAGAGATTACGGTTGAAGAATTCAAGTGTTTAATTTTTGCTCAATGACTGGTATCCAGTAAAAGTGCCGAAATAAGACGTAGAGTTTTGTCTAAACTCGAATCTGAACAAAACCTTACCCTGAAAAAGTTAGCAGAGGAGTGTCAGCAGGCCGTAAGTTTAAAGAAAGAGTCTCAAAAAATCGAAGAAGCTGGTATTGATTTTATTTAAAAAAATTAAAAAAAAACAGTTGAAATACCGATCAGAGAAAAATTGGAGAAAAAATTCGGCGTATTTCAAAAATAGACAAGAAAAATTAAATAAGAACGAGGAGGAAAAAAAGGTTCCGCCATATAATTGCAGACGCTGCAACGAAAGACACTGGGAGGTAAATTGCCCATATAGAAATAATAAATGTTTCGTGTGCCGCAAGAAGGGACACAAAGGATCGTGTTGTAAAACGAAAAAATTCAATAGCCGAATTAGACAAACAAATTCGAATATCAAATCAGATAGAGATTTGAGGAAATATGTGATGACTGAAATATTTAAAAAGAATATCAAATTTCAACTCGATTCGGGTTCAGATTTAACAATAATGAAATATAAAACATGGAAAATTTTTAAAAAGGCCTACAATAATGAAGTCAACGAAACGCGCTCGAACGGTAACTGGAAAGGAAATTAACTTCGAAGGCGAGGTTGTACTTCCCATGAAATTGAACGGGATCGTTAAAAAAATAAAGGTTTTCATTCTGAAAAATGGAGAAAACTTGATGGGTACATATTTTATTGAAACATTCGAATTGTGGGATAAACCGTTAAACTCTTTCTGCAGAAAAGTAGAAAGTAATACGCAAACAAGTCAGGACATTAAAGATGAATTAAAGAAAAAGTTTCCGGAAACCTTCACACCTGGTCTTGGAAGATGTAACAAGTTTGAAGCTAAATTTGAATTAAAGGAAAATACTATGCCAATTTTTAAAAAGAAACGTAACGTGCCTTTCGCAAGTGTAGAGAAAATTAACGAAGAACTTGATAGGTTGGAAAAAATGGGAATTATTTCGAAAGTAGAATCTAATTCATGGGCTGCGCCGATTGTGTGCATAAAAAAGAAATCAAACCAAATCAGAGTCTGTGTTGATCTCGGTAATCAAGGACTACCATTACCCGTTACCGAGTCCGGAGGAGATTTTTAACAAGCTAAATGGTGGAGTTAAATTTTCAAAAATAGACTTATCAGATGCCTATCTCCAAATTCCCGTCGAAGAGGAATGTTCGAAATTACTAGGGTAAACACGCGTAGAGGGTTATTCAAGTACAACAGGCTTCCTTTTGGTATTAAAATGGCACCAGCCATTTTTCAACAAGCTATGGACGTCATGTTGAATGATTTAGACTGTGCGTGCGCCTACTTAGACGACATCATAGTAAGGAGCGAAACCGTCGACGAACATCGAGAGCATCTCAATCAAGTATTTAAAAAGATTCAGGACTTTGGATTTAAAGTCAAAGAATCAAAGTGCGAATTTGGTTTGGAGGAAATTAAGTATTTAGGTCGCATAATCAACAAAATTGGCAGATTTCCAGATCCGGAAAGGTCCATTGCGATTAGACATGCCGACGCCCACTAATGTGGCGATGCTACAGAGTTTTCTTGGGCTCGCAAATTATTAAGCGTTCATTAAAGGAATGTACAATCTAAGTGCTCCGTTGAATGAACTACTAAAAAAAGACAAGGCATGGGAATGGACGGTAGAATGTCAGAAAGCCTTTGATGAAATAAAGAAAATGCTTACATCGGACCTCTTTTTAACCCATTACAATCCAAAACTTGATATTGTAGTAGCAAGTGACGCCAGTTCATACGGGATAGGAGCGTGTATTCAACACATAATGCCAGATGGTTCTAAAAAACCAATTGCACATGCTTCGAGAACTTTACTCCCAGGAGAAAGGAGTTACTCACAGATCGAAAAAGAGGCACTGAATATCATTTTTGCCATAACAAAATTTCACAGATCCACGGCAGACATTTTATTCTTGAAACAGATTATAAACCTCTGATCACTATTTTTGGTTCGAAGAAAGGGTTACCCGTTTATACAGCAAATCGTCTGTTGAGATGGGGAACCATTCTTCTCAATTATGATTTTCACATAAAGCACCTATCATCCAAAAATATAATTCATGCGGATAGCTTATCAAGACTCGTACCGAGTCAAGAAGAAAGATTCGAAGAATCAATTATTGCAAATATCAGAGCAGATTATGAGGTAAAAAGCATGGTAAACAACATTTTAAGAGAGCTACCGGTTACATCAAAGGAAATTAAAAAAAGAAGCTGAAAGCGATGATTTCATTTTAGAAATAAAAAGCAAAATGGTAGCAAATGACAAAAAAGTGCAGGAGATTTATTCAATTTGTGACGGAGTTTTATTATATGGTGAGAGAGTAGTAGTACCAAAAAAGTTGCAGAGAAGAATACTACGGGACTTTCATATGGGTCACGCGGGGGTTAATAGAACAAAAAGCTTAATGCGAAGCTTTGTATATTGGAAAGGAATGGATGTGGATATCGCAAACATGGTTCAGCGATGTAAAGGGTGTGCGTTAGCAGCTAAGACACCACCTATAGAACACAAACCATGGCCAAAGACGGATCATCCGTGGACAAGATTACACATTGATTTCGCTGGTCCAGTAGAAGATTATTACTACTTAATAGTGGTAGATAGTTTTACGGAATAGCCGGAAGTACTACGCTGCAAAAAGCCTACGTCCAATACCGCAACAACTTTTTTGCATGAACTATTTGCACGGTTCGGTGTGCCAGAGGGTATTGTGAGTGACAATGGTACACAATTCACTTCTGAAGAATTTAAGGAATTTTGTGAGTTATATCAAATTAACCACATAACGACGCCGCCGTATCATCCGAGGTCCAATGGACTCGCAGAAAGATTTGTCGATATTTTAAAGCGGATATAAGAGACTTCTTCTCAGGTCCCGACAACTGTCTTATATTCGGGTTACACTGTATAATACATTCTTTATTTTGGCTCTTATCGCTGCAATTACAATGTCTTCTAGTTCTCACAATTTGGATATCAATCTCGAATAGTTCATCAACGTGACTGAAAGTGTTGGATGGTAGAAACTCTATTTTATAATTATAGTTTAATAAGATAATTCCCCAGTGCTACAGTTTTTTGCTGTATGTGTGGGAACACCCCCTTTTGATCCATATATGGACAACAATGAACGATCGTCTACTTGTAGTGTGAATTCTCTTCACATATAAATTTATGAAACTCTTTTATAGCAAATATAACGGCCAACGCTTCCTTTTCTCATTGGCTGTATTTTTTTAGCTAGTGTTAATTATCTTGAAGCATGAGATATTGGTTTTGTTTTTTCGTCTTCATATTTATATAGTATCACAGCTCCAATACCAGACTCACTTGCATCTGCTGCAACCACAATCTCTAATTTAGGATCTAAAAATGAACTAGTGACAAGTCAGATGTTAGGACTTTTTTTCATCTCCTTGAAAGCACTTTGACATTTATCTGGCCGATCCCATCTAATTTCTTTCTTTTAACAGGTTATTCAAGGGTTCCCTTAATTCATGCATGTTTGGGATGTATACATGACAGTAATTGATAAACCCTAAAATAGCTTGCAATTTTTTTATATTTGTTGGCGCTGGTATGTCACTTATTGCCCTCGACCTTAAAAGATCGGATCGTCTTCCATTCGCATCGATAATTTGTACCTTTATTTAACTCAGATCATAAACATTTCACATTTTTCTTCACGGAAAACCTTAATCTTTAACTCTATCATACTTTTTTTTTTACATCTTCCGAATGCTGATTTCGTGTCTCGTTTATAAGTACATCATCTACAGATGCTTGTGCCTAATCCAAACCGGCAAGCATCTTATTCATAATTTCGTGGAATATACTTGGTGCTACCTTAATACCGAAAGGAAGTCAGTTAAATTTTTATAATTCTTTTACGATTGTTAACTGTTAATAGTTTTGAGCACGCTTCGTCTACTTGTACTTGTCCGTAATTGTCCGAAAGATCCAACTTAGAAAAACAATTACCATCATTTAATTCGGGCGCCCCGGAGTGGCGTAATGGTTAACAAGCTTGTCTCGCTAGAACAATTACGACCTACTTTTGACCTTGTGCCACATCTAAGTTACTCTTGGAAAACCACTATGGGCACCTCGAAGCGGTGTAATGGTTAGCAAGCTTATCGCGCTAACACAGTTACGAACAAGCAGTGAGTTCTATTCTCATTGTGTGCTCTATACGTTCGGCCTTGTGTCACATTTAAGCTACGCTTGGAATATCGCTACCACAATTTAATTTTGCAAAAATTTTCCTCTGGGCTTGGTAACGGATAGTTATATCGTTTCAAACTTTCATTTAATACAATCTATGCGCGGATTTATTTATTTTTTACGGAAACTGTTGGTTATGTCCATTCGGAATAGATTTCTTTTATATAACTTTTTTTTTCTAGTTTGTTTAATTCTCTCTTAATAGGTTCTAGTGCCGTTAACAGTACACTTCTTTTTGGTTTAAATACCGGTGTTAAAATCTGTTTTATTTTCAATTTTTAGCTCATATTTTCCTGAGAAGACTTCTGGAAAACTTTTGAATTCTTTCTTTAATTTTTCGGCTCCGGCATTAACATTAGACGTAATATTTATTATGTTGCTGAACGGTGAATTTGGAGAGGTCCTCACAGACCAAATAATGCAATCCAATCTGTTCCAAATAAATTAGCTATATTGTTTAATACAGACACAACACCTTTTTTTTTTTTTTAGTTTTACCAATAAAATAAATATTGCATGTGAATACATCCATAAAGTTCAATTTATTTCCTGTAGCTCCGCAGGGAATTTTTTCAGAAGTTAATAACCTGGGTTTAACCATTTTTCTGCATGTTTTTTTATTGATTATGGTGATTTCAGATCCAGTTGTAGTTTTATTTTTACATTAATCATTTTAAGGAAAATAATCCGCTTTTGAGATCTTTCTACCTCAATTAAAGACTGTTTTTTCCTTTACGTTTTTATGACTTTACACAATTTATTTAACATGTTTACATAATTCCTATTTCTTTTCCATTTTTTGTATTTGCAATGAGTAGTTTTCCAGTGCCCAGTGTTTTCTTTAACATTTTTTGCTATTATTTTTTTGTTCTTGAGAAACAACTATTACTTTTGAATTGTCTACCTCCACTACCTTGGCAAGTATTAGGTACTAAGAGAGAGGGGTTATAATCTTTTCTTTTTATCTGGTCAGACGTTACGTACGTGTAAAATGTCTCTTTCATCAATACCAGCGGTATCATCCTTAAAATTAACAATACGCTGACACTATTCAGCTATTTTATGGAGAATGAACTTAGGATCCATCTCTAATTTAGCAAATATCCTGGATCTTATTTCCGCCTCATTATTAGAAATTAAGCCCTGTACGAAAAGTACGCATTTGAATAAATCCAATGTTAATTTATTTAATTTCAATTTCTCAGATTCCCGGTTCACTACTCCAGCATAAATGATAAAATCTTTATTGTTATTCTTTACTAAGTTAAGACATAACCAACGTGTATTGAATAATGAGCTCATATCACTGAAAATATTCGATAGTATTAATATATCTGTTTACATTTCTGAGATGAGGTATTATGTACACTATTTACATTATTCGGACTATTGTCCTCATCTCTCTGTCTGTTCTACAAATACTTTCATGGAAATTGCTCCGAGGAGCTGCATTCGCTGGTTCCCAGGCGCCATGAGTTCCAGCGACTTACGAGGCTGGTCTCCCGCTCTCACCTCTTCACTGTCGAAACTCCTAAATGTAGCCGTCTCTTCTATTCTAATAGCTTCCTGACTCGTACCTCTCGCCTGTGGAACTCCCTTCCCTTTTCCTGTTTCCCTGTGAGCTATAATCTCCAGCTATTCAAGTGTAATGTCAATCGACATCTCCAGTTGCCTTGATCTATCCACTACCCTCATCCTTTCTTCTATCACTCCTATCTGATCTTGCTCTAAATTTTCTGTAACCCCTTGCGTCCTAGTGACTTCCCGCCTCGCTTGGGGTGAAATGCTTAAAAAAAAATCTTTGTCGCCATATTTATTACGGATTTCTTCAGGTGGTTGGAATGTCGAACTGAACCCTTTATTTCGCTCACTGGGGTAGACTGTTGTTGTTCCACGTGCCATGTGTGATGCCAGAAATCCATACACTGATGTCCTCAAGGACACATAACACAGTGGATAAAAATGTTAGTTAGATCCAGTGACAGGACTCAAAGGCAGTGGAGAACTTTCAGAGGGGAATTAACAGGAGATAACTGTTAACTGACAGCCATTAAACATGGCACGTCGAACTAGAACGGTCTACCCCAGTGAGTGAAATAAAGGGTTCAGTTCGATATTCCAACCACGTGAAGAAGGCCGGAGCATACATCGGCCGAAACGTTGTAATATATATGACGACAAAGATGAGGACAATAGTCTGAATAATGTAAATAGAGTATTAATATAGTTCCGTCAAAATTTTTCCAACCTGTTTTTTTTGTAATATAAAATTTACTTACTTTTCATGTTCCGCAGAAGACCGTTTTCTTCATCATAAGCGGTTTTTTTTCGCATCATCCCATTGCAAACAAACATTTTTGAAAATTTCTTTGTATCTTCTATAATAAGCTGGTAATACTATTCCTTCGTTTGGATTTTATAAAATTCTACTAATTGAATTGGCGACAGCATTTAGAGTGAATATATCTGACGTTCTTGCCTCTGTAGTTTTATTTAATAATAATTCCAGAATTTTCTGTTGCTCTTATTGCAATTGCTGTTCCAAAATTTGAATCATGACAGATTTTAATTCTTGCATTTTTTGTAGTCTGCTAAATTAATTTTTGAATATCCTCACCTTGTTATTTATCTGTAGTCTTGCGAATATTTAGTAGTTCCACCTGTAGTCACTTTTGTGAAGTGGTAAATATTTACTGAATATCCTGTTACGACGTATTTTTATGCAAATCCTTGTTCGCCACTTTTGTAATTCGTCAACTGTACATAATACAAGCAATAACAGAATGTTTTCAGTGTAAAATAATAAAGTATTTAATTGCCAAATGCAGTTAAAATACATTAACAAGAACGAAGTAAATATTCAACGAAAAGATCATTGATTATTTATCAGTTAATACACGACACCGTAGAGCTGCTAAGAAAAGGATTAATCCGTCCTGAAACAAGAGACACTCGAATTTAACATCCCGGTTAACACCATAGTCAAATTCGTTAAAATAATCTGTATTTACGAAGCACCCAACAAGGCAGGATGTAGCGCAAGGCTGATTTTTAAGCAGGGTGAATCCCACCGCGTAGGCTCGAGGAAAAATTCCCCGGGTTCGTCATTCCTATTCTTTCTTGGTATTCAACTTGTTCCTTTACAGATGCACTATATCTGAAAATAACTGACATATAGCCCAAGGGGAATTTTTGCATGTTAAAATTGTATGTTAAAATTGGAGGATATCAACAATTGGTAACCTGCATAGTGACTTCAATGGAATAGGCCTAATTTAGGCGATTCCGCAAGTATAACTGAATGCACAATGCTTATATTATTATTATTATTATTATTATTATTATTATTATTATTATTATTATTATTATTATTATTATTATTATTATTATTATTATTAATAATATTATTATCATCACCATGATTATTATTTTTTTTATTATTATTATTATTATTATTATTATTATTATTAATAATATTATTATCATCACCATGATTATTATTTTTTTATTATTATTATTATTATTATTATTATTATTATTAATAATATTATTATCATCACCATGATTATTATTTTTTTTATTATTATTATTATTATTATTATTATTATTAATAATAATAATATTATTATCATCACCATGATTATTATTTTTTTTATTATTATTATTATTATTATTATTATTATTATTATTATTATTATTAATAATAATAATATTATTATCATCACCATGATTATTATTTTTATTATTATTACTATTATTATTAATAATAATAATATTATTATCATCACCATGATTATTATTTTTATTATTATTACTATTATTATAATTATTATTACTACTACTATTACTAATACTGCTACATGTAATATAGCTTATTTATTAGGTTGGTGGAAAAATAATGACGTAATAATGTCGTTTTTTGACGTTAAAAATACGTCAAAAAACGACATTATTACGTCATTATTTTTGCACCAACCTAATAAAATACTTTATTACGTTCAGAAGAATGACACACTGAAAAGCACAGGGGGTATATTCCCACACCGAATTATCAACAACGGTATATATTCGAAGTAATATTTAATTTATATATTTATTTTCAAATTTCTTGTGCATAATAAGTAGGTGACATGCATCTGTATATCGCCAGTGAAGTAGACCCTTCCAAATAATAAAGTCATCACGACAAAATACATCTTACCGATATTCTTCCGATTTAAGCTTGGGAGAAACTAAGTCCGTCTTAGAAAGTAGACATAACATTGACCACTCACTTGTAGTTTTTGAAACTAAAGACAAATGTCTTTTAAAGTATATATTTAGAATCATAGATCACGTTAATTTCACACCACTGTAATGGTTTTCCTATACGCCATACCATGAATAGGAGACACAGTGGAGTAATGGATAGTGGCTCGGGTTGAGGAATCGGGGAGCCGAGTTCGAATTCCAATCGGTCCGTTACATTCACTTACGTGTTAATATCCTTGATAAAGGTATGAATCCTCTTCTTTTCTCCCCATACTGGGTTCCTTAACCTTGGGTGGCAACCGGTCTAGGGTAAGGTAAAAATTTTAATTCAAAACCGGGCTGGAGAGGTTTGGGCTCTGTCAGGTATGGATAAATAGGTCAAACTAGGTTCTATAACCTTGGGTGGCAACTCTGAATTCAAAACCGTCCTGATGGTTTACGGGACACGTGATCGCGCGAATACCATGAATGTTCGAGTAGCTTAACAGTTATGAGCACGAAAATGAAATCGAACAAATTTCAGCCCTGTTTTGTTGCTTTCACTTTTTTCGTATTTCCCTGAGAAAAACAGAAATGCATTTCTTCTCGCCCACCTTTTTATCCATAAGTCTTGAATGTCAGTCCGTCTAGGACGACTCTGAATTTGAATGAGAAGAGGATATTCCCCAAAAATGTCATGTCAATTCATTGATAATCAAGAAAAGTAGTGTGTGAAGAGCCGTGATCGCCATTGTGAATTTGCAAGAAAAACAGAGGGTGAAAACGATGCCTTTGAATGATGCCCCCGAACAGTCCTCAGCTCGTCACAGGACGTGACCAAGCCAACGAACGATGGTGAGAACCATGCCGGCTGGTTGGTTCTACGGCGGAGGTCCTCATTTGTCGCAAGATTGGACCAGTTGACCAAGGCTATGTTCCTGATTTTCAGATAAAGAGGCACAATTTGTAGGGATAAGTGGGGATGATTATGGTCGACTATTTGAACAGGTGAAGTTTGTAGTGATCGGGGAAGCATAATCTGCACGAATGGAACTTGCATCCCACCAATGGAATACGAAGGGAATGAGTGGTTTGCCACAATGGGCGTGGCATGGCGGGTCTTAGCACTGAAGGTTAGAACTAGTGGAACTAAGGAATGTAGTTCAACTGAATAATGTCCATGGAAATAGCGATAGATTATGAGAGGATTGCGAAGTTTCGTTTTCGTTTTGTCTGTGGAAATGAGTGGCTCTCTATAATGTGCGTAGCATGTCGAGTCTTAGCCGTGAGGCTTAGGGACTGGTGGAACTAAGGAATGTAATTCGTCAAAGCACTTTTCATGTAAATAGCGATAATGCAGTGAAAAGCCTTCGACGTTTCGTCTGTGATGAAGTGGTTGTAGAGTTTCTTGATTCAATCTGCGTAGCATGTGAAGTCTTAGCCGTGAAGGTGAGAACTGGTGGAACTAAGGAATGTAGTTCCTCAGAGCACTTTTCATAGAAATAGCGATAAAGCAGTGGGAGGCTTTCGACGTTTCGTCTGTGATAAAGTGGTTTTAGGGTATGTACCTTCAAGAGATCGCTAAAAACAGAGTATAGCATGATGAAAAAGACGCCAAAGTTGATGAAAACAAAATCTTAGCGTTTAAATGCTTATGCTATTATTGAGATGAAAGATCAAAGTATTTTTTACTTCTCTTTTAGAACATTGTAAATTTTGATTAAAAAAAACCTTGTTTCTCTTTTTATGAACTGGGCTGATAAAATAACATATACAATTTTTGCGCGTTTTTTTCCTGTTTGACACACATTAATTTGAAAAAATCTTGCAAAAATAAAAATAATTGTCGGATTTTAGCGAAACTTTCAGAAACTATTAAAAAATGATGGGACTTATTATAAATATCTTTTATTTTTAGTAAAGTTATGGCAGAAATTTATTTTTTCATATGTATTACCCCCTCTAACTAATTGTAAGAAAACTCTATAATTTCAATTTTGAGGAGATTAGTGATTATATTAGTTAAAAGCACAATGCTTTGAGGAAACCAAATCATGTTTTTGTTTTTTTTAGTTGGAACCCCTCTACGTGAAAATCGTCTCTGAAGTGTAACATACAAAACTCAATAAAACAAAAATATTATTTAATTTCAAAAGCTTTTAATTTCTTTTATTTATTCCAATAAACATGGACAAGATTGTCTGAAAGCAAAAAGATATTTCGATGAAAAATGAATTTTTAAAACAATTACCTATAATTATTTGTTATTTCTGTAATACTTATTTTTGCATTATGTTGTTAATTCTTCTAAAATTATGGAAAAGCTTGTAGAACTTAACGAATGCTGTTTTTAAGTAGATATATATTTACAGATTATAATTTCCAAAGCTTATTACAAACTAACGAACCCTCTTATTTTAAAAAAATTAATTTGTGTCAATAATTTTTACCAAATGAAATCTACGGAAGCCGGAAGTATCGTGCGTGCAATAAATAAAAAACGTCAGCAGTGCAGCACTTGTATCTTTTTTTTTTATAGTATTTATAATTTCTCCAGATAGTATCAACAAACTTATGGTACAGTACTTAAAAAAAAACAAAAAAAAAACGGAATGGCGAAATTTTTTTACTTTAATTATTACAAGGTAGTACTTAAGCAGGTCCGCTTAAAAAAATATGTCTATTCTGTCCGTCCGTAGGGGAACTCGAATCTCACGTCAGCTGTCAATAATTGATAGACGGCATCAATTCGCAATTGTCAATTCACGTGTGGTTCAAATCGGCTCTCTTTTATTTAAAAAAAACATTTTTCTACGAAGGAAGTAAGTAAAAGTTTCTTTTAAATTATTTTAAATAAACTTCAAATTTTCTAAATTTTTTCGAATAAATTTTGAAATACGTATAATTAATTTTTAAACGAATTTTAAAGGAAGAATTTAACTTATTTTTAAAAATTTTAAAAATGGCTTAAATCGAGTTTTCTTACGTTATTTGGTAAACAAGATATGTAACTAAAATTTTGGACATGTTAAGTATTAGTAAAAAATTTCAAAAATATTCAAAACATACTTTAGTGTTTCTTCTCAATAATGAAATATACATTTAACACGAGGAAATTTTTTTTCATTAATTTTCAGACCGTTCTTGTCATGCTATCGATTTTCATGAAGGTACCTATTTTAGGGTGACTCGGTTCAATGTGCGTAGCATGTGGAGTCTTAGCCGTGAAGGTTAGTGTTGTGGATTCCGCGTGAAAAATCGGTCTCCAATAAATGACAAACGCAAGTATTTAAGTTAAGAAATTAAATGTATTTACACAAAATACAAAAGCTAATGCTGTTAGTAAAATCCAGGAACGCCGGTTAGTATAAATCAAAGATCGCTATATACAGTCTCGAAGTAAACTTCCTTACAGTCGGGCGTCCTTGTAACTGACTTCTAATGTCAACTCAATCACAGTGTCTATGTACTTTCCACTCTGTTTCTATACCCTGTTCCTCTCACTTGTTCCTATGCCCTCAGACTCATGACTGGCTGACTGTGGCTATTTTATGGCAGCAGGACGAGTACATTTATACCAGAAAAGGGTGGGCCTCCTAATACCCCCCTCCTTAGATCCCTTTTTGGAGGAAGTTAATATTGTGTCCATTGTTTGTTGAAAAATTGCAGGAGCAACTTTTATTCCGAATGGTAGTCTGTTGAATTTATACAATCCCTTGTACGTATTAATGCAAGGGATTTTCGTACTCTCTTGTACTGGGATTTGTAAGATCTATTTTTGGAAATATCTTACCGCTGTTAAGCTTTGTAAATACCTCCTCTGGGCTCGGTAGTGGGTAATGGTGGTCCTATATTGCCTTGTTGAGTCCCGTCGAAAAATCTGCTCATACGCAAATTTCGTCTGACTCCTTTTTTTAAGTAAACATCCGGCGCAGCCCACTCACTAAACTCTGTTTTAGATAAAATCCCAGTCTTTTAAAGTCTCTCCAATTCATTGTCTATATTTTCTATAGTAGCAAACGGTACATTTCGCTTCTTTCTGAAAATTGGTTGGACGTTTTCTTTTAATTCTATTTTGGCCTTAAATTTGTTGCATCATCCCAACCCACTTGAAAATACCTCAGGAAATTGCTTGTATAATTCTTCCTTCACTTTTATGGTATCTGGTGGTTCAACCTCTAACTTTTTGCAAAACGATTTGATAGGTAGGTCCGAAACGTTGAATTTCTGCATCCAGTCGATACCTGCTAAAAAATTCACTATCTTTCATGACGTATATCTTAAGTTTTTAGTTTTGCCGTGAAATTTAACATTCACTATTATTTCTACCTCAATTTTTATTCGTTTGTCTGTAATCGACTTGGCAATTTTTTGAGTGTGTAACATGGTAGGTCTGTTGAGTTTTTTCCATGTCTGTAAGTTGATTACCGTGAGGTCGGAACCAGAATCCAGTTGTAATTTAATCTTTTTGTTTAAAATTTCCAGTTCTACATATTTCCTTACATTGGTGTTGTCATCATTATTCATCCTTGTAGCTCTTATTCTATTAGTATCTTTTCTATTTCTACATTGGGATGCCTTGTGGCCTTTTTTTCCACATTCATGACAGTTTTTATATCTGAAGCGGCAATCCTTGTTCCAATGTAATCCTCCACATCGATAACATGCTGATGGAGTGGGCTTGTATTTGTTTCGATATCCGTCATAATTTGTCCTGTAAGTTGTACTTTTCTTATTGTAAAATATTCTCTTATTAAATTTTATTTTTCTTTCCGGGGAGCGTGAGAATCTTTTTTCATTGTCGTAAAATTGTAGTTTTCTTTCCGGGGAGGGTGAAGAACGTAGATTTTTATTTAACTTAGGTATATGAGAAACAGCTGATTCGTCACTGTCCTTTGCGTCTTTATTTATGTTTAAACATCTCTGTCAATCTTCCGATAATTGCTGTAATGTTAGACCCAGTTTATTTTGTAATTTTGCAAGCATTCTTCTACGCATTTCGCTATCTTTTGTAGAAACTAGCCCTTGAACAAAGATGAGACATTTAAAATTGTCCGGTGTTAATTCCGCTAGTTTGAAGTCGTCACAATGTTTATTTACGATTGCGGCAAACGTGGAATAATCCTCATTATCCCCCTTTACCAGGTTAAGGGATTTCCATCTCCTATGGAAGAGTGATGTTTTGGGGCTGAAGAGTTCTTTAAGACATGTCACTGCTTCGTCAAATTTTAATTCGTTCGTCTTTTTTGGCAAGATATAATCCACGAACTTTGTATATTCTTCGGTTCCTAATTTTCTAAGCAATATACGTAGCTTTTTTGTTTCTGTCCAATTTTGACAGTCTATGTTAAAGATGTCTTCATGTTTTCTGAAGTAATCTCCAAAATTTGTCCTCATCTAGAGAATATTGAAAATCTCTATGGTATTCCACACTGCGTCTTGCGAAAATGTTGCTTCTTTTTCAATATCCAATTGCTTGCTGCCCACTACTTTCAATATTAATTCCTGGAGCTTTGTTTGTCTATCTTGATTTTCCTTTTGCGTTTGTAATATTTGCTTTTGCCATTTTTCTTGTAGCTGTAACTGTTGATCATTTTGGTATTTCTGCATTTGTAATTGTTGCTAATTTTGGTGTTTTATCAGTTCTACCAACATATTTTTAAAATCTTCCATGATAACTCAATTTTATGCATTTTTACTCCTCGAAATTGTTTGTCGCTAATTTGTTGTTGAACCACGAGGGAAGGATTTTTCTTCTGTTGATTAGTTTTTCCGCGTGTGTTCGCCAAATTGTTTGTTGTTAGGCGTACGAAAAGTTTTTCTTTCCGTGTGAGTTTCGAATCCTCGTTCGTCATGTTGTTGTGGGTTATCCACGTGAAAAATCGGTCTCCAATAAATGACAAACGCAAGTATTTAATTTAAGAAATTAAATGTATTTACACAGAATACAAAAAGTAATGCTGTTAGTAAAATCCAGGAACGCCGGTTAGTATAAATCAAAGATCGCTATATACAGTCTCGAAGTAAACTTCCTTAGAGTCGGGCGTCCTTGTAACTGACTTCTAACGTCAACTCAATCACAGTGTCTATGTACTTTCCACTCTGTTCCCCCACCCTGTTCCTCTCACTTGTTTCTCAGACTCATGACTGACTGACTGTGGCTATTTTATGGCAGCAGGACAAGTCCATTTATATCAGAAAAGGGTGGGTCCCATAATAGTTAGAACTGGTGGAACTAAGGAATGTAGTTCCTCAGAGCACATTTCATAGAAATAGCGATAATGCAGTGGGAGGCTTTCGACGTTTCGTCTGTGATAAAGTGGTTTTAGGGTGGTTCAGTTCAATGTGCGTAGCATGTCGAGTCTTAGCCGTGAAGAATGTAATTGGTCGAACTAAGGAATGTAATTCGTTAGAGAACTTTTCATGGAAAATATCACATTCAATGGAAATAGCCATAGAGCAGTGAGAGGCTTGCGATGTTTCGTCTGTGATAAAGTGGTTGTAGAGTGACTCGCTACAATGTGCGTTGCATGCTGGGTGTAAGCCTTGAAGCCCGGAACTGGTGGAACTCAAGGATGCAGTTCTCCTGAACACTTTCCGTGGAAATAGCGATAGAGCTGCGATAGTCTTGCCACGTTTTGTCTGTGAGTAAGGGGAGAACAGATAGAAAATAATTCCTCACCCAAAAGGACAGGGAGATGTTTTTGAACGCTGACATTAAATTACTATTCATTATAATGATGACTCTGTTTCCGTTCCATATATCAAAGGCATAATTATGAGGATTGCAAACGAACGTGCGCCATGAGTGCTTTACTTTTCTGCCAGGTGATAATCGTTATGCAGATTTTATTCACGAAAGTATCCAATTGAGAGCAGGATAAACAACATGAGACCAGCGAGTTCCTGATTCCACAGTCTCAGCGCCTGGGCCACTTTCACTTGTTGATTAGTGTATAAATGTCTGTTTATTGAGATCTACCATAATTGAATTAGACGTTCGCTCGGGGAAAATGACGACATAGCTCATGAATATGGAATGAAAGAAATTGTGACGACAAGAGAAAAAAAGTATGGCGGGCCTATATAATTATAAGATATTCACACACGGTGTCAGAAACTGAAAATAAAAAGGCTGGCAATATCAAAGAAAAACTAGTTGTTAACATTAATGATGTATCGACATCAAAATCTGTGCCTGGACCCGAAGTCATCAGTCGAAAAAAGACTTCTTGATGACACAGATGTTGTTTTCACTGAAGCATTTCTATGAAATTACACAGCATCAAAACAAAGTTTGTCTAATGAATTTGCGTGCCTATTGCGTGAAGGCATATAATAATAATAACGACAATAAGGATCTGGAGATCGAGATTAAGAGGATGTGGGTTATGAGACTGTAACAGCAGTAATCGTTGCTCGGAGTTTCGTGAGAATGGGCCGAACAATTTTATAATAGTGTCCTGGGTAATATCAATATACAAGTTGCCCAGAAAATCGGCCTCCTAGGAACATCCCATATACTAAGAAAAATGCTACCAGCTAAATGACAATTCTCTTATAGGGCCTAAACACCTTAGTTTGGACCAAGCTCTACAGAATAAAAAGTAAGATACATAATATACACAAATAACAATAACAACAACAACAACAACAACAACAACAATAATAATAATAATAATCCAATATGCTGTTTCAATACGCAAGCCCTTTTAGTTAAATATTGTATTTTAAGTGTGTTTGACTTTATTTCGCTTTGTTTTTTCCTTTACTTTTTATTTTCTTTTAATTTTGTTTTTTCATCATCTTTTTTGTTCTTTAGGTTTTTCCACACTTCTAACGGAACTTCACAAAACTGAATTCCGCAACGCTTTGAAGAAAATCTAAGCATAGTGTATATTTGTCGATGTGGGTATGCCCATATATATATATATATATATATATATATATATATATATATATATATATATATATATATATTATATGCATGTATATATGTATGTGTTTGTGTATGCTTGTGCGTATTTTTTTTACCATGTTCATTTTGACTTACTTTTTAGGTTTCCCTATTATGAGGAAGACGAAAAGGAAAATTAAAGCAAAATTTAAAAGCTATTATATTTTGTTTCCTTTTTTACTCGGTTTAATGAATTACTTAATGATCCTTCCATAAACTTTTAGTTCGGGTGTGATGGTCGTCTAACCTTACATCATTATCAAAGTGTCTGGAAGTCGAACATTTCATTTTCTTCCCTTTTTTTTGCCGGTACAATACCCGTTTTAATATCTGATCTCTGTTTTTTTGTTTTCGTTTTTTCTTTTTTTTTTTGTAAATTGTATTTGTAGTTTGTTTGACTTTATTTAACTTTAATGTTTTCCTTTTCTTTATTCTCATCTTTTAATTTAATATTATGTCCTTTTTTTAAAAAAAAATCCCACATTTCTAGTGGAACGTTTCGTAACAGAATTTCGCTTTTTATCTAAGCATAGTATATCTTTGTCAATTTGTAAATATATGTATATATGTTATTTTTAAATATTATTTAAGCATAACCCCTTTTCGAACGTAATTAATAACTAACACAACAAAAGTTAATAAAAATGAACACGCTACCACCCCTTGTCTGAATGATTGGATCTCTCTGTATCCTTGGAAAGAGTGAATTATGAATTTTTTTTGTGCCTTTAAAACTCAGTAAATTTACTAAATAAGTTACTCCAAAATTCGCTTGAGGATGAAAGGGAACTAATATTTTTAATTCAATTACAAAATTAAATTCGAAGCTTTTAGCTTCCATTTTTGAAACATGGTTATTACTGTATAGCGAAAAAAACATATTTTAAATCAGTTAATTTATAATATTAATACACTGTAAAATTTACATTAAGCACTATTTTGTAAAAATAAAAATATCAATAAGAACACCATATTATATATCTTACTGTTTTTCTTTCTTTATATATATATGTGTGTGTGTGTGCGCTTGCTTTGTGTGTGTTTGTGTGTGAGTGAGTGAGTGTACATGTATTCGCATGGGCAAGGATAATATTGTCTGATAAATATTTTTTCAGTCGACTAATTTTTGAGGGAGAACCTTACTTTTTAGTGTTGCGCTTTATGATTAGGGTGCAAAATGACCCAAATTAAAAAAAATCTATTGTTTTTTTTTTAGATTTTTTAATGTATTTTTTAGTGAAGCTTTTTATTTTTATTTTTTTAATTATACTTTAATTCTGCTTGACTTTGTTTTCAATTTTTATTTTTTAATATCATTATTTTTTCTATATTAGTTGTAGATATTTCGAAAGAATTTTTTTTAAGAAAGACTACGATATTGTAGCTAACACGAAGTATTTTCAACGAGATCAGTTAATAAATAACTGAATATACAGATGGACGAACAAACAAATGAATGAATATATATATATATATATATATATATATATATATATATTCATTCATTCATTTTTTCGTCCATCTGTATATTCAGTTATTTATTAACTGAATATACAGATGGATTTATTTATTAATAATAATAATATATATATAGTCTCGGTAGTGGATGCACACTGCTGATGAGTCCCAAATATAGAGCGAAACGGCCGTCCAGTGCTTTCTGCATTCTGTTGAGGTTTCTTTCAGATTCGATGAATTAATTAAATATAATTATCAAATCCTCCTAATAATTTCTATCATGTACATCATTGCTTGAACCATCTTCTAATGCTCTAGGGTGAGAGGCTTGGTGAGAGTAGTCGTGGCCCCAGGGGGCACAGTCCTATGTAAGAGTTCCACCACGGAATATGCGACCAGTGCTATATTGAGTCTTCCGTTGGAACAGTTGGTATGATGTTTGCTTGACAACCTAACTGTCAGGGTTTCAATTCTCGGTAGTGGATGCGCATTTCTGGTTGAATAAAGGAGGTATAGAGGGTTTGCAATTGTTCAATACGCTCAGAAGCACATTCTTGGAAGGGAAGCTTAAAGACTCCATCCCAGGGGACATCGCGGTGGAAATCACTGAACGCGTCCCAGTCAGCTCGTTGATAGTAGAACGAAGCTCTAGTGGTAGGAGGTTCTTTATAGGGGGTGGAGTTGAAGGAGATGTTAACTGATACTACTGCATGATCAGAGTTACCAAGAGGGCAGAGTTGCGAGGGTTAGTAAGCACAGGTCGAGAAGAGAGGCTTTACCTTCCCGGTTGAAGGCAAAACGAGTGGGGAAGTTAACTATCTGTGTGAGAGAATGGGAGATTGAAAAATTGAGCCTTTGAAAGCCTGCGTGGCCAGTAGTAGCATTCAGTAGTAGCATTCTTAAGCCACAAGGTGTGATGGGCGTTAAAGTCACCAAACACAAAAATGTGAGCAAACGGGTGTAGGGAGAGAGCCTTGTCTATCCTGTCAGAAATGCTATCGAGTATCTCACAGTCTTTAAGAGGAGGGAGAGCGGTAAAGGAAGAAGAGATAGCTTACTGCATTGAGAAGAGAGAGTCGGAGACACATGTATGACTGGTCTGGTGATTCGAGAGATGTTCCTTGACGTAGACACCATAGCCGGGGATCGAGAGATCAGAAGAGGGGATAGACGAGACAAGGTTGTCTCACAGGGAGCCAGTATATCCGGGCCGTTTGCAGTGAGGAAAGATTCCAGACTGCAGAAGTTTGTCCTAATGCCCCGGATGTTGGAGAACGAAATGTTGAGGGGTTTAGGTTGTTTTTGAGAGGCTGGTTTAGGGTTAATCTTTCGGTTTTTGTAACTCATGTGACATTTTGTTTTTAAGATGAGATGGCTCGAAGTAAAAGAAACAGACAGTTTCGACCGTGACGTGGGCAGAGAGGAGTTGGCAAAATCTGCATCATTATGTGGCCTCAGGGCTGCCCACCGGAGGTGACTGCAGGGACACCTTTCCATGCGCGACATGGCACTACAAACACCCCGGTATTATACAACTGTTGATCAGAGCGGCCGCTCAAGACGCTACGCAAGAGTTAGGGCTCCTAACTACCAGTCGGAAACAGCAACCAGAGAACTGTCAACCGTGTACTCTCAGAATGAAGAGGTGATGCCACAGACTGCACACATCACGGGAGAAACAAAGCGGCACTAATACAGAGGCCGGGGAGAGAAAGATTACCGGGAACCCCTTCCTAGACAAGAAACAAGGTGTAAGCCTCTACTCATGTCCAATAGAAAGGGGAGGAGTGTTGACCGGGCGGTAGAAGAGACTACCTACTCCTATTACAGATAACACAAAAAAAGACGACACAAACAGAGGGAAGGATTGGGTGGAGACCTGGATCACACTTGGCTATACCCTATCACATTAAGTTTTAACTTAAGTCCCATTGTTTATTCTAAAAAGAAATTGAAAATAAGGTTACCCGGATTTATTATCGCATCTAGCCAAAGACATTTAATTTTCCCTTTTTCCAGTTTTTTTTTTTTTTTCTTTCGAACCGGGATTTCTTACTAAACTATCAAATAAGGGAGAATCATTGGGACAAAATGTCTTTGAGTTGGGGGAGAGAAAAAATAGGTAAATTTAAAAACCAAGAAAAAAAACAAAAAAACAAAAAACAAAACAAAGAAAAACGTAAATGGGTTTCTGCTAGAGCGAACCTATACTCACACGGGCCAGCAAGTGGTTGTCTGTTTTCTTCCTCATGATGGTAACAGAATGTTCGGCTTACCTTATGTCCGACAGTCGAGCTGGTGGGAGGGGGGTCTACGGCCACTCCTCCGCCCTCACCAAGTACTGGGCTTGGGAGATATGCTTTCAATAAGATTTAGAACAGGAGAAAGAAGCGGCTAGAACAATTCCAAGTTCAGACAATATATCAAGCAAAAAGATACTGTCACAACATCATTAGAATACTGACTTTCGCATCTAGCTAAAGACGTTTAATTTTCCATTTTTCCTGTTTTTTGGGGTTTTTTTTCTTCTTTCGAACCGGGATTTCTTACTAAACTATCAAATAAGGGAGAATCATTGGGACAAAATTTCTTTGAGTGGGGGGAGAGAAAAAATATATAAATTTAAAAACCAAGAAAAAAAAGAAAAAAAAATAGTTACCGATACGGATAAGCAGCTCCCAAAAGAGTCTGACTAAGATTGCAGACTAGAAAAAAAAAAAAAAAAAAACTTCCTTGATAATGGTTAAATGTGTAGACGAAAGCCCTCGGACATACAAAACATTTGGACTATTTCTATATAATTTACGCGCAGAAAAGATGAAAAATATCGGGACATGAGTACAATTAAATAAAATACTTAATATTAGTAACTTATCAGTCATTTTTAATGTAACTTACATAAAGCAGAGATTGCTGCCCGTATACACAAAATGACAAATTATTAGATCGCATGAGAAATTGTATAAAATCTAAATAAAAACACCTTGTCTGTCGTATTCAATGAAATCTGCATTAAAGAGGGATTGCTGCCTAAATACGCATATACATATATATATATATATATATATATATATATATATATATATATATATATATATATATATATTAAAGGACGTCTAGCCTACACAGAGGGGGTTAATGATAAGGAATTGAAAAATGGTACATCTAACTCACTCATGTCTTCTCTCCCACCTCACTTCCCGACTTCGTTAATTTCACATACGCTTGGTGCGGTCCGCCAAAAATATGTAAGTTTCTTTTCATTTTTCATTTCAACTTTTGGAAATAAAGTCTGATGATCCAGAGCCCTTTAAAAGGGTTGTGGTGAAATACTTATTACATGGAACCTTAAAAAAAAATGGCCACATATAAGCAAACGTAGATGAGCGTGTTGACATTCATAGACAGGCAAGCAAATAATCATCAAATTTATTCATATATATATATATATATATATATATATATATGTGTGTGTGTGTGTGAAAGAGAGTTTGTGTGTGTGACCTTTTACAAAATATTATCACAAAAACCAAGTATGTAATGATTAATAAAGCCCCAAATGCAAAAACACTATTTAAAAATACTGAAAAAATGAAACTAAAAATCAGACTATACTCCTTACTAAACACAATTTCTATCCACATTGCACCTACCGTAATGAAAGAACCCGTCGTGCCAGTTAATTAATTTCTCGTTATTTGTAAATTAGCCCGAGTTCCACTCTAAATTAAAACCCATAAAAAATTCTACCAGTTCTAAAATGAAACTTATATACAAAATCCATAGCATAAAACATATATAAAATGAAACGTGAATTTTTATAAAATGAAATTTATATAATACGTGTATAAATTCAAATATATAAAATGTTTATAAAATCAAATATATATGAAATTTGTATAAAAATATCATATATAATTTTTTTATAAAAAAACATATATAAAATTTGTATAAAATCAATGTGTATAAAATCAAAGATACTTGTATACAATCAAACATAACTTTCTATAAAAACAATCATATATAAAATTTGTATAAAATCAAACTTATGTAAAATGTGTATAAAATCAAACATAAAATTTGTATAAAATCACGCATATACATGCTTAGTTTAAAATCCGTTTTTAATAATATATATATATATATATATATATATATATATATATATATCATTCTGCTATTGCATATGGATTTATAAAAGAATCTGGTGTTAAATACATGCTATTAAGAATGCAATATTAAATATAGGCCTCTACCAATAATCCACTGACGCCCATCGTTTCATTCATGGAAAGTTGGGCATTATTTGCTTAAGGAATGACAGTTGCGTGATCTTACGCCAATCAAATCTATCATATATGTAGTCGATTCCTGTTGAAGAGCAAAAACCTCGTCTTATCGATATACCAAGTACCTGTCAGTCGACAGTGATGGGTAAGCTATTAATTTAAAATATTTTTGTGTTCTATAGTTAATTTGTTCTTGTGGCCCAAACTTTAGCAAGTTATATTGATATTTATTTCCAATTAAAAACCTTTTTGGCAAAAATTCTTTTCTGTGTCTAAATAAGCGCTTTGTTTTTGTTTGTCGGAAAAAATTGGCTGCGATTCAAGAATCATAAATTCAATAATTCTCAACAAAAACAGAGAAATCTTTGAAGAGATTATTTATATTATTTACACAGATTTCGGGCTGAACACTTTATTTAATAAATAGGAGTAGACTGTTCTCGTTCTGCAGTCTATATACAAACATATCTAGCTCTATATATGGTACGGCTCATTTATTGCTCACCCCGTCTTCGCTGAATCCAATTACACACAATTAGTGTTAAGGGGTCCACCCCTATTTATACAAGTGGACTCGCCCAGGGTGTACTTGTACTGCTGCCGGTGAATACCATGAAGTGATACAGTGAGAGAGTGAGAGTGTGAGGTACCCGCTTTGTAGGAGTCACAGTTGCGAGCACGTAGACTCAGAAAGAAGTCATACTTCGATATTGAATTTCCCAGACTGTATATATATATTATTATTGCTACTAACCGCATTTCTGGATCTACTAACCGTATTACCAATTGTATTATTACGTCAATACATTTATTTGCTATATTTCATTCCTGCGTTTGTCATTCATTTGATACCGGACTTTATCCCGGAATCCACAACAATTAGTGTATCAGAACATTAAGGAACCGATGTTTTAATCCACTAGGCTATTGTCTAGTGGGACAATTCTGAGTGAATAACTTGGAGACTTAAACCTAAACTGACTGCTGATGTGTGTGGCTACTGCTTGCCACGTTTGACTGCACTCACTGAGCCTTGCCTTAACGTTTTAACTGCGGCTACTCTTGATAAACGTTGTATTTTCTAACACAGGCAAATATATAACGAGGAATGTATACCGTTTAAATTCCAACGCATGTCTTGAATCTCCATTAATTAACATTCCATTCGCTCCATTATTTTTTTTCAGTTTATCTTCCTCAGTCGGGGGCATGTTTCTCTACATTCAGATGCGATGTCTGTGGGAGACTGCCCAAATCATCTCTGAGGAGGTTGCTTCTATATACGTCACTCCAAAATTCTCGTTCACACTCTTGAAATACTAGATACAAGTGTGAGGTCACGTACTACTACATTTAGAGGACGGGCGTAACTAAAGGTCAACACTAAACCCTGTTTCCTTTGCCAGTCTTGTTTGAAATATGCGAGTCTTAACTATTACAGTATAATAACAGAAGGGTAGTAAATACTGTTTCATTTCATTTTTGTTGTATATAACATATTCTCTTAACAATCATTGATTACAAATTTCAAATAGACAGCAGCCAATTTTAAGATTAAAACCCAGAATAATGGGTAGAGGGGCTTAATAAAGCGTTTCCTAAAACATATTTTTTCTTAAATCTATTTCTGTAATTTGTAGGATATGTAAACAACATAATGATATCCCGAATAGGTTTTATTGAACAAACACTTTTACAGTTTCATTCCGGGACAACGCAAGCGCTAATTAATCGTTTTAACACTAGCCTATTCGTAAAATACTTACATTTCAGTTTAGCGACTGGTTGTGTGTTTAGGCAAGCTGGTGATAATAACTGCGGACGTAGTTGAACACCGCTTACACGAGATATCATAATTTATAGACCAATGAAAATACTCTACAACCCTTTCAACATATAAAGAGTCCAAACATCCCTGTTACCGATACTTCTATTTAGAAAAGGTATTCCCTTTTTCAAAACTGCACAACGAAATTCAATTCAACTTTAACTTTGTAAAATACTTTTATTGAAAATCTATCTATCTATCTATCTATCTATCTATCTATCTATCTATCTATCTATCTATCTATCTATCTAAGTGTGTGTGTGTGCGAGTGTGTGTGTGTGTTTATTAATTTATTTATTTATAATTTTTGGTTAGCTACCTTACATTGGAACGTTCTTTTGGCAAAAATAAAATTTGAAACTTTAAAATAATTATATCAGAGCGCGTTCACGAGTGATTTTAAAGACCTTCATGACAACTAACAAAGTTACAATAAATTTGTCTTTATAATTCACCCCTGAGAATGATCTTGGAGGAAATCGAAAGTACATGGGTAGGAAAAAAACAAACTAGAACGGCCCCCTTGATGAAATTTTATCATAACATGAAGAAACTGATTAGAGAAATATAAAGGATTATTATAAAATAATATGTTTAAATTACTCAATGCAACCTGTTTATATATATATATATATATATATATATATATATATATATATATATATATATATTAGGTTGGTGCAAAAATAATGACGTGATAATGTCGTTTTTTGACGCATTTTTAACGTCAAAAAACGACATTATTACGTCATTATTTTGCACCAACCTAATATATATATATATATATATATATATATATATATATATATATATATATATATATATATATGTGTGTGTGTATGTGTGTGTGTGTGTGTGTGTGTGTTTGTCTGTCTGTGTAGATATAAGACAAATATTTTTTTAAGTCAACCGTAATAGTTCGTGCCTGAGGAGTTCTTAGAACGAAACTTTGAACGTCGGTATATGTATATTTATTAATACATTATATATATATATATATATATATATATATAGAGAGAGAGAGAGAGAGAGGGAGCGAGAGAGAGAGAGAGAGGGAGCGAGAGACAGAGAGACAGAGACAGAGAGAGAGAGAGCATTACTTGTCAATATATATATATATATATATATATATATATATATATATATATATATATATATATATAAATTCCCAAGAGGATAGAATCCAGATAAAAGCTAATGTCCAGAGCAGAGTTTGAATAAAATATAAAAGGCTCAAACACTATTATATGTAAGCCTTTTATATTATTGAGCTTTTTGAATTTGTAGTTCTAATGAATTGGATCGTGGTTACGATTCCAGTGTAACAAATTATAACCATGGAATATTCGTGTCTGTGCCTTTTCTATTATATATATATATATATATATATATATATATATATATATATATATATATATATATATTTTGTCATTTTCATTGTTAGAAAGCATATTTGTGTGCCTTTTTCATTCATTTGAAACAAATTGTTCTTCAAATGTGTTCATGCTTTTCATGAACAATAACCCTCTCTCTATCATTATTTCTGAGATGAATGCTGAGATGAGGTGTAATTATTTACACTTTTACATTTTTACATTTTTCGGGCTGTTGCCCTCACCATTATTGCCATATTCACAATGTTTCGGCCTTCTTTAGGTGACTGGAATTTCGAACCAAACGCTTTATTTCGTCCATCGGGTTAGATTGTTCTAATTCCCCGACTCTACTTTTTATCTCAGTATCACTTATCTTCCTTTTAATTCAACTCTCCAAATTTTTGTTCACCTCTGCATTAGACAAGTATTGAACTCACACCTGTTTCGGTTAAGTCACTGGATTACTTCAACCAAAGCTTTTATCCACTGGGCCATATGTCCTAGAATTTTGGGGGCTTATAAAACTACTGTCTCAGTAATCAACTTTTTACCAAGAGCTGATATTACAATTTTTGTTGTTATTTTTGTACTCTAATCCTGCGTATTAGTGGATCTCCTCTTCTATTCATGATTAACCGGCTTAGCAAATTTTTGTGGCTTAGCATATGCGCTCGTTTCTCTATTTGTATTTTAAAATTTAAACTATTATGGTATTTTTTTTTATGTTTAACTGAACAGTGGTGAAAGTGGGTGAAATGAGTCGAGGAAATGTACAGGGATAACCCCGATACTGCATCACTGCAGACACGATAACGCGTGCAATACACTTTAATACTGTAGCCGTATGGGGTATGTTACAGCAGCCAAAATTACAAAAAATAGACACGCACTTAAATCTATTTCTATAGAAGCAAATGATAAATCTATCTGAAATCGATATTTTTATCTGCTACAACCTTTAAAGAAATACAGAATACCATTTCTCAAAGAATTCTTCCAGGGAAAGCAAGATGGTGATGCTAAATAATCTTTTTCTCTTCTTAATTTTGGACCGATTGTTTTTATCATCACCGCCAATTCGAGATATTATGATGCATCAGAAATCCGTTCCTCTTTTGAGTGCTTTTTACTCGTAAGTTTATTTCAGGTACACGGGTAACAATATGATTTCCTATTATTATTTTAATTTTCTTTGATTTCTGGCGTTTACACATTTCTTGCCGGGTCCTGACCATGGACCTAAGGTTAGAAATGGCATCATGACACTTTCCACTGACAAAAAAAAAAAAAAAAAATACATAAATAAAGCCTTTCGTAAAATGAGGGCTGTACTTGTCAGAACAATTTTTTTGTATCTCCTTGAGGCATGGACTTTCAGGAATCCCTTCAGTTAGTCTACTGCAATCTTTTCTAACCAGTCCTAGGGCTCCAACTACAACAGGGATTGTTCACATATGCCACATTTTCGAGATTTCTATTTCAAGGTTATAATAATAATAATAATAATAATAATTATTATTATTATTATTATTATTATTATTATTATTATTATTATTATTATTTATATATGTTTTTTTTCCTACTTTGTATTTTGTAGAGCCGGGTACAAACTATGAACCTTAGGCCATATAGAAGAATTGTCATTTAACTGATAGCATGTTTGTTAGTATATAGAGAGTTCCTAGTAGGACGATATTCTTGGCAACTTATATATTGATGTTACCCAGGACACTGATAATCAAATTGTACCTTCCTTTCTCCCGAAGCCCAGAGCTCCAATTATTATTGGTACAATCACAGTCTTCATTCCCCGCATCGTGTCATTCTCAATATCCATGTCCTTGTGTTTGGACAATTTCTCGATAATTTTCATGGAGGTGTTTCTCTCAGATGGTACTGCTATGTCAATAAACATACACTTCTTGAATTTCTTGTCTTTTATGATAATGTCATGACTGTTGGCTTTTATTTTTCTCTCAGTTTGAATTGGTATATTCCTAGAGGATAGTTACACCGTTATTTTGGTTAAATATATCTGGTTGGGGCTCATACCATCTCTCATTGGTTTCGATTTGGGGCTTTTTGCATATCTTCCAGTGCGCACATGTCACTACCTTGTTATGTCTGTGGGTATATTCATTATTTGCTAGTTCCGGACACTCTGAAATAAAATGGTCGACAGTTTCATTCTCCTCCTGCTCCTCCTCTTCATCATCATTATCATCATCATCATCATCATCATCATCATTATTATTATTATTATTATTATTATTATTATTATTATTATTATTCATTTTTTCTTTGATTTCTGTTGTATACATATTTACTTCCTGGTTCCAATTAGAGGCCTAAGCTCAGAAATGGCATCATAACATTTTCCACTGATAATAAAACAAAGACAAAACAATCTGAGATCACACACATTTTTCATTGATAAAGCTCTTTGTAATGTGTGAGCTGTACTTATGAGTACTTTTTTGTATCTCTTTAAGGCATGGGCTACCAGGAATCCATTTAATGAGTCTTTCGGAACCTTTTCCAATCAATCCGAGGGCTCCAACTACATCTAGAATTATTCATATCCTCATATGCCACTTCAAAATCCTTGTATTCTGTTAATTTTTGAAAATCTTCATAGATACATTCCAGTCTTCAAGGGCTGCACATTCTGTTTTGCGGTCTTTGATCACGATTTCTGCTCGATTAGCCTTGATTGTACAGTCTATGTTTATTGTAAAGTCCCATAAAATTGTTACAAGTCTTATCCCCCTATCTGGCTCTGTGTGATGTTCGTACCAGTTTCTTGCAGTTTCATTCCCGTAAAAATTACAGACTTTCCAATGCAGATATTATTATTATTATTTTTATTTTATTTTCTTTCTGGCGTTTACACATTTCTTTCCGGGTCCCACCCGGGGACCTAAGGTTAGAAACGGCATCATGACACTTTTCACTGACAAAAAAAAAAAAAAAAAAAAAAAATTACATAGATAGAGCCCTTCGTAAAGTGTGGGCTGTACTTTTCAGAACAATTTTTTGTATCTCCTTGAGGCATGGGCTTCCAGGAATCCTTGCAATTAGTCTACTGCAGTCTTTTCCAACCAGTCCTAGGGCTCCAACTACAACAGGGATTCTTGATGTTCCCATATGCCACATTTTCGAGACCTCTATTTCAAGGTCCTTGTATTTTGACAGCTTTTTGAATATCTTCAAAGATACATTGCAGTCAGCAGGGACTGCCATATCAATAAGGAGGCACCGATTTTGTTTGTGGTCTTTAATAACAATATCTGGGCGGTTGGCCTTGATTGTTCTGTCAGTGTGAATTGTGTAGTCCCATAGAATTGTAACAGGTCCTATCTCCGTAACCGGGTCTGGGTGGTGTTGGTACCAGTTTCTTTCAGTTTCCTTCCCGTAGAAGTTGCAGATTTTCCAGTGCAGATATTGGTCCACTCTGTCATGTCGGGTTTTATATTCAGTGGGTGCCAACATCGTGCAACCTGATACAAGATGATCAATCGTTTCTGGATATTTATCACAGAATCTGCATTTTGGGCTGACACAATATTTTAGTATATGTGCTTGATAATTCCTAGTTAGCAAGCATTGGTCCTGCGCAGCAAGGATAAAACCTTCAGTTTCCGCTTTCAACCCTGCACTGCGTAGCCACTGATGGGTACGGGTTTTTTCTACATCAGCTTTTGATACGGGCAGAGTATTGGCCATGAAGCGGTTTATCTTGCTATCGTTTCTGTATCTGGTCGGTTGCATTCGTCTTTGCTGTCTTTTTCAAGTACCTTGCAGTTTCAGCCGGTGTATTGTGCTGTAGTTGCATCTCTACGCCCATTTGAAGCTCCAGTTTGAATTTGTTGGCTTCTTTCATTACGGAGTAAAGACGCTTACTACTTTCATGTTCCTTGACGCATACCATCATCCAGTCTTCTGTAGTTTCCAGGTATCTTTGGAGGCCAATTGTTGTAGTTTTGTAGGACAGTTATTATTATTATTATTATTATTATTATTATTATTATTATTATTATTATTATTATTATTATTATATATTCAGTGCAGATAGTATTATTATTACTATTGTTATTATTATTATATTATATTCAGTGCAGATAATGTTATTATTATTGTTATTACTATTATTATTATTATCAAATTATTATATTATATTCAGTGCAAATAGTATTATTATTATTGTTATTACTATTATTATTGTTATAATGTTATTATATTATATTCAGTGCAGATATTATTATTATTATTATTATTATTATTATTATTATTATTAAATTATTATATTATATTCAGTGCAGAATATTATTATTATTGTTATTATTACTATTATTATTATTATTAAAACCAAATGTTTGACGTAACTACAAATATTTTGTGACGCTTGCAATATGGCGTTATTTGCAGTAAAGAAAATGTAAAAGATTATTTTTGACAGTACGTCGGTCTTCATCAGGTTATACATCAAACAAGTATCTATTCATGTAAAAAGAACTCAAATCTATGTACGAACGTAACATGTCTTAAAAAAAACCCTGTTTCACAGTCATTCAACGCAACTTGCCTTGTCTGTTGCTTATCAGAGAACCTCGATTTTTATAGGGTTGAAATGGCAGACTTGAAGCTTCGTTCTCCCCCACCCTCCCCCAAAAAAGCAAAACCAAAAGCAAAAATAGGAAACGGAGTATGAAAGGAAGGTTTTTCTATTAAACATACCAAAATGAAATAAGTACAACTATTCCCAAACCTAAGCAAAGTATTAGGAAACAGGAAAATTTCGTTTAAAACAAATAAAATAGTACTGACCTGTTACGTAATATCAGCCTTCCTATATGGCAATAAATACTAAAAATATATCCTCACAGATGAAGAAGAGGCTTGAAGCAAGTGAATGTGCTTCTATACAAGAATGCTGAAATCCAACATATGATTTTCTGAGGAAATGGAAGAAGAAATGTCACTTTTAACTTCCAAAAGAGAGAGTTGAAATTTCAAAGGTGCCTAATCAGGAAAGAGGGTTTGGAAATTTTGATACTCACAGAATATACTGAATAGAAAATGGACAGTGGAAAACAATGTATAACCTACCTAACAAGCTTGTGTAAATGGATGGCAGAACAGATTTTAGGAGAAAAAATAAAAATTTAAATTTTATTAAGAGCCACAAATGACAGGAAATTATGGAAAGCCATGATCGCCAATGTCACTAAGAGAGACAAACTGATGTTAAGAAGGGCAGAGCGACAGAGGTATAACCGCGAATAACGATATTGTGTAACTGGATCGCAGAAGAGTGGCCACCTCCTGAGGGAGGGAAGACGGTGCAAAATGTAGACCAAGAAGGAGAAGAAGAAAATGATGTAGACCAAGAAGAAGAAGAATTGTCTCTTGAAAGAAAGCCTACACAAGAGCGGGTCTGTGTAGGATTATAATACTTTAAAACTTAAGTAAACCCGTCAAACACCGAAACGTTTCAATATATCGCCAACGATTCGCGACAATCATTACATGATATTTAGTATCATACGAATTACTGTATTTCCAGACTTTATTATTTACTCAAGATCGCGTCCTGTAGACTTTTTTTATTCCACTATGCGATATCCCACTGTTGAGTAATGGATAGCGGCTCGGATTGAGGAATTGGACAGCCGAGTTCGAATTCTAGTCCAGTTCATTACATTCACTTACGTGCAAATACCCTTGGAAAAGTTAGAATCCATCTCTTCTTCACCAATTATTGGTAAAATAGCAGGGCAGACTGGTTTCTATAGCCTTGGATGGCGACCGGTGTAAGAGAAAGAAAACTGAATTCAAAACGTAAAGAAGTAGTTTACAGACCGATAGCAACTCACACCACATTCCGTATCTTCGGCTGTCTGTTAAGATATTGGAGACGAGATGGGTGCCGCCGTGTTATCTGAATATCCACTGGAAGGATCATAAGAAAAAATCTGTTTCTTCTGTCCTCAGGGTTAAGAAAAAAATCCATATATTTGATTTTCTAATAGCAAAATAGAGAAACTCGCTACTGCTACATCATATTTTTATCGTTATACCGGTATATTAGACTGGTCATTTTGTCCGATCATAAGCGTACAAAACCATAGTCATAAAACCAAAGTCATAAATGTCCTACAGAATGTAGCGACGGAAAGTGGGGAGAAGGGACTAAGCATATACTACAAGAAGATAGAGTGCATGGTTGTCAGTAAGAGGATGATCCCGAAATGCATTTTGAAAGTCGGGAAGTCTAGAATCGATCAAAAACGTAATTTAAATATCTGGGAAGCGTCTTGACAGAGGACGGTGTGATCCGAAGGCGTATTGGGATGGTCAAGGACAGATTCCAAAACTGGGCAGAGTATTGCGAAACAGGAGGATTTCTTTGGTAACAAAGAAAAGAATACAGAGCTGTCACGTGACATCTGTGCTTCTTTACAGCAGCGAATGTTGAACGATTTCCTCAAGGATGAGGAAGAGACTCGAGGCGATGGAGATGTGGCTCGAAAGATGAAAGCTAAGGATATCATGGACCGATCGTTTGAGCAACGATGAGGTCTTAGTGAGGTTGCAAACAAGGAGGAGGCTTATACTTAACATCAAGAAGAGGCAGCTGAAGTTTCTAGGACTCATAATGAGGAAAGAGGGTCTGGAGAATCTGATACTTACGGGTAGAATAGAGGGAAAGCAAGACAAGGGAAAACAACGTGTGAAATACCTTGCGGACTTAAGCAAGTGGATGAGAGAACGTAGTCTGGGGGAGGAAGCAAGGGAAGGAACTTGTTGAGAGCTGTAAGGAATAGAGTGGGGTGTTGAGCCATAATCGCTTACATCCTGAAAGGACATGGCACATAACAAGAAAGAAAGGTGTTGCGTTGTTGCTTTAGCTTCTCGAGCAAGGTTCGCAGAAGGCGTTCCACTAGTGTTGAAAGTTACTGCACTGACGTCTGATGCGAACTCAATATCGGAATGTCACGTTTGCCACACTATTCGCTTGGAAAGATTTGCAATATTGAACTGGGATATATTCGCCTAAAAGTAAGGTTTTGTGTCCTTGTCTCTCCTCATCAAAACTGGTTATGTGTCTTTATTTGTGGGAAAAATAATAATATGGTTATATTATCACAGCTAACATTATGCTATTCGATTTTCTCCTTTCGTTTCGCTAAAACGCCACAGGATTAACAAGATTCTGTTTTAGCAACTAACACCAACCGAATCTTCTAAGTTAATTATTTGGTTCATCAGTGATCTTACGAAAGGCTAAAAAAAGAATCTTGAATTATGAGCTTATTTCCCAAGACGGCGTTTCTATCATAGAATTCATGATTTGAAGCCATTGTTAGACAGATCACAGGCTGCAAATGCAAATTACAGTCGGAAATTTACAATAACTTAAATGGATAGCACATGCAACCCGTAGTGAAAATATTGTCATAAAAAAGATGCTGACTTTCTACACAACCTGAACAAAAAGGTAAATACGGAAACGGCTATTAATACCGTTATTATATGAGGAGACTGGCCAAGGATGGCAAATTAGTTGATCTGTTGATCGGTTGGTTGATTTTATTTAGCGGTATATTAAACCCCAATTTAATATCGAAATCTAAATAATTTGAAAATTACTTTATGGCTACAACTAAATATATTCAAGTTGTCCATTCGGTTAAATGGATGAACGATTTGGGTTGGTTCATTTTAATTAGCGAAATATGAATTGCTTAATGTCAAAATCTAAATATTTTGAACGCAATTTTATGCTTTCAACTACACATAGTTTATACGTAATTTCTTACTTTCAGGCCAATTATATCTTATTTTTAGAAATATTGATTGTAGAAAATAAAATGCATTGTCTTAATTTTACTACAAAATGTATTGGTCATTTTTTATAAAAAAAATCTATTGCTGATAACTTTAATACAAAGATGTATTTTTATTCTTTTTTAGTTACCTGTTGACTCAACAGGCTTTAAAAATGTATTGATAGTAAAATTTTCTACGGACATGTATTGTTGGTAAATTTACTATGAAAAGCTACTGTTGATCTTTGTTTGGACTGTGGGCGTAACGGAGAGCGGCTCGGATTTAGGAATCGGAGAACCGAGTTCGAATTCCAGTCAAACCCGTTACATTCATTTATTGGAAAGGTATGAATACTCTTCTACTCCCACCTCAACTATGGATAAATAGCAGGGCGTACCGGGTTCTATATCCTTCGATGGCAACTGGTCTACTGCGAAAAGAAATAGCAACCTACAGCGGGAAAAAAAATCTGCTTCGTCAGTCATGTATGAAAAGATACATGATCGCCTATGTGTGTATCACGTATGGCACACAACTGACTGACTGACGTGCTAATAGCCTTGGGAAAGGTATGAAATCTTTTCTTCCCCCAACTATGGGTAAATAGCAGGACAGACCGGGTTCTATATCCTTGGATGTCATCTGGTCTACCGCAGAATGAATTGGCAACCTACGGCAGGAAAAAAAAAATCTTCATCGTTGTTCATGTATAAGTTATGTCACGTGACTTCCTGGTTCACTAATGACAACCAACAGCTGGGATCCTAACAAGTGCTACGCAAGACGGAATCAACTGCACAAAAAAAAATTTAAAAAAAATGGATTTCTGTCAGTAATGGATTACCTTTGTATAAGTCTGAGTTTTATATAAAAGACCAGAACGGTTTGAGGACAGCAGATGTGAAAAAAATATTGAAGAGACAACATATCTTCCGAACATCCTATACAAATCGCTCGCATGTCTTTTAGACTCGGTTAGACGTCGTGTTAAAATCTAATAACGTTCTCGCTTGACTGGAGATGGTTTATTCCGTTTTATGTAAAAAAGTAAAAATAAAATCATCCTTGATAATGGCTAAAAATATAACCAAAAGCGCTCGGACATGCAGAAATTTTGGAGAGTTTTTACACACTTTGTGGTCAGAAAAGAAAATACTTGAATGAACACAGGAAAAAAATTAAATAATAAACTTAATAGTCCAGAAAAGAAAACATATCTTCCGAACATTGAAGACAGTGGCGTCACAGAGAGAATGGATTCTGGTAGTGAGTGGAATTTAGTGTTAAGAAAGAAAAGTATGAAATGCTAGATGGTGATTATACTTTCCTTTCTTCCTTAAACCATTTTCCACCTAACGTTTATTCTTCTTTATTTGTCCTTCCTTGATCAACCCACTTTCCTCCAACATTATTTATTCTTCATTTTTCATTCATCAACTCTATTTCCCTCTCCGCATTTGTTTTCCTTGATTTTTTTTCTTCCTTAAACAATCCTCTTTTCTTCAAACCTTTTATTGTTCTTCATTTTTCGTTTTAACTTTGTCAATCATACTTTCTTCCTAACCATTTTATTGGTCTACATTTTTCGTTCTATTTAATCAATCCTCTTCCGTCCTATTTTTATATTACACTTCATTCTTCCTTTTTTTTTAAATCAACCCTCTTTCCAACTACCATTTGCAATATATTTAGACTTAATTAAGAACAATATTTGCTTCATACCTGAGCTTATCTAACAATCCGATGTGCAACAGTCTATTTCCCATGTGACACAGAAATATTATTCTATATTTTTTTTTAATCAAGCAACATTTATTCTAACCATTTACTCTTCTTCCTTCTCCTTTAATCAGCCCACGCTCTTCTTGGATATTCTACTTCATTTATCTATCAACCCCCTCTCCTCCAGCCCATTTATTATTCTTTATTTTTTTTCATCAGGAATCACTCCACTTACACATTTTCTTCATTTTTCTTTAAAACAAACATCACTACTTCTACACATTTATTCTTCTTCCTTTTTCCTTCATCGAGATTTTTCAGCCTAACGATTTATTCTAATTTATTTTTCTTTCATCAAGCATCTCTCCTCCTATCCATATATTCTACTTCATTCTCCTCATATACATTTATTCTTCTTCATTTTTCCTTCATCAACCCTCCCTCCTCACGCACATTTATTCTACTTCATTTTCCCTTAAACAACCCTCACTCATTCTGCAAATTTATTCTTCTTCATTTTTCCTACATCAACCCTCTCTCCTTCTACACACTTATTCTTCTTCAATTTTCCTTCATCAACCCTCTCTTCTCCTGCACATTTATTTTTTTTCATTTTTCCTTCATCAACCCTCTCTCCTCCTATCCATTATTCTTCTTTATTTTTCCGTCTTTAACCCTCTCTTCGCCTAGCCATTTATTCTTCTTCATTTTTCCTTCATCAAACCTAGCTCCTCCTTCACATTTATCCTTCTTCTTTTTTCCTTCTTCAACCCTCTCTCCTCTTATACATTTATTCTTCTTCATTTTAACTTCATCAACACTCTCATCTCCAGCACATTTTTCTTCTTCATTTTTCCTACACCAACCCTCTCTCCTCCTATTCGTTTAAACTTCTTCATTTTTCATTCCTCAACCCTCTCTTCGCCTGCACATTTATTCTTCATCATTTTCCTTCATGAACCCTCTCTCCTCTTATCCATTTATTCTTATTCATTTTTCCGACATCAACCCTCATTCCTCCTATCGATCTATACTTCTTCATTTTTCTTTCATTAACCCTCTCTCCTCCTGAAATTTCTTCTTCATTTTTCCTTCATTAACCCTCTCTCCTCCTATGCATTTATCCTTCTTCATTCTTGCTTCACCTTCCCTCTCTCCTCTTTTTCATTTTTCTTACATAAAATCTTCTGTCTTCTCATCCATTTCTTCTTCTTCATTTTTCCTTCATTAACGTTCTCTCCTCCAATCCATTTATCTTCTTCATTTTTCCTTCATCAAACCTCTCTCCTCCTATTCATTTATTCTTCATTTTTCCTTCATTAACCCTCTCTCCCGCAAATTTATTCTTCTTCATTTTTCCTTCATTAAAGTTCTCTCCTCCTATCCATTTATTCTTCTTCATTTTTCCTTCATCAGCCCTCTCTTCTCCTGCACAATTATTTTTCTTCATTTTCCTTCACGAACCCTATCTTCTCCTGCACATTTATTCTTCTTCATTTTTCCTTCATCAACCCTCTCTCCTCATATCCATTTATTCTTCTTCATTTTTCCTTCATTATCCCTCTCTCCTCATATCCATTTATTCTTCATTTTTTCCTTCATTATCCCTCTCTCCTCCTATCCATTTATTCTTTTCATTCTTCCTTCATCAACCCTCTTTTCCTCCTATACATTTATTCTTCTTCATTTTTCCTTCATCAACCCTCTCTCCTCCTGCACATTTCTTCTCCTTCATTTTTCCTTCATCAACTTTCTCTCCTCCTATCTATTTATTCTTCTTCATTTTACCTTCATCAACCCTCTCTCCTCATGCACATTTATTCTTCTTCATTTTTCCTTATCAACCCTCTCTTCTCCTTCGTATGTATTCTTAATTTTTCCTTCATCATCTTTCTCGCCTCCTGCCTATTTATTTGTCTTCATTTTTTCATCAACCCTCTCTGCTCCTACCCCTTTATTCGTCATCATTTTTCTTTACTCAAGCTTTTCTCCTCCTACACATTTTCTTCATTCTCCCTTAAACAAATATCTTTCCTCTTATACACTTATACTTCTTCATTTTCCTTCTCTTAATCAACTCCCTTTCCTCCTACCATTTGCAATCTTCTTAGACTCAATTTAAAACGATATTTGCCAAATGCCTAAACCTTTCTAACAGTCCATGTTCTCCGTCTATTTCCCACGAGATACAGTATTATTACCATTTTTATTATTATCATGTTTATTTATAGTATGACGTAGAAGTTTTTTTTAAAGAGCCACGGACTTTGCCATCAAGCATTCTTCCCTTGCTATATTAATTCCACGTAATATTACTGAATGCAGTGGACGATGCCAAATGTGTGTTGCTAGATATGGACAGATACATTATCTAAGCACACACACACACACACGTATACATATATATATATATATATATATATATATATACACACACACACACACACACACACATATATATATATATATATATATATATATATATATATATATATATATATATATATATAAAGTACATTACAGTCGGTTATCTTTCTAATCCGGGTATGTACCACATGAGTTTTGAAATCAAAGATTATACGCTAATATATACCAGCGCATAGCGCACACATAAAAACGGGAGCACAAAATATACATTGACTGTCAGTATCTCATGGAATTCTTTAAGTAGCTTGGGTTTTCATTAGATATCTACTCTTATCTTATTATTACTGCAGACATCAGGGCGTATGGAAGGTCACAGTTATAACACACGATGCTGCTGTTGCATTAACATCATCAAATTATTTTTTACAGGATTGGATTTCTTTTCCGGTACCAGCATCAATATTACTGAAGGTCTTCAACAGTTCCTGATTGAGGAACGTGTTTCTACCTTCCCTGACGTGCTTTACTGATTTAGCCATAGAGGAGCGTTTCGGTTAGCAAGGTCGATTTTAAAGCACGTGAGGCTATACGACGGTTCCGTATAAGATACAGGTTCGTTTCCTGTCAGAGGACGGCTATTTTCTGTGAAAATCTCTCGGATATTCAGGCCGGTAAATGTCGTTAATACTGTTTATTATAAACATAGCATTTACTTAAATATTAGTATCTATAAAAAAAAAGAAGGTATAAACATAAAAATGTCTTAAAATAATTGTTGGACTTTGTCTATTTCATTATATATATATATATATATATATATATATATATATATATATATATATATATATATATATATATATATATATATATATATATATATATTAGTGCTTGTGTGTGTGCGTACGTATATGTGTGTGTAAACGTTTCTTAGAATTAAGCTTTAGAAAAAGACTATGTATAAAGGAAAAATGCAATACGAAAACTAGTTTTAGCCGACACGTTTCATCCAATATTTAATTTTTCAAAGGAGGAAACAGGATTCGAACCTGGATACTATGACGTCATACATTAAGAAATAGAACCGTCATTTAGCTTGACGTGCCTATGAATGTACGGGATTCATGGAAGATTGAAGTTTATAAGCAGTAAATTCGACCTTGCCAACCGACCGATCCTTTGTGGCCGAGCGGTCAAAACACGTCTGCGTAAATGACGGTTCCGTATAGGTTGCAGGTTCGAATCCTGTCAAAGGATGAATATTTTCTATGAAAATTTCTCGGACATTTAGGCCGGTAAATACTGTTTATTACAAACAGAGCATTTACTTAAATACTTGTATCTATAAAAAGAACGTTAAACATAAAAAAATGTCTTTAATAAATAAATTTTCTTAATGTATGACGTCATTTGTTTACATTTGATTCCCCATGTGCAGTTATGTATGTACGAAATTCATGGACGATTGAAGTTTATAAGCAGTAAATTCGACCATGCCAACCGAACGATCCTTTGTGGCCGAATCCGTTTGGCACGCCCGGCAAAATGGCGGTTCCGTATAGGATGCAGGTTCGAATCCTGTCAAAGGACGAATATTTTCTATGAAAATTTCTCGGACATTCAGGCCGGTTATTTATTACTGTTTATTATAAACAGAGCATTTACTTGTATCTATAAAAAGAACGTTAAACATAAAAAATGTCTTTAATAAATAAATTGTCGGACTTTGTCCATTTCTTAATGTATATATATATATATATATATATATATATATATATATATATATATATATAGAAAAAGTTGCAAATTAAAAAAAATAATCATGTTTTATTTTGTGAAAGTATTAATTTATTTTTATATATATATATTTAATATTTCAGATTGCCCTCAATCTTTCACCAGAAATAACTGTTTGTTACAAATAAATTAAAATTTAAATTAAAATTTTGTTAGCAAGTAGCGTCCGTCGCGAGAGGCGGACGTTACGTGATATGGAACATCACTGTTCGGATATTCCTAACTTGAATCTATGTAATAAATATTTTACATGTTGTTTAAAAAATTAAAAAATAAACTATATCTAAAAAAATGTTTAACTATTGAAATATTTATAAAAATTTAAAATACCTAAGTCTTTATTTAACCCTAGTTTTTGTGTATTTAATTTTAAAATCCAATATGTTTCTTTTTTTCTGCGTGTGTATGTGGAACTAAAATCAAAATCTATCAATAAACATTTGCAGTTTTCTAATGAATGTGTATATATATATATATATATATATATATATATATATATATATATATATATATAAAATAAAAACTGACAACTTTAAGGTTCCATGTAATAAATTATTTTGCCAAAGCACTTTTAAAAGGACTTCAGATCATCAGACTTTACTTCCAAAGTTGAAACAAAAAATGAAAAGAAATTTACGTCAAAAATGTGTAAATTTCTTTTCATTTCTTTTTCAGAATTTTTTCTTTTCATTTTTTGTTTCAAACTTTGGAAGTAAAGTCTGATGATCTGCAGTCCTTTTAAAAGTGCTTTGGCAAAATGATTTATTACATGGAACTTTAAAGTTGTCTGTTTTTATTCAAATTATTTGCTCTGGATTTACATTGAGCTCTGTGAATTTTATCCTCCTTGGGTTTACTCATACGGATTACCTAGTTTTTCATAAACTAACTAACTAATTAACTATATATATATATATATATATATCTATATATATATATATATATATATATATACACATGTATATACATATATATAAATATAAAAGTGAACATAGAAGTCAACACTTAGAGGCTAAGTGTTGACTTCTATGTTCACTTTTATATTTACACACGCTCTATCTCTGATATTGAGCACTTTATTCCATCAATATAGCACACCTTAAGACTATATTTCTTTACATATATATATATATATATATAGATACATATATATATAGATACATATATATATATATATATATATATATATATATATATATATATACATATACTTATATATATATATATATATATATATATATATATATGCACACATACACACACACACATATATATATATATATATATATATATATATATATATATTAAACAGAGGACAGTTTTGTCGGGGTAACATCTCGAAATAGAGAAATCGGCGTCTTCTTGACCTCAAATTTTAGGACGACCCAGGGAAATAAATGTTACCCAATTTTGGTATTATTTTGGCTCGAGAAGAGCTGATCTTGTAGAATTTCTTGTGCGAAATGTTCTCAATTCTTCTATGCATACCCTCATTTACCGACAATATTTACAATACTTACTGTGTTATTGTAGCACGCGTTTGCTGTGACTCTTCTTGATAATCTCGAGGCAGTATATGTTTAGCTATTACTCTGATTGGTCGATACACAATCTGCCTATCGAGAAATCGATCGAGGTGGAAAGTTGCTGTCGTGCTTTTCGTTGGTTTCCAGAGTTCGATTTATTTTCCTGATTTAAAATCAATATTTCGTTAAGTGTTCCTGATTTCTCTTTCAATTTCAGCCATTGTTTTCCAAAATATGCCAGAAAAAAATTAACAGAAAATAAGAACGTTTACGTTATGTTTTCATGTAAAAACGTACGTCTTCTGGTATTATATAAACAGCATATTATAAACGAGTTCTTCACATATTTTCAGGAAGATTATTCCTATATTTTTCATTATAACGTTACCAGTTCTTATTTAAAACTCGATATAAACGTCTATCGTAAGATTTTATCTGCTAACCCATTTTTAGTGGAAACGTCGCTCCCTTTTTTAAATCGATCTGTTCTTTGGAAGTAATAAAAGAAAATTTCATTTTCAGTTATGATCTGGAGCGAGAGTAATTCAATTGAAAATTACTGTTTAGCATGTTTTCTTTATCTTCTACATTATAAATTGGAAAACCAACTATAACGTTAGATTGAGACGACTATATATCTGTATGAACTGAAATTATGTTGAATAGGATTAAATATTTATGAAACGGTTGGATTTACGTTAAAAGTTAAACAGGGCTAAAACGAATAACATTTTTATGGTCTGTTAAGGTCATTTTTTTTTTCATAAAAAAATATTCTCTAGGTTTTATATTTAAATTTCAAATACCTATTCTGACCATGTTCACCTAGACCTGCGCTGGTAAACCATGACCGTGACTGGCTATTTTTTTGGTATTTTAAAGTTTTTTCATAAACATCCGTTAAAAGTAAATAAGGCTAAAAAACTAATAACGTTTTCAATTGTCTGTTAAGTCCCATTTTTTGTTTTTATTTTGATAAAATATAATGAATAAAAAAATATTCTCTTTGTTTTATTTTTAAATTTCAGATACCTATTGTTACTATTTTCACCTAGACCTGTCATGGTGGACCGCAATCATAACGGGTTACTTTTGGTATTTTGCAGTTTTTCATAAACATACGTTAAAAGTAAAACAAGGCTAAAACGAGTAACGTTTTTAATTGTCTGTTAAGGGCCCCCACTTTCTTTTATAAAATATAATGTCTAAAAAAAAAAGATACTCTTGGTTTTATATTTAAATTTCAGATACTTATTCTGACCATGTTTTCCTAGACCAGAGATTGTGAACCATAACATTAAGTTGGTATTACGTCATTATTTTTGCACCAACCTAATAATACCTAGTTATTTTTGTTATTTTGTTCAGTTTTTCATCTACATAAAGGCTCATTTATATATATACCGTACCTTTAATAAGGCACTTGTTGCTGCATCTTAGTTGTAATGTTTAAATTTGACGTACCTATACAAGAATTATCACATATGAATTCAGAATAGTCACACATTCTAAGTTAACCGAACAAAGACTTAAAAGAGATAAGATTACGACTGATAAAATGCAAAGAGAGACAAAACCCTCCTACACAAATGAACAAAATGTTATAAAACTGGCCGAGTATCAGTCGGAAGTACTTAGATATGCACAAGGCACAAACAGACCTCGAGCAATTAGTCATATTTCGTAACATCAATTGACTGAATCTTCGTGACTCATTAAAAAGTTGATGGCAGTGCTATCCATGACCCGCGGGTCAGTAATTCGACATCCCTAACCAGGACGCACTCTTTTGTCAATTGCACAATTATTATTGATAAAAAAGTTTTCATGCTATGAAAAATGTTTTTCCCGGATTGCCCCATCTCGTCCAATGTCGGAGTTTCTCTAAATAGCCGTTGGGTAATGTTGCATAAAGCAGTATAAAGGCGAAGTACTCATCCCACCCTCTCCCCTTCTCTTTCTCTCTGTTCTTTTCTATCTTCAGTCACAGTATGACAATAACAAGACGCCTCTCTTTTCCCCTTCGTAAAGACTTATTAACTAGCCCCACCCCCTAAAAAAAAGAACCCAACGCAAAACACGTGCCACATCACACACATCATAAGGCTAATAGCATAAATATTTATTATTCTATTTGTCTGATTTATGCTTTTAGTCATAGATTTATGTACATTTGTTTGGATTGAATTCTCTTATTTTGAAAACGTTCAAACTAGCATACGTTGAACGCGTTCTGAGGGATTCGGTCGTTCACTTTCCGATCATGTGAAGCAAGTACGAATCTCTCCATTGTCGATTCGTTTAGGGAAGTTAAGACATTGGCGTGGGGAAACGACCAATCGTATTGCATCACAGGAAAATACCTGAAAACCAAGCCAATTTATTATTATTATTATTATTATTTAATTTGATCTGATTTCTGGCGTTTACACATTTCTTTCCGGGTCCCACCCAGGGACCTAAGGTTAGAAATAGCATCATGACACTTTCCACTGACAAAAAAAAAAAAAAAATATTACATAGATAAAGCCCTTCGTAAAGTGTGGGCTGTACTTGTCAGAACATTTTTTTGTATCTCTTTGAGGCATGGACTTCCAGGAGTCCCTTCAATTAGTCTACTGCAATCTTTTCCAACCAGTCCTAGGGCTCCAACCACAACAGGTATTGTTGATGTTCCCATATGCCACATTTTCGAGATTTCTATTTCAAGGTCCTTGTATTTTGACAGCTTTTTGAATATCTTCAAAGATACATTGCAGTCAGCAGGGACTGCCATATCAAAAAGGAGGCACCTTTTTTGTTTGTGGTCTTTAACAACAATATCTGGGCGGTTGGCCTTGATTGTTCTGTCAGTGTGTATTGTGTAGTCTCATAGAATTGTAACAGATCCTATCTCCGTAACCGGGTCTGGGTGGTGTTCATACCAGTTTCTTTCAGTTTCCTTCCCGTAGAAGTTGCAGATTTTCCAGTGCAGATATTGGCCCACTCTGTCATGTCGGGTTTTATATTCAGTGGGTGCCAATATCGTGCAACCTGATACAAGATGTTCAATTGTTTCTGGATATTTATCACAGAATCTGCATTTTGGACTGACACAATATTTTAGTATATGTGCTTGATAATTCCTAGTTAGCAAGCATTGGTCCTGCGCAGCAAGGATAAAACCTTCAGTTTCCGCTTTCAACCCTGCACTGCGTAGCCACTGATGGGTACCGGTTTTGTCTACGTCAGCTTGTTTGGTACGGGCAGAGTATTGGCCTTGAAGTGGTTTATCTTGCCATCGCTTCTGTATTATTATTATTATTATTATTATTATTATTATTATTATTATTATTATTATTATTATATTTCCTTTGTTTTCTGGTGTGTACACATTTCGTTCCGGATCCCGCCCGGAGACCTAAGGTCAGAAATGGCATCATGACATTTTCCATTGACCCTTTAAAAAATAATTTACATAGGGAAAGCCCTTCGTATGGTCTGGGCTATACTCGTGAGAACAATTTTTTTATATTTCGGTAAGGCATGGGCTTCGTGGAATCCATTAAATTAGTCTATTAGAATATTTTCCAACCAATCCGAGGGCTCCAACTACCACAGGATTGTTGATGTTTCCATGTGCTACATTTTTGAGATTATTATTATTATTATTATTATTATTATTATTATTATTATTATTATTATTATTCCCTTTTATTTCGGATGTATACATATTTCCTTCTTGGTCCCAAATAAAGGTATGAGTTAATAACATTTCCCACGGATCATTTTTGTAAAAAAAATGAAACAAAAAAAACTCTGGTCACACACATGTTACATAGATAAGCTTCTTAGTAATGTCTGGACTGTACTTGTAAATCCAATTTCTTTGTAGTTGTTTAAGGTATGGGATACCTGGAATCCTTTCAATGAGTCCGTCGGAAAACTTTTTCACTCAATCCGAGGGATCCAACTACAAATGAAATTATTGATGTCCTCCTCTGCCTCATCTTTGAGATTTCCACTTCAAGATCCTTTTATTTGGATAGTTTTTTGTTTTTTTTAAGATCTTCAAAGATACATTACAATCTGCAGGGACTGCAATGTCAATAAGAAAGTATTTTATTATTAGCCTTATAAAAACTGAGAGTCTAATATTCAGCGTGGTCTACTAAAAACAAGACCATATTGATGTTGAATGATAGTGCTCCCACAATACTTCACAGATTTACTGATGGATGTTGAGGGGATAGAGGTGGTCGAGGGGTCTGCGTACCGGGGCTACACCAACAATATCAAAGGCACCTCTAAGCGTGTGGTCAAGAGAACGCTGCCAATAGCAAGAATACTACGACAAAAATGAGAAACATCTGGAATAGTCAGAATATACATATCAGCCTAAAGTTGAAATTACTACGAGCCACAGATTATGCTATCGCCACCTATGAATACGTGTCATGGGCACTGACCAAGAGGGAAAACACGGGACTGATACTTTCGAGATATGGACTTAGAGTGTCATAGACAGTGAGACACTCTAATAAAGGGGTGGTAGATACCCCCAGAACAAGGTACGTAATGAGAGATAAGATGGCAAAAAGGAAGCTCGGTTACCTTGGAAATATAATGTGATAAGGCGGATTCGATAAGGACAATCTGATGGGGCCAAGTGGAGGGAAAGCTACGCCAGAATGAACACCGATTTCTGGGTTTGATGATATTAAGAGTCGTACTGGAATAAAGGCGGCTGATATTGTAGCAGAAAGAGATCGGGAGTGGTGACTACAGCATCGAAAAAAAAGGGGAGAATAAATTATTTTATTTCCTTTGATTTCTGGTGTGTACACATTTCTATCCGGCTCCCGTCCAGAGACCTAAGGTTAGAAATGGCATCATGATATTTTTCACAGACCAATTAAAAAAAAAATAATAAAAAAACAACAAAAATAAACGCATATATTTTACATATATAAAGCCCTTTGTAAGTTGTGGTCTGTACTCGTGAGAACAATTTTTTGTATTTCGTTAAGGCATGGGATTCCAGGCATCCCTTCTATGAATCTAATGATATCCTTTCCAACCAATCCGAAAGCTGCAACTACAACAGGGATTGTTGATGATTCCATGTGACACATTTTTTATTATTATTTATTTATTTATATATTTTTTTATTTATTTATAGCTAAACGGTTTAATAGTCATCCCCATAAAGAAACGGCAAAAGGACACCGATTTAGAATTCCATATACGCTTGTTAATATTTCTTTTTACTGTTTTGGCCTGAGAAAACTATGTTTCCACTTTTAAATGCACCCCAAATCATCATGAGATACTTGACGAAATGTCTCGTCAGCTGGACGACATGATGGCTAAGAGCTAAAGTGTGTAGGCTCAAATACAGAAGCGTCAAATATAAGCAAACGAATAATACTTGAAATACAGATTCTAGATTTAAACGTGATAAAAGTATGCAGTAAATATTCTTTAAAATAAAATATATAAAATCACTACACAATGTGTTCATCTGCATAATATGGACCAAAGACAGAAAAGAATTCTAAGAAGAAATATTTATTACAAAACTAGCGTGATATATTAGAATTAACGTGAAACATTAGGAAACAAAATTCCATATACACACTTAAATTAAGTGACAATCATGTCGAATACAATGTCAAAGTGTCGGAAAAAGTCTCAGATGTTTAAAGACAGGGTTTCAGCAATATCGGACCATCTCTATATGAAGAGACTAGATAAAATTACACATAAACTCAGTGAAACGCAGAGTTCGCAATTTTGAAGTGTGTTCGAAGTGTTTTCGATACTGCAATTTCGAAATTCGAATGATCCATTTCTTAATCTAATAGTGATTTTGATAGGAAATGGATCATTGAAGAAAATCGAAACGACCGGCTTAATGGTCTGATCCTGATGACTGCATCAAACACTTCCCAAAATCCAAAATTGTTGTGTCTCTCTTGGTTCGACATTGGCGTTATTCATTATAGATTTCTGGAATCCAACAAGAGTATCAGAGCCAAGGTTTACTTCAAACAACTGGATGGAATTGTCATTCAGTTATTCACTGGTTAATCGACGATGTCTAATTATGATTTATGACAATAATCTAACACATTTTACAAGAATGCCAATGAAGAAGCTCACCGACGTGGGTTACGAGACAATGAGACATTCACCAAGAGTCCCTGATCTCTCACCAACTGACTATCATTTTTCCATCTTGAAAATTTTCAAACCGAAAAGCATTCTTTTGCTAAGAAAATACAGAAATTGCATTAAAAATGTATTGGTGTCCCAAAAGACTGATAAATGATATTTAAAAAGTTGCTGAAGATGAAAAATCACCAGGTTTTCAGGGTGCCTTAAATTGTAACAGAGTTAATTAGGATGATCCATCTTTTTTAAATTTGATTTAAAATTCGATTTTTACTACTTATAATGCCCATCATTGTTTCGACAGCGGTTTAATGAGAATCGGCGAGACACTGAAATATCCTGATTTTATTTAAATCACACATTATTCGTAGGCCATGGTACTTTAAAGGCATCTTAGTCTGTGTAAATATATACATGTTTTATCGATTAATTTTTAGTCTGTTCCATTAATTCGATAGTCTCCTGATTCTGATGCAACGAATGTTGTTTGATTTTCATTTGATTAACAACTTTAGGCCTGACCGCCGCTTTGCCGGTGGGGTACAGATAAATGACATAATACCCAGCCACTGGTTGAATAGTGGTAGAGAAAAATGTCTTAATGCCACACTACCGGTTGAACGGTGGGTACACACTTAAAACTATTTTCATATCTACCCTGAAATATTACATACCAATTATTTGCAAATTTTGACTCAGGAGCTCAGGCAGAAGTGTTTAGATTTTTTCAGGAACGCAAGACTCAAAGGATTAAATATTTATCTGATTTATAAGTTTTCAGATAATTATCTTGTATTTCAATTAGCTAATTTTCTGTCAAGTTTATTAGGTACGGATTTTGTATGTAACAACCGGAGCTTAGTTTTGTGTGTATACATGTTTTGAATATATATTTTTTTTTTTTGTTCTTGGTGTTATATACTTAAATCACGTTCTGCTTTGATAGTGTAGATTTAGTTTAATAAAGGATCCGTTTGTGCATAAAAAATAATATATACATTCACTTGCAAATTCCACCCATATAAATACCAGTTGATACATCTGGAGACGAAACTAATCGAGATATTTTGGTTTATTTTTGGGTATTTATTGAGTATTAGCCCGAGCTCCAGGAGACTTTGTCCCTCGAACAGTACTTCACCCTCGGTAGTGGGTAATTTTATTGCTCGTTTCTTGAGGTGTACCCAAAAGAGGAAGTGCCCAGAGGTCTTGGGATTTCTTTTTAGCATGGTATGGCCGTTAGAAATATTTTAAAACTCGACCTCATATCACATCCGGTTGCGACGTGAGCGAACTGTTAGATAACACTAATCCTGACCTTGAAAACTAAACTATTAGAAAAATAGTTGTGGATATTTCTAACTAATTATCGTTTACCACATTCTACTCACTGCTATAATTGCTTCAGATTTCATCATGGACAGGGTACTAAAAATAAAAAAATTCTGGATTTAGACAGTAGACCCCGGAGCTGAGAAAATTTGGAATCATTAGCATCGAATATTTTAAAACTTCCTCAAGCATATTGAGGGTGAAGAGTTGGATATTCTTGTAAAATATGTGTCGTCTGATGTATAAGAACTGTTCAGCTACAAAATATGAAGACGTATTAACATTCTATAGAGAGCTTTTGTCTAAGAAAAATGTGATACATACACCAGGTATATACTTACAACCAGAACTCAACAGATTGGAGAAATCTTGGATCAAAATCTTTAAATATTGCACGTTCTGGCGAAAGACTGTAAATTCAAAGATGTTACCGTTAAAGTTTACAAAAAGGAGGCTATTAGAGATGCCTTTATATAAAGGTTAGCCGAACCTCCTATTCGACAGAGACTTCTTGAAAATAAATTGGTCACACTCGCAGAAACAAGAAATCAAGTGCGAATATAGGAAGGGGTATCCTAAATTCTGAAACTTATTCTGCTGACACCAAACCATGTTATCAGGCGTTTTCGGCATCGAAACCCCATAGAAAATCCTAAATTTCTCAGCAAATCCATTTTAAAAGAAAGGTGCTTTCTTTTGCGGTGGCCCTAGTTAGCCTAAAAGATACTGTGCGTTCGAGGAACGTGTTTTACAATTGCAACAATGAAGGTCATTTCGCTAAAGTTTGTCGTTTGAAAACTAATAAGTTTTCTGCTATATTACCCGTTATGACCACGGCAGCTACTGGGTTGCAGTGAGTTTCGAAAGCCATGGTAAAATGTCTCATGAACAAAAAAACCTTACGGCGCTAGTAGATTCGGGAAGCACTTCATAGTTTTATCGACACCAAGATTGCTCAGATTCTGAGTTTGTACATTAGACCTACTAACTCTACTGTCAGCATGGCTTCTTTTGGCTTGTTATTAAAAACTGTAGGATAATGTAAAACTAATCTTGTGGTGGGTACGGAATAATTTAATCATAATGGATAATTTTTAAGCTAATGTAATCTTCGGGAAAGACTTTCAAGGCCTGTATCAAAAATATAAATTTTATATCAGCGCGACAGAACCCCTCTAAAAATATATGGACTAGCTAGATTGAGGATTTAATCTCTGTTTGAAAATCTGCCGTCTGACTGTAGACCTATATTCCGAAGATATTATAGAGAAGAGGAGGCAGTGATAAGGAAGGAAATAAGAAGCCTGTTGGATTCATATATTATTGCGCACAGCAGATCTCCGCGGAAAGCCCAAGTAGTGGTAACTGTAGTATTGTATATAAATGAGATACTACTATTAGATTGGTGCAAAAATATAATGACGGTTTTTGAAGTTAAAAAATACGTCAAAAACCTTCATTATTTTGCACCAACCTAATATAAAGGCTAATACGAATCGTGCTACCATATGTTTACCTGACAAAGTCTATTCCACATCTTTCTACTTCATAAGAATATGGTGTCCCCGATAGTACCCCTAACCGTGTTGCGTGAACCGGAGCAATTAGAAACTTGGAGGAGATGTTTCGCAGCGTTAGCTAGGCTAAAGAAACTGAAAGGCAAGAAAGCCCCCAGAAAGGGAATGAAATCACTGATTTATTTTATGCTTCGGTAGAATGTAAAGCAAATAAAGAAAATATCCATTATGGCATACCCCAAATACTGGAATACTTAACATCTAAGAATTTCCACCATTGTAAAATAAACACGCCAGAGAACAAAGTTTCTGGAAAAAAGACATAATCCAAATGAAAGCGTAATGCAATATTTACACAGATTGAAAGAAACATCAAGATATTGCGAATTTGAAAAAGTGGGTTCGAGAGAAACGTTTATAGAAGACGAATTGTTCATTCTAAGATTAATTGAAGGCATGTATAACGTTACATACAAACATAAGATCCTAGAACGGCTAGCAGTGAATGATATGAATTTAGAAGCAAGTGTAGAATTCTTGCAGCAATTAGCATTGATTAATGAATTTAATAATTCTAAAAACAATCTGGAAGCATACAGTGAAGGGGAAATCAAAATTATGTACAAATATTGCGACAAGGAACACGAAAGAAAGAAAAAAGTTTAGTCCTAAGAAAATTATGTTTAAACTATAAATTAAAATACCATTTCCTAATATCTGTGCAGATACTAAAAGCGAATAGAAAGGGTAGAAAATATAAACCTCCATAATGAAAATACAAAAGTATATTCGATAAGAACACCTACAATAAGTAGAGAGACAGTAAAATTGGATGGCATAACTTTCATCATGCTTTGTGACACGGGGAGGGGATGTTTTGTTGATTCCAAGTAATTTCTGGGGAAAATGGGTAAAACCAAAGAAAAAAACAATGTTAATTTAAAACAATTCGATGAATCTGTCATCAAAATTCTAGGCTCCTTTGAAGGAACTTTCAATTCCAAAAAACAATTTCAGATTATTCCCATCACTGTTGTAGAATAGAATAGGGAATCCTGGGACAAGACGTTTTAAAAGTGGATACGGCGAAATTACTAATGTAAAAACGGCACGTCATGAATCAACAGAAATTAAATATCTTTTCAAGATTGGCCTGAAATCGGCATATAACCAAATAGAAATTAACAGAAAATTTAAAGAAGTTACGACAATTAATAACCCGATCGACTCGACTTCCATTTGAGGTTAAGTCTTTGAAGCATATCTTTCTGTAGGTAATTGAAAAAGTTCAAACGAAGGTGATGAAAAATATAAAGTCATATATCAAGACGATATAGTCATAGATGCTTACAGTAAAGGAGAATTTAAATGTACGGTCTCACCTTAAATAAAAATAAATGTGTTTAAAAGGTAAAGAAAGAAAAACTTCTGTGCTATGAAGTAAGTAAAGAAACCATTAGATCAGATCCTGAATGGATGAGACCTTTGCGAGAAAGGCCTCCTCCAGAGCATAAAAGAGAATCATCGGAATGTTCACTTACTACAATCGTTGGATCACAAACTATAAGCTATTTATTTTTATTTAAGGTGAGACCGTATTTTATCAATTGGATCTTATAAAATTTCTTTCATATATATATATATATATATATATATATGTATATATATATATATATATATATATATATATATATATATATATATATATAGTTTTAAGGTTTGCTGTATTTATGGAATAAAGTGCTCAGACAGAGCGTATGTAAATATAAACATAAAAGTGAACATTGAAGTCAACACTCAGAGGCTACAGGCTGTTTCATGCTGGACGCAATTATCAGACGGCCTGACGATTTATTTCAATTCAAAGGAACACACTATATGGTTTCCTCTTCAAAGTAACCCACCTCTAGTATAATTCACATTTCCATCCTTTTCTGTTATGAATCTATGCACTGTTTGAAGGATTCGTCTTGGATGTCCCTCAGCTCTGTTGTTACGGCTCTCTTGATGGCCTCCACTCGATATAAACTTTTTTTAATGATCTGCTTGAGAACCAGGAAAAAAATTGAAATGGACCAAGATCGGAGGAATAGGGAGGTTGTTCCAGTACGGCGATGTTCTTTACGGTTAGGAACTGCCAGATGCTCAGAGAATTGTGATCAGGTACATTTTCACGGTTGACAGCCACAGAAAGGCATGTAAAAATAAATGCAATGGTTGCAGAAAGTTACGATTACAGTTATATACTCCCAAGATATCATGTTAGATGTTAACACAATCCGCTTATCCCTTTTTCGCCTAGAGATCAGACAGCAACACCCTGCCCCGTAGTTGCCAGGCAAACCTCGTGTATATATATATATATATATATATATATATATATATATATATATAAAAGTGAACATAGAAGTCAACACTTAGAGGCGACAGTCTGTTTCATGCTATATGCAATCGTCAGGTGGCCTGACGATTGCATATAGCATGAAACAGACTGTCGCCTCTAAGTGTTGACTTCTATGTTCACTTTTATATTTACACACGCTCTATCTCTGACACTGAGCACTTTATTCCATAAATATAGCACACCTTAAGACTATTTATATATATATATATATATATATATATATATATATATATATATATATATATATATATATATAGTCGATTACATTAAAGGAAAAACAAAATAAGGCATGTAAGAGTATCCCTGCTGAACTTGGATACAATACATTCTCCTGTACTGTTTGTGGCTTTTTTTGTGAATTTCCGAGCCGGTATCTAAAGTGATATCCTTCGTTATAGGCATGCACATAATTAGTTTGTGGTCGTCGGAACCTCATATGTCGAACTCGACGGGAGAATCCATCATACATAATAGTCGCTCAACTTTATCGGTATTTCTATGGAAAGTAATCAGGTGTACTACATTCTTTACTTGCACCAGTTGTAACCTTCACGGCTAAGACTCTTCATGCTACGCACATTGAACCGAGCCAACCAACAACTACTTCATCAGAGACGAAACCACTCCATCGAAAGCCTCTCGCTGCATTATCGCTATTTCCAAGAAAATTGCTCTGACGAACTACATTCCTTTGTTCCACCAGTTCTAACCTTCACGGCTAAGACCAGCCATGCTACGTTCGTTGTAGCCGTTATCTTAACCCCCTATCCGCCTAAAGTGTGCCTCTTACACTGTAACTCTCTAGTGGCTCTTGGGCCTTGTATAGTGTAAACCTCACTATATTTCACGTGATATGCTAAATTCCTCATTCAAATTTTAGCTTATTAATTTTTGGTGTTTTTTGAGTGTTTTAATGTTTTAGATGTAGTTGGAACAAAATGTATGTTACGTTTAGTGAAATTCTTTTCAGTTTGAGTTGTCATAGAGTTTTTAGGTAGAATAATATATTTAGATCCGTTGAAATTGACACACTATATAAAAAAACGCATATAAATAAAATATGTATTTAAAGGTAACAATACGGAATTTCTTAAGCATCGTGAGTATATACATTTACGTCAAGGTAAAAATCAATTTTGCCAAATGAAGTCCTAAATGGCGAAACCCATCAGAACAATTTTTTTGCATTTTGTGATTAATTTTCCGTGTATATATATATATATATATATATATATATATATATATATATATATATATATATATATATATATATATATATATATGTTTGTGTGTGTGTGAGTTATATTGTATATAGGCGGTACTTAGTCGAAAGCGCTCAATATCAGTAATAGAGCTAACATAATAAGTTGTATGGATATGAGTTTCACGCTTTTGCGATCATTCAACAAACTGCTTTTGTCTGATGATTGCAAAAGCGTGAAACCCAGAGTCACAAACTCATATCCACACAATTTATTATTATTATTATTATTAAAAATAAGTGTGTGTTTCTGTGCGCGTGTTTGTGTATAAAATTGAACACTGAAGTAAAAACAAGTGGTGATAGTTTAATTATTAATTTGATATTGAGATGAAATTCATCAAGGAAGGCGCCATATCTTTTTTTAACCCAAGCGCTTTCGACCTTTTCTAAGATCATCTTCAGGGATAAATTTCAAGGACAAATTGGCTATTATAGCTATGCTATTTATTTTTAAAATCTGCGTTCCGTTCTCATACAGATTTTCAAACATGCGTAAATGGGTTCCGTTATAGTTATTTTCGAATATTAAAATTTTATCCATTGTAGTCATGGAAAATTATACAAAACAAGCTTTTCCCTATAAGGGGGCTGACCTGGAATAAATGTAAAATGGCATTAGTATATAAATATGCATTTTAATATACCCTTGTGCAAATTGATTGACACAATCGCTTTAGTTTCCTTTATTTAACCATATGGTCAGTTTTAGAATCACCGGGATAACAGATCTCTATCTATAAAAGGCAGGATGTGTTTGTGTGTGTAACGAATGAACGGCCGCAATTTTCGACGGATTAGGACCAAAATTTATATGCACCTGCTCCAAGTTAGCGGGAAGGCGTAGACCGACTTTGCATTTCCCAACTCCCATCGACAGTGGAAATAATCGATTTTTTTCATGCTTCTACGGCAGTTTTCATGTAGTTTGTGGCCATTTCGTACTGACCAGAGTGAGATCCAATAGCTGGCTGCCACGAATAGGCAGGAAGATTCTACTGGCCAGCGTGAGAGCCGACAGCTAACTGATACGAATGTTAACTAGCATGCAAAAAAATCGATAGCGGGAAAAATTTAAATCTGCATGGCACTTTATTCCAGTTGGCTAATTCGCTTGCTTAAACTAAACGTTGCTTCTGATTCCGCAGAACTAGGTTGGGTGTGAAAAAGTATTTGTTGTTAACATTTTTTTTTTCATTCGCTTTTTCCAGTTATGAGTCCTTTTTTAAAGGTGATCGTTTTGTGTTCATTTTGTTTAGTTCTTTTTTCGTAACAGATTTAATGTTTAGTATAGAGATTAGATAAAATTCGCAGTGTGAGATAAGCAAGAAGTAAGGTATGTAGCAACATCAGCACGGCAAAGGGCACTCCTTTAAAGATAAGGAGGGGCAAAAATGTTTTAACTGAAGTGATAGCGATTGCTGTATGAGTCGTACGATTTTTTAATCAACCACTGGCAACGCCGGGTCATGCTGCTAGTACTAGATAAAATCCAAACTGCAATATTATCGGTCCCGACCTAGCATTTCAGCTTCAATCACTTTACCGCTATCAAAACGCCATCTTTATTGCAACGACATATTTATTACAACGTTTGTACGCTCCGGCCTTCTTCAGGTAGTTGTAATGTCTAACTGAACCCTTTATTTCACTCACTGCGGTAGACTGTTCTAGTTCCACGTGCCATGTTTAATGGATTTCAGTTATCAGTTATCTCCTACTAATTCCCTCTCCAAGTTCACCACTGCCTTAACCGGGTATTGAACTCACATTCTTTGGGTACTGGCACTGGATCTAGCCAACGCCTTTATCCACTGTGCCATGTATCCTTGTGACACAGTGGATAAAGACGTGCGTAAAACGGCTGAAACGTTGTGATAAATATGGCGACGAAGATGAGGACAATTGTCCGAATAATGTAAATAGTGTACATAATACCTCATCTTAGAAATACTGACAGATACTGAAGAGTGTAATGAATTTCTATTTATTGCTCAGATTAGGTCATTTATAGTTGGGTGTAGTAATACCATTCTGTTTTCGAGGTGTATGATGAAATTTGTTTGGCATTGAAAAATATTGTATCATCCATGATTGCATCAGATTTTATCACCCCAAGACACTATTGTCTCGATTGTCAATTAGTTATACTATGGCCATAGTCTGCGACGGATGTTATTCCAAATTGTAACGCAGCACGAACACACTGGCAAGCCTTACAGAGAGATCGGGGATATTGTTGTTGTCAGGCTATCAACTGACAGTCCTGTCATCAAAGCGAAGTAACAAACTGGATCCATCAGACCATCAAAAGAAAAATGGGACCGGAAGAGAAAAACAATGTCAAGGGACGACGTATACGTGATCAGAGAGAGTGTGAAAGATACTAGGAAGAAGGTGACACCAAAAAATAGATTTAGAGATGAAAGGGATAAATGTTATCTACTCAACGGTCTGGCTAAGTCTTTTGCACGCAAGGCAAGGCGACCCGTGAAAAAGCAACTTCTGACAAAACCGATGAAGGATAAACGATACAAATGGGGACTGAAATACAAAATTTGGTCGAAAGAACAGCGGAGAAAACTTTTTTCAATCACAGGACTCTTGTTCAAGGAAAATAAAACCAGTATGTTCGCAGATCAACTGGAGAGAAACTTCGAGAGTGTCATATAATCAATTCGTAAAACGTCCCTTGAAAAAGATGTTTTTGGAGCTGCTTTAGTTACTACAGAGTTAGAGGTTTGAATGTAGTTGAAGGCATGATGCGTGGACTACGGTACATCGAAGTTCTCCGAAGACGAGTCTTTCCAGAAATTTCTGATGGATCCAGTAATTTTTCGGCAAGATATGGCCCCGTTCCATACATCAAAGGGTGTGAAGGGATGTTTTTTGGGGTTTTTTTACCAGTGAGCAAATTAAAGTACTAGACAAGATCGAGAACTCTGCTGATTAAAATCCAATTGAGAATCCGTGGTCAATCTGCAAGGAACGACTTCTTGGAATGGACTGTACGACGAAAGAAAAGCTGGTGACGGCCAATATAAACGTGTAGCACCGTGAACTCAGAAGCAAATTAGTGAATCGTTTTAGTATCCTTTATTTAAACATATGGTCAGTTTTAGAATCACCGGAATAACAGATCTCTATCTATAAAAGGCAGGATGTGTTTGTGTGTGTAACGAATGCACGGCCGCAATTTTCGACGGATTAGCACCAAAATTTACATGCACCTGCT
>OZ010598.1:35713486-35748486 GCA_963932145.1 Acanthosepion lycidas | reverse complement strand
TAAACAGAAAAGGATTAAAAGAAGACCGGGTATCAAATCATCAGAAGATGTCGATTGACATTGCATTTAAATTTTTGAAGATTATTGTTATCAAGGAAGCAAGTAGGAGGAAGGGGTTGCACTGTCGGGAGGTGCGAGAGTAGTTGTTGTAGAAAAGGTAGTTACATTTAACTCTTTCGACAATAAATGGATGGGGCCGAGATGCCAACCTAGTATCACACTTAAATTCATGCAGACGGGGCACCAGTGGAAATATCTCCTCAGACCAGAAGACATGAAAATATTTATAGAAAAGACAGAGGGAAGCCACATGATGTCGTTGAGAAAGTTGAGACTCCAAGTCAGGACCAATCACATTACATATCCGTCTTTGGATTTTGTCGCGAACCTCGAAATGAACAGCGTAGGCACCAGATCATATATGGCAACAGTATTCCATGTATAGACGAACGGTGGATTTGTAGAGGTGAATGATGGAATCAGACGAGAAAAATCTTCTGGCACAATACAGAGAACCAAGTTTCTTTGCAGTAGATGCAGCTGTTGATTCAATGTATTTGTTCCAACTAAGGTGAATGGAAAACATAAGACCAATAAGGTATTGTAAGGCGTTATCATGGACTTGAGCATTAACCATGCTCAAAAGAATCAGGGAAGTATCTCTATGGATAGTAAATGACAGCAATTTCATTATGGATGCATTAAAATTCACAAGCCGTTTCCTGATTTACTAAATAAATAAATAGCAGCGTCGTCTGTGTAGATGCCTACGTGAGAGCTAATGATGTCAGGAAGATCATTGATGAAGATCATTAACAGTGTAGGACCAAGGATAGAGCCTTGAGGAACACCAGCGCTCGTATGAATGTAACTAGAAGAGACCCCCTTCAGGACAATATTCATTAAACGGAGAGATGGGAATCATCGGATTAAATCAAATAATCGTCTTGCAATACCGTATCCATGAAGGTTACATAAAAAGGCCAGTATCCCAAATCCCGACAAACGCCTTCGATATATCTAGAGCAAAAGCTCGAGCTTCGCTGCTATTATCAAGAGCTTGGTATAGATATTCAGTTATGGCCGAAAGTAGTCCAGTGTTAGATCGGCCAAAACGGATACTATATTGTTTGTCAGAGATCAGATGGTGGAAGATGAGATGCTTAACTACGTCAGCACTCATTAAAGACTTACTGACGAGTAGTTGGAGACTGATAACGGTACTTAGATGGGTAAAAAGGGTCCCCAGAGTTCTTAAAAACTGGGACGACAGAGGAGGAATTCTAACAGGCTTGAAAGCAAGAATCGCTGAGTCAATAATTGTATAGTTTGGAGAGAACTGCAGCCAGCTCAAGGGTAAATTTCTTCAGGACTACGGCTGTTATCCAGCACTTGTTTTATTAAAGTCTAATTTAGAGATGATGTCATCGACCGGGGTATGCACATCTCACTCTGTATAGCCTCATTTCTAGAGGGAAACATGTGGGTACCCCGGATGCGTCGTGCGTTGAGTTGGATGAGAGTTTCCGAGAAAGGCATTCAGCCTTATCAACTGACGATGTTAGGACTTCGAATTGATTAGATGGAGGAGAGATGGAGGATTTGCTGTAGTTCAGCACACCCTTGCAGAACTGCCAATATTATTTAGAACGAAACTTGCAAGATGTAATAGGTTGTTTCATTCTATAAGCCCACAGTAACTTTGCTTCGTTGGGGTAACACTAGTATTCATTACCAGCAGAGACAAGGCGACATCTGTTGCAATCAGACATGTCACTCCGGTACAGACGAAAGAAGAGATTCCTATGGGCTGCAGCTGCAGAGCAAGCAGGTGAGAACCAAGGAGATAGGCGCGATTTAACTAGTTATTTTCTTGCTGGGATGAAGGCCTCGATGCTGGCTTTTACCCAGGAGGATACGCATATTTTTGTAAAGGATGATTAGAAACCACATTTAAAGGGACGTTGCGAAGGAAATCACGGAACAAGTCCCAGTCTGCGCGTTGTTAATAGATAGATATTCTGTCAGTAGGAGGTTCATCGCTGGAGGGGGAGGGGAAGGAGATGTTCACAGACACCACCGACTGATCTGAGTTGCCAAGTGGGCAGAGCTGGGTAGCGCGACAAAAATCAGGGATCGGGGTAAAACATAGATCGAAAAAGGGAAGCGTTACCATCCGGGTTACTAGGGAAATGCGTAGGAAAGTCAAACACTTTGTGGAGAATTGAATGATTGAAAAGTTAAGGGTTTGGATGCCAGAGAGGTCAGTTACAGAGTGTTTAAGCAACGTGGTATGGTGGCCGTTAAAATTACCGAACACTAATATGTTTGCAAACTGATGGAGAGAGATGGCTTTGTCTATATCATCAGAAATGATATCGAGTCCGCAACAGTCTTGAAAGGAAGAAAAACGGTAAAGAAAATATAGCTTACTGAATTCAGGACATATATATATATATATATATATATATATATATATATATATATATATATATATATATACACTGCGTGCCAAATTATTATTGAGATAAGCAACTCTTTGCCTTTTCATCGACGTTTCAAGATGCTCCTTCATAAACGCTATGTATGCATCAGCAGTCATTTTGACGCCATCTGGTACTCTCCATGGGCCCACTAATGTTTTTACAATAATTCCACCCCAGATCATTATGCCTCCACTGCCTTTTTGGTGTCTCAAACGCTGATGGCGATTCTGTCCATTCATTACCCAGCCTTTGGACCATCTATCTGTCCGATCAAGTGTTGATCGAGTTTCGTCAGTGAACAAAACTTTAGAGAAGTCAATCTTCATATTGTCCTCGGTCCATTTCAATCGATTTTGAATGTGATTTCTCGTCAACGGAGGCTTGGATACAACTTTGACTGTTGTTGCTATTTCCCTCAGATACCGACAACGAGTACTTTTAGACACAGTAGGATCCCCATACGACTGAAAAGCTCTGGACTGGTAAGTCCAGGGTTTTTCGTGGCCTCTCGTTTAATTCATGACATGAGACGACGTGAAATAACACTCGGCTTACATTTATCTGCTCTTTTGCGTACTTGTGTAGGGTCGGTGGTGAACTTTTTCACTGTTTGATGACACCTCTCTATCATTTTAGAAATTTCTAGGGTAGATTTATCTTTTTGAGAGTTCTGAGGTGATAGTTTTCTTTTCAGCATCATTAAAATGCTTTTATGGCCCATCTTTTCACTAAATTCACTAAACACTTTTCTAATAATTTGACACACTCAAATCACAGTGCTGATAACAAATATGGCGCCAGTTTCTTTACATTGCGCAGATCAGTACGAAAATTTTAGTCATGGCGCAAGTCAGTGTTGCCAATATTGTGTGAACATTTTGTGTGAATTGATTGGACAGTTTTTGAAATATTAGAAAAAAAGTTATTACGATAATAATTTGGCACTGATTGTGTGTACATATATATATATATATATATATATATATATATATATATATATATATATATATTTATATATATATATATTCTAAAATTTTTACATATTGCAAAACAATTACGACAAAATTGCACATTTGTTTCCATGCAGAGGAGCATCTACATCGAAACAAAAATGGATCTTTGTCGCGAGTAATTGTTTTTGTATAATAAATAACTATTGCTCTACTCCTGTTATTGAGCACTCACTTGAATTAATGCTGTGAAAGTTTGAACTTATATTCTTTTCGTTCTTATTACATTTGTATATATATATATATATATATATATATATATATATATATATATATATATATATATATATATATATATAACGTATTGAAACTTATACAGGTTTAACTGATATATTACATTGTACCTAATACACGTTTGTATCTCGCTTTCCTTAGAAATTCCTTCACTTTATGTCGGTGTTGACGGGGCAAAGAAAGACGCAGTTACGTTGCGAGGAGACAAACCTCCACATCCAAAAAATAGAGACAAAAACATGCCAAGTAATAAAAACAACTAATCCCACACAAAAAAAAAAATGTGAAAATCTAAGTGTGGTTGGTAAAACAGTTCTTGACATCGATAACGGATTTTCTACTCTGAAAGAAATGATTCGCGTACGCACCAAATTACTCGAGCCAATCAATATCGATCTGTTTCTATTCCTTGAAGATAAACGAATTTGACGTCTCGTCTTACGTACGAAAGTTAGAACTGAAACAAGTTTCAGGCTGTGAACTTGCAAAGTCTCGCGTTAGTCATGCCCGTCCAGCGAGAATCAAACGAGACATTTATTCTACGCAGTGAAGAAAATAAAATATGCCACACAGAATTAAGCCAGTAAAGAAAATGTGAAAAAGAAAATCAATTTTGGATTATGGTTGAAAGGGCGAAAGTAAACGAAAGTATTTTTTCCTAAAGCTTAGTGAAATAGGTTATACGCCTCAAATCATGTTGAAGCTGTCGGTATACTTACTAGTGTGACGTAAATATATATCTCAACATACACACAAACACACACACAAACACACACACGCATCGGTTTAGCTCTCTAGGGAAAGGGTTTTTAAAAACAGCAGCTCCTACCGTTATGGAACATTACTCTTCAAGTACGAGTTGAGTTCTCCGGGCCGCTGTCGTATTTCGTATTGAAGAAAATCCCCTTCTTTTCTGCGACAATGAACTAGGGGTAAGATATTTGACCGATGTCAAGTCAGTCGGGTTTCGATCCCGGCTTGAAGCAATCGGACGTCTAGTAGACATTTTATAGTAAAATTACCAACAATGCAAACAATGCATACTATGATCTACAAACTATATATCTAAAAAAATCTGTAGTTGAAAGCATAAAATTACGTATAATATATTTATATTTCGGCAATAAATAGGCCACAAGCGTTGATATATATTCTGAAGAATATACGACGCCCCCAGTAACACAAAATGAACTATGCAAGACTCCTGAAATAAAGAACTTAGAGTGTGTCAGAGGAAGTCCTTTGGAGTTAATCAAGAAGAATTTATAGTGACGTCATGGTGAGTAGCTTAAGCAAGATATCATGTGATAACCGCTAGGAGTGAGTTATAGCAGTAGCGAAGACGGATCTAAATTCATACGAAGAAAAAAAAGTACTTTTTGCTTCGGCGCACTATGATAAAAGTGATGACGAAAAATTAGACTTACGTTGGTTCATCTTTTTTTTCTTTGGTGTGTGTAAAATAGAAAAAGAAGGAAAATAAAACAGATATTCATTAAATATGGAAGAATAATTAGCACAATTTGTAAAAATACAACATCAGTCGCGCTAACTTCAGAAGCAACAACAAAATTTAATTGAAATAATACGGAAGAAAACGTAAAATTGCCCAAGTTTTTTTTCTCCGCTGACGGAGATTCATAGTTGAATTCGCATACAATGCAGATGATGGAAATACTTTTTCTGCTTATTTCAGAAGATACAAGCAAATTTTGAGAGAATAAAGCAGAGACTGGAAAGACGAGAGAACATAATTTTGTAGAGAAATTTAGCCGAGGTAGAATATGAAAAGTACTATAATTTTGTTTTACCAACAAAAAAAAAAAAAAAGAAAAAGAAAAAATGCTTTGATGAAACAGTAAATATTCTGACTAAAATTTTTACCAAGAAAAGTTCGTTATTCATGCGACGGAGAGAGAGTTTTAAAAACACACACAAACACACACACATATATTTGATATTTTTAGTGAAATTGGACTGGATTTGAACAGCGGAATTAGATCAGAGCATTTCGTTTACTGATGGGAAATCTGATCTAGGGCACGAGCTGTACCCATTAGAACTGTTTCATTAGCAGACAATGGAAATGGTCGAAATATTTTTTATTGATTAAAACTTGAAATACATTTGAATAGTGAAATTAAATCAGAGCATTTTGTTTATTGATGTGGTAATTTGATCTAGGCCAGTACCTATTGAATCTGGGTCATCAGTAGACAATGGAAATGGCCGAAATAATTTTTATCGATTAAACATTGAAATAGAGCTGAGTAAGCTAGAAGGACTTTTGAATTCACGTGTTTTTGGTTGAAGCAGCCAAAACCCCGTGATAAATACGTGCGAAGCAGTGAGGCCAAGGTTCAGTTGTAACCAGCCGGATTTTTCTATATAAACGCGTAGTTATGCTGAAAAAGACAGATAGGAGAGATTTCTTGAAGAGAGAAGAGAGATTTGGCCCGGGCGAGCGTGCAGACGGGCGAGCGTTCAAACAGAAGAGAGAGAGAGAGAGACGGAAGAGAGAGACTCATGAATGAGAGAACGTGATGTCAAAGATTGGAACGAAGCGTCCTCTAACATGTGCTGCTGATATAAGTACCGCTGCTCTGCTATCACGAATATTACTACTACTGTTACTAGTGCTAAGGAGGAACGCCACTATAAACTTTGATCAACATCACATAAATCTTATTTCCCCATCGCAAGTGCCGTATATCATTCTGCGACGATTTAACAACAAGTTAATCATAACACACACTCTCTCACTCTGTCCAGAATGTGTTTTTACGTCAATTACTTTTCTTTTCTGTAACTCCTTTCTTTTCTATACTATTATTTTCTGCTATATAAAAGACATTAACAATTCAATCATTTAATAGTTGTTTGTCCGGCTTTCTGCAGATATTATTATTTTTTTGTGGCATTCTAAATTTTTTAGCACAGACTCTCCAGCCGTGTCTACATCTTCAGTCGACCGTGAATAGGTGAACATCACTTCTGCTTTCTGGATCAAACTAGACACAACGTGGGCAGGAAGCAGGATTAAACGGGTGGACCGGTCGAATAATCTACAGATGCTCAGGGGACCTACGGTCACTCCCTTAAGTTCGGTTAGGACCGAGTACACGCCTAAACCCAGAGAGTAAGACGTAGGATGTTGAGGGGCCGGGGCGAAAGTGTTAGATTCAATACTTGTTGGAAGTGCATGAATCTGACGAAAAAAGAAGACTAAGATTTTGTCACATAGGTTGGAATCGTTAACAAGGAGTGTGAAACATTGAAATTAATTGAATAGACTCTGGGAATGTTCAAAAGGTTAATTTTCTTTGAAGGGAAATATGTTTTAGATTTTTAACGAAACTTGAATATAATGAAAACTATACTAGAAGAAATATTGGACGAATGTCAGAGAATTTGAAATATGCGACGATTTACGGATGAAACTGAAGTAAAAGAACGTGCATACATAACAAGCTGAAGGAAAATGAGGAAAAGAAAATTCATGTTTCAGATGTCTCGAAGACGGCTGTCACTTTTAGAATTCAAACTGCTACAAGTGTGGAAAAAATCATACTGTAAAACTAAATCAAGGAAACGTTATGACAAACAAAATTGCACATAGCGTTGCGGCGGAAAAATAATTACAGAAAGACAAAGCAAAATTTTCCTATATCAAAATTAATAATCTTGATGCAAAAATGTAACTAGACACTGGCAGTTTTATCACAATAATTAAAGAAGCTACATGGAAAACCAACACGAAAAAGAACTTCGAAAATCGCATGTGGCGTATCGGGTAATAAATTGTTTTTATCTCTATCTATAAAAGGCACTATGCGCACGCGCGTGTGTGTAACGAATGCACGGCCGCAATTTCCGACGGTTTGCACCAAAATTTACATGCACATGCTCCAAGTTAGCGGAAAGTCCAAGACCGACTTTGCATTTCCCAACTCCCATCGATAGTCGAAGTAATCAATTCTTCATGCTTCTACAGTAGTTTTTATGTAGTTTGCAGCCATTTTCTACTTGCCAGAGTGAGAGCCAATAGCTGGCTGCCACGAAGAGGTAGTAAGATTCTATTGGCCAGCGTAAGAACCAACAGCTGACTGACACGAATGTTAACTAGCATGCTAGCATGCAAAAAGAATCGATAGCTGCATTCGTCACAAGTGGGAAAAATTTAAATCTGCATGGCACTTTAATCCAATTGGTGCATTCGCTTGCTTAAACTCAACGTTGATTCTGATTCCGCAGAACTGGGTTGGTTTGGAAAAGTATTTGTTGTTAACATTCGGTTTTTCCAGTTAGGTGTCCTTTTTTAAAGCTGGTCGTTTTGTGTTCATTTTGTTTAGTTCTTTTTTCGTAACCGATTTAATGTTTAGTATAGAGCTTCGGAAAAATTCACAGTGTGAGATAGGCAAGAAGTAAGGCATGTAGCAACATCAGCACGGCAAAGGGCACTCCTTTAAAGGCAAGGAAGGGCAAAAATATTTTAAGTGATAGCGTTTGTTGTATGAATCGTACGATTTTTGAATCAAGCACGGGCCATGCTGCTAGTTGGTAGATGTTTTGTAACGTTTCCTTTCGTAAATAGTGTGTAAAAGCTAAATTTATGTAGTAAAATAGTACAATCTTATTCGATATTCACTGGATGCAATTATTTGTGTTGTTGTCCGGATGTTCCGTTAGATTAGTTGTGCAAGTGTTCGAAACTTAAAGCGAAAGTTCAAGTGGAAAAAAGGGTCTACGCTACTGTTTAAACCTAAATTTATTATATCATTCGCAGCATTGAATCAAGACATTGAAAAAGTACTAAACGTCCGCAGAGGTTGTGCTCTGGTAGCAAAATCCCTACCACGAAACTGCAACGTTGGGCAACGACAGATATTCCGTAGTCAAGCCTGCAAATAGATTTCGCATTTCCAATAAAAATTTTACTAAGTGACCTGAAATTTTACTAAGTGACCTGAAATTTATAGATGCAACTTCCATGGTTACAGTGAATTTTTTACACGAACTTTTGCAAGATATGGTATTCCGGATGCCAGTCTCGGATAACATTACACAATTAATGGCTTACGTATTTAACGAATTTTGTAAAATATTCTCGATTGAACATATTACTACTCCGCTGTATCACTCACGGTCGAACGGAAAAGCTGAGCGATTTGTAGGTACTTTTAAGAGAGCTCTACAAAAGCAATGTAACGAGAAATTGAGCGAAGAAGCACTAAAATTTGACAGTATACCGATCTGAATCTCAATACACCGGCAGGCATGTCATTGGCAGAATTGATCTTCGCAAGAAAAATTAAATCGGGCTTTGGTAAGTTGTTACCATGTATAAAAATAAAAGAATAAGAACGGATGAGAAAATGATCACAAAAAATTGTCGAAAATTGTTTTTAAGAGTATATAAAATAGAAAAGAAATGTGAGAAGACGGCTTAATAACGCCACAAATTGAAAAAAGATATTTATTATGATAGGTAAAAACTGAGAACCCCAAAAGAATTGTAATCATTAAAGAAAAGGTGTACCGGAGGAAGACATGCAAGAAAGGAAGAACCTATACAAGAACTGTATATATTTCACGTACCAAAAACCCAAGAATTTGTTGAACGTGCAAGTATGATTAAGAAAAAAATGACATGTACAGAAAAAAAATAGAGAATGTGTTAAAAAGAAAGAAATACAAACTTCTGTACGCGATGAACTTTACAGAATGAGAAGGAGGCTAATAATAATTAATATAATAAAATTCTCAAAATGGGGAATGCTGTGAAGTAAATGAGACATTTTCGGTAACATAAAATGAACTAGGCAAGATGCCATAAATAAAGAATTTAATGTGAGTCAGAGGAAGTCCGTGGTAGTCAGGCAGTTTGCTGCCCAGCTCGCAATTGCAGAGGATCACAGTCGAGGCTCTACTGAAGGGTAGAATCTCGTCTGGGGATGTACACAAACCCAACCCCGTGTATGCGGTCTCTAAGTGGAATTTTTGCTCGAGTCTAAGGACTCGGAATTCCCCCACATACAAATCTTGTGCAACATCCGGCTTTGTGTAGAGGTTGATAAATACCAGTCCGTCGAAGTCTGGCATTTCGCTGCTAAGCTCGTGGCTGAATTGTCGAAATCTCTGCATGTACAGAGGAACCCAGAAATGGTCAGAGTTTCATTTGGGGAAGTAGATAAACCCGACGCCGTGTAAGCGGCGTCTACAGGAAATTTTTGCCGGTGCCTACGAGCTCGGATTCACCCCACATATAAATCGGCCTTGTGCCCCATCCTGCCTCTGGATGGTAAATACCAGTCTCTTGGAGTCAGTCGAAGAGAAATTCTATTGACATTACGCCGAGTGGCCTAAACCTGACATAATATAAATGATAACAGTGAGTTATAAGAATATTCCGCCAAACCAAATCAACCAGCCAAAGATTAAACTTGAAAGAATGGCATTGCTCTATATAATATCCTGCAATTTCTTAAATCAAACTGTATTTGAAATATAGATTAAAAAGGGCTACAACATAAAATACACATACCACCACCTCTAATAATAATGTCTACACAAATATATATATGCTCATAAGCTGAGTATCATCTACCATGGATTCAATTGTGAAAGCAGAATAACATATTTTTATTTTCAGTGCTCCGAAGAAAATTAAATTTCGGCATGAAATAACCCACAAGGAGTTCATATGTCGTTAAACAAAACAAATCATTCAATCATTGGAAACAGAAAATGCTTTTGTTCAGAATCAAATCGATTTGACCCTCAACGTCGCGTTCGTGTCCTAATGTCTGCATCGGGTTTTGAAGGTTCTTATGTTTGTTCCCTTCTCAATGTCGATAACAAGATAAGTGAACTCAATTCCTCGACATCGCCTGTCATTGAAAACCCTCTTATTTCTCAATCCCCGACAGTGGCAATCGATAATCGATAGCCTACAAGACAGTATACCGATACATAATTTGCCCAGAAGACACATTCAAAGAAACATTTGTTTAAGTACAAGCCGGCCATCATTGAATTTATCCGTAAATAAACGACATACCCGCCCCCCCCCCACAAAAAAAAGTAAACATTTGTTTACGAGACATAGTTCAGGTTCATGGTAATTTCACTTTTAAGACACAAGGCATCAAGAAAAATCATGTAAAATTTAAAAAATGAAAATCACTTAATTTCTTCACTAATTGTCTTTTTTTATCATGTCCATGTTCGTTGTGGAATATGGCCATAGTAATTTGGTTATTAGGATCTATGGTCAATGAGAGTTTTATTAGGTTGGTGCAAAAATAGTGTCGGTTTTTGCCGTTAAAAATACGTCAAAAACCGACATTATTTTTGCACCAAACTAATATATATTTTCAACTGGATGCTAATATTTATTTTACTTCAGTTTTGTTTGACACAGCACAACACAGACATTGGGATCAGTTTTTTTTTTTTCGTCTCTTAGTGTGGTTTCTAGCCAAGGCTAAAAAAAAACATGATTATGAGAGAAGATTATTCCATAACTTTTCCAATAGTACTATAGTCGATTTTGAAAGCGTGGTATTGCACTCAAATTAAAATTTGAGATTTTACATAATAAATAATGATAGATTTTTTTTTTTTTCAAATTGTTACAATTTTTTTCGGAAACAAGATCAAAGATTACGTTTAGCTTTAAAATCAAGTGATCACTCAACGCCTTATAGCACAGTCTTATAAAATTTATAATTTACAGAAACTTTACAAATTGTATATGCACAAGATGCAAATCACAAGCAAATTTGTTTTTGCTCAATCCCCCCAAGAGGTCAGGATGTGATACAAGGTCGGTTTAATGTGGGGAGCCCAGGCGAGTACACCCGCACAAGGAACAAATATTCCCCGAACCCCCGCAAACGTCAGTTGCGCTGGCCTCGGCGCCTGCATCTATTCTTCTCTCTAGTGCAATGAGAAGTCGCGGCCCGGGGCAGCTGTTCCCCAGGGCCGGCACCTTTAAGTATAATTTTCCTCAGTGGCGACTCTGCCTTTGACGGAGTCGCCCCTGAGTGTACTCTGCCCAAAGACAGAGACTCAACTGAGAGATGACAAAGAAACGTGTTACAAATCACTCCAATGATTCTAAATTATTGTGTTATCAAATAAAAACTTCATTTAATTCAAAGGGAAATTACACCGAAGAATTTATCTATATTATGATGTAATGCTTTATACAGTGAAGTAGTTTTACTTGGATTTTCAATAAACAATGCAAATTTAAAATATTTTGTCATATAATTTGTCCCCAGAAATATAATGGTGTTATATCCACTTTTTTTAAATTTTTTTTTTGTTTTTGATAATTAATACCTAACAATGTATCTAACAAATCTTATTTAATTGAGTAGCTTTTTTTGTAATCTTTTACAATTATTTATACAGTTTTTACTAATCGAATACAGTCAAAAACTGCATATTTTCTCTGTGTTGATTCATAATCAGAGTTCTGGTCTGAATATATTTTCCATTCAAAGTATCTAATACAAAATATAAATATAAAAGTGAACATAGAAGTCAACACTTAGAGGCAACAGTCTGTTTCATGAGAGATGCAATCTAGCATGAAAGCCTGACGATTGCATCTAGCATGAAACAGACTGTCGCCTCTAAGTGTTGACTTCTATGTTCACTTTTATATTTACACACGCTCTACCTCTGATATTGAGCACTTTATCCTATAAGTATAGCACATCTTCAGACTATATTTCTTCATAATACAAAATATATCTATTTGTAATTATTCTTGAAATAGTCAGTTTTGAAGTCAGTTTTTAAGTTGAAACCTGCGAAAACTAGGTATTTCTGTACATATGCAGACAATATTTAAAAATAAATGCTTAAAAATTGGTGAAAGTTATCAATGCACTTTTTTTGCCATAACTTATTATATAGAATCCCAGCGTTCACACCCAGTTCAATGTTGATTTTTTTAAAAAAAACAAACTGTAAAATGAACCCGCCATAAGGGTACTGTTGAGAAACCGAAATTATATTGTCCGAATCGTAATCTGAAATCTATTTACCAGTTCTATTTTTACATGCAGTATACTCCTAATGTCATATCGGAATGAACATTGCGCTTAGATTCCACGACTGATCGTTAAAGAAAGACAAGTTCAAGGTTAAAATAAGGATTGCTCCCGGCAACCTAATGAATGGTGTGTGGTTATGTATTTAACCATACACCTGCATCTGTCATTACAACCTTGAGAACAAGAAGGTTTTGGGTTTGTGTTTATTTCGTTTAACGGCATATCAATTTCAATGGGTAATGGCGATTTTTTGAATAGGTTCGTCTGAATAGCAGATGTATTCTTTGTAAGAAATCAATTTGTAGATAAGGTAGCATTGATGTATTTTTGTAAACAGAGTTTATGTCGAGCTTCAAATATTTTACTGGTAATATTTTTTTCGAAAATGTTGCTATTTTTTCTATAAAAAAATATTCATTTATAATTTCATAGTCATTTAACATCAGTTTGGGGGTTAATTATTTGACCATAGTTGCGGCCCTAACAGGTGCTACCACACCCGGTCAGCGTGGAGCTGAAACCCTAACAGGTGCTACCACACCCGGTCAGCGTGGAGCTGAAACCCTAACAGGTGCTACCACACCCGGTCAGCGTGAAGATGAAACCCTAACAATTGCTACCACACCCGGTCAGCGTGGAGCTGAAACCATGATAGGTGCTACCACATCCGGTCAGCATGAAGCTGAAATCCTAACGTTCTACCTCACCCGGTCAGCGTGGAGCTGAAACCCTAACAGGTGCTACCACACCCGGTCGTGGTGGATATGGGAACAACTACAATTAAGTGGCGATTCGACGCTCCTCAAAACCTCCCGATCAGAGGCCTTGCTGCCGGATATAGTTTATCATCATACCCAGGACGCGAGAATACAGAGGGATATTAAAACAACCACACCGAGCAGAAGTGTGCAATTTTTCACTAACTACATACGGAGAAACTATTAGGTTGGTGCAAAAATAATGACGTAATCATGTCGTTTTTGACGTTAAAAATACGTCAAAAAACGACATTATTACGTCATTATTTTTCACCAACCTAATAAGATCCGCCAATCAGAGTCTCTCTGAAATATCTGATGGAACGAATATTTGGTTTAATTTGTTTTATTTTACGGCATATCAACCTCCATGGGTAATTTAATGCCGACTAAAAATTTCATTGTTGGTTATAGTTTACAAAACATCTATTTCTGGTAATAATTTTACTTCGCTGGTAATTTTTTTCAAAAATTGTATATTTGTTAATTTTTTTTTTTTTTTAATATATTGCTGGTGATATATTTATTACAAATTATTTCTGGCATTTAAACCTATTTTAACACTTTCATAGTGTTTTAACCACCGTTTGGGGGTTAACTATTTGCCCATAGCTGGGACCCTAATAGGTGCTAACAGGGTAGACCTGGGAACACTAGCAATCAAGAGGTGGTTCCACGCTCCTCAAAGCCTCCTGACCAGAGGCTTTGCTGTTGGACGCAGTTTATCGTCATAGCCTAGACGCGGATGTAGTTTATCGTCATACCCAGGACGGCACTGGAGCGAATAAGATCTTAAGTAATGAAGATATCTTGTGTTATTATTTACTGGGAACAACTACTTCATTACATAGTGAGAGAACACCAGCAAACAACCTTGAAGATAACAGCGCACTTCGTGTGAGATTAAATAAATTGAAACTCACCTAGTAAGGATTTGCGAAACCGATTATGATTTGTTGTTCCCTAGTGATATAAGTTCATATTTAATAAGACTGCTTAATATCGTACGCACACAGTGAGTATCAAATTCGCCATAACATTAATAGTATCTTTTTATACCTTACTACCCTTTGCAAGATAAAAAGAGGTCAATGCATAAGTCAGAAATTTTCGCAGTGGGATACCAGATAAGAACACATAGACGTACGCACAGGCACACACACACACACACACGCATATATATATATATATATATATATATATATATATATATATATATATATATATATAAGCATTACGCCCGATAATTGGGAAGGGTTTTCCACAGGCGAGAGGTGCGAGGTATGAAGCTATTGGAGTAGAAGAGACGGCTGCATTTAGTAGTTTGTACAGTGTAAGGGTGAGAGCGGGATGCCAGCTTTGTAGGGCGCTTTAATTCATGGAGTCTGGGAACCAGTGAAAGCAGCTCAGCGGAACAATTACCATAAAAGTATTTGTAGAAAAGACAGACAGAGGCGACGGTGCGTCTGTGAGAGAGTGATTGTAGACGAGATGCCAGATCAGAGCCAATTATATTACATATGCGTCTCAGGATCTTGTCAAGACCTCCGAGGTAAACAGAAGGTGCTGCAGACCATATATGGCAGCAAGGGCGAATGGTTGATTTGTATATTTGAAGTATCGAATCCGGGGAGAATAATTTCCTGGCGCGGGACAAAGAGCCAACTTTCTTCGCGCCGGTGCGTACGTATATACGCAATGGTACATGAATGCGCATATATACCCAGTCTCACACTGTACATATATGTATATTTTTGTGTGAGCTCCAGTGAGTGAGCGTGCGTGTGTGTACGTCTTCGTACGTCAATGAGTGAACGTGCGTGTATGTATGAGTGGCATTCCAACGACAAGTTTTCCACCCACTACCATAAAAACACCGATATACGCAAACATGTATATGTCCAAAATTTAAAAATTAATCAGTTTGTCTGACGATCGTAAATAGCGTGAAACCCAGCTTCACAAATTCACATTAATCCAACTATATATATACACGACATTTCCTGAAGATTCAAGCCGGTAACAGTAATTAATACTGTGTAGTTAAAAAAAAATAGACCATTTACTTAAATAAAATGTATCTTTCAAAAACAACGTATAAACAGAAAATATATTAATAATTGTCGAACTTATTCTGTTTCCTCATATATGTATGTATATATAAATATAGATATGTGTGTGTGTTAAAAATATGTCCATAATCATATAACCATATGACCAAGACTTCATTCGCAACAATATATAAATCCAACATTTAAAAATTAATCAGTTTATCTGACGATAGCAAATAGCTTGAAACCCAACTATATATATATATATATTTATATATATATATATATATATATATATATATATATATATATATATATATATATATATATATGTGTGTGTGTGTGTGTGTGTGTGTGTGTGTGTGTGTGTGTGATCGATATCACACCATGCAAGGTAGTAAAGCCACTAAGACACAATGGATTACAGATTGTGGAAGAATTAGGAACAGAAACATTAATAATGACCTACAAGAGAAACGAGTAATCAGGATAACAGTAGATAGAGATGGACATTACATTTGAATTTTTGCAGGTTAAAGCGAGCTGGAAAGTATGGATCCGGGAGTTCCCCAACTGAGAAGTGCGAAAGAAGAAATGTTTAGCATAGAACTTACAGCTACACCAAGGCAGCTCAACTGTAAATTGATGAGATCTCGACACCAGTCTAGTACTGTGCTTAAATTCATAAATTTAAGGTAACAGCGTAGAGCTCATCCGAACAATTACCATGTAAGTCAACCTTGCGGCGGTGGGAAATTGACTGAACCAGGATCGCTAGATCAGGACCAGTAATATTCCTGAATCTTCTTTGGATTTTATCAAGGAGCTCAAGGTAAAGAATAGGGGCATCGAATCATATACGTCAGCAATACTCTAAGCATGGCCGAATTGTAGAATTACGTAAAATATATTCCAGAGAGAATAACTATCACGAACTGCACAGTGGAGTTTCGACAGAACTTGTGTAAATCACATAAACCTCAATAACTCGAATTTGTTTCGAATATTATTTTAAACGATTAATTTAGACGTCAAAACAAAGCTTGAGTTAAAATCTTTAAGTAGTTCAAATTCAAATAATTTGACAGGCAGATAGTAAAACCAGTCCAAAATTGGTGATGTATATAGCAGCCAAAGAAATTTTTACCGAGCAAAGTTATATTTTATTCTCCACATTTAACTTAATTTCTGTCCGAATTGAATTGAATAAGAAAATCTGTACATTTTGCATATTCCCCTGTGCATGGCGTCAACTGTAAAAAAAGAAGCAAAAAATAAGACAACTTGACAAATCTGAATTTTATTACCAAAATTGATTTTGGTTTCTGAAAAATAATTTAATTGAAGACAAACTTATTTTCAGTGAACTTGAGATATTTTTTTTCTGTATGAATTTTGCAGACTTAGATATCCAATATATCCATATATATTAGCTTGGTGCAAAAATAATATCGTTTTTTGACGTTAAAAAATACGTCAAAAACGATATTATTTTTGCACCAACCTAATATATATATATATATATATATATATATATATATATATATATATATATATATATATATTTGAGAAAGATTATAGTTATTCCAACGAGAGAAATGTGCATATTTTAAAGAGAAATGAGAAACCGGAAATTTTTTTGGTTATTATGTTTATATCTATATCTATATATATATATATATATATATATATATATATATATATATATATATATATATGTTACTGGAAAATAAAATCTAATATGTATTGAAAAAAATCCATATTAAAACCAAAAACGTTTGCTTCTTCTCTTTCTCATATATATATATATATATATATATATATATATATATATATATATATATATATATATATATTAAAAATATACAGATTATCCTTTACCGATAACACGATTCGGAGTTTACTGCAATATTCTAATGGTGAGTAAAGACTGACTGTACCGTTTCGAAATTTATGTTTTAAAATATATCAGGGACGAGTGGTACTGAGAATTTTAGAAAAAAAAACACAAATATACTTAAGTACCCAGCACCCGTTTGTGCGCATGTGTAGCCGTACCGACATAACAATGTTTCTCAGATGAAGTAAACATTTTTCCACTTTGTGAGATATTTTTACGATATATATATATATATATATATATATATATATATATATATATATATATATATATATATATATCTTGTGATACAAGAAATAATGATTAAATTTCAAGGTGTCGTTATATAGAATTATATACGCGTAAAAACATTCTACACGAGCTGGTATCACAAAATTTAATCTTTCCATATTTTATAGAATTTTTGTCACTGGATGGCATCAATATCTTTGCAGAATTTCTCATATATATTGCCGACAATCAGATAGAGGACTTTATAACTCAACAAGTATTTCTTATTTGCTAGTGACAATGTAAATATCTCTAATGAAATAAAAAAGGATTTTTGGTTTTCTTTCCTTGATTTCCACTAAGTCTACGGGCAAATTCAGGATACACATCTTTTTATAATTCTATGCAAAGAGTTGAGCCCTTTGTCATTCTCAAGGAACTGAAACTTCTTTTACTGTAAGTTTGGTTTGTCTAGATGAAAAATAATTGAAAATTTTTCGGGGCAATAACAAGTGTGTATGGCGGATAAGCTGTAAAAAATTACACGGTCAACTCAGAAAAAACGTTCGAACCATAATCTGATGGTATTTTAGGATTTTTTCTAAATTTAATTCCCTTACATATACATTTTATATACCAATGTGTTGATCACTTCTTTTCGTCGTTTTTCTCCTGAGACCAAAAAATACCAGACTAAATATAAATATGATTATAGCGATGAAGGCCTGTGCAGAGACAACCGCTTTTTGCGGATAACTGAATAAAGAGAACTTGTGCATAATGTGCACTATAATGTCTCCAAATGACTCGACTCGGGTTTGAATTCAGAGTTGGTTACCAAAGAAGGTTATAGGGTCAATACGGTCTTGCTATTTACCCCTATTTGGTGGGGAAGTGATAAATTCAATTGTTTATCAAGGTTATTTTCATGCAAATAAATGCAACAAACTCAGGTAGAATTCGAACTCGGTTACCCAATAAGCATTGCTATAAATAACATAACATCGATTCATTATATATATATATATATATATATATATATATATATATATATATATATATATATATATATATATATATATATATACGTGTGTGTATGCGTGTGCGTGTATTTATATATATGTGTGTATATGCGTGTGTCTTTATATATATATGTATGTGTGTATACACCTGTGTTTATATATGTGTATGCGTATATATATATATATATATATATATGCATATGTGTCAGTGTGCATATGTATATGCGTGTATGTATATATATTTATATATGTGTGTATGTATATATATATATATATATATATATATATATATGTGTGTTTGTTTTATATATGTGTGCGTATATATATATATGCCTGTGTTCGTGTGTTCATATATATATATATATATATATATATATATATATATATATATATATATAGTCATCAACGGACAGACTGTTTCGCTGTATCACAGCTCACCACTGTGGCTAGACATTCGATTGTTTCAAGCAGGGATCGGAACCCGACCGTTATAGCAACAGTCAGAGATTCTACCAGCAAACTAAAGATAAGGGGAAATTTTAACGATTTTACTACACGAAAGATTTCAGTGGCTAGGAGAGCTCAATTAGCAGCAGTACGCACTATACTTTGAGATCAATATATATACCGGCTGTAGTGGCATTCTCGCCCTCCTTATGGGGAAATGATTGAATTTTTAAAAAATCGATCTTTATTTAAACACTTTTTATAAATAATAAATATTTAAGTATATTACTTCATTTAATGTTTATTGATTTTACATCTGATGATTTGTTGAAAATACGATTACACTTCTAACCTCTTACTGCAATTGCAGGAGATTTTATAAACGCAGATATTAGTCATATTTAGCTAAAATAAATGCTTACTCATTTAAAGGATTTTACTGATAGCATTTGTAAATTGCTCTATATTACACCAGACACATATATTATGGTTTTATAAGGAAATCGTTCACATTATAAACCTGACCATATGTCAGGGTCAAGATAAAAACGACTAATGGAAGAATATTTTCCAAACAGAACACATTAGTTTTTTTCTACCTTTTTGTTTTTATTGCTTTTATATTTTGCTGGCTAGCGCTATCGATATTAACAGTGCAATCAACTTTGATCCTTGTCTTGCCAGCTAAAACGCGTTCAAATGAAAGAAAATCAAAGCAATTCATAATGGACGCAGAGAACATTGTGGCGTCTTTAAACTATGAACAAATTTAAGAAGATTGCAAAAGCATTATTCGATTTTACTTTTTTACGTTTTCCCGTCACTGATTAAAAATTCCAATCATACTTCGATGGGGGAACAGAAAGCAAGACATCTTTCAATTTTCTCTAGAATTTTATCACAACCCATACAGAGTAATTGTATATTATTGCTGCTTCATATTTTTTAGCTCGGTCGGGGGTTTCGGCAAACTTCGCTGTCTTCGGCGGTCCTTCCAAAGTCGTACTTTGTTGAATTCTCACTGAAAATGAAAAGCCTTTTCTTTTTCAACAGGTGTAAAGTTTGTTTTATGATGTTGTAGTTTTATTTATTTATTTTTTGTTTTTTTGTAATAATAAAAGACTCAAGATTTGGAGACAGCATCGGTTAAATTTTATCCTCTACAAAACGCAAATGTCACGAGATGAAAGCGAGCAAAATGTTTGAGAGAACTACCCTTCTGACTTATTTTTTTCCCATTGTGACGTTCTCCTTTTGGTCTTTATTTTTATTTCTCAACGTGATGTCCTTTGAGAAATATGCCCCAGCCGGTAAGAGGGGAAATTACCTGGAGCGACGCGCCAATCGCTTATTTCATACTGTCTCCTCACTGCAGATGAATCTTCCAGGGTGGGGTATAAGGCTACCTGCTTTCCATCCACTCGAAAAAAAGCGATTATGGGCTTAGGTATGTGAAAGATTCAGTATGTGAACGAGTCGGGTTTTCTTTTTGTAAAAGAACAAATAAAACAATTCTTTTTCCTTTAATTAAAGGTATAATTGCAAATTCTCTTTTTTTTTCTTTTTTTTATTTCAACAATAATAAATAAAAAGAGGAGATAGCGAACATTTATTGAGGACCGATCTTTGGGTAACTCAGCCAGGATGCATTCATATTCATAATGTAAGAGAAAAATGTCAATTAATTACTTTTACGCTTGTTGGCACTTTTTCCCTCCCTTATATATATATTTTTTTTTTTACCCACATTTTTTTTTTTTATATTACAAACTCTTTTGCCTTCAATGCAAGGGGAATATTTTTTTTTTTCTCTGGTCTTCTCTTTTCTTTCTTTTCTTTTTTTTTCATATTACAATTGATGACAAAAAGGCAATGGCATCTTCAAGTTTTCATTAAGGCTTTGATTGTTCTCGGAGGATGAAGATATTCATACAAATTTCATGGCGGTTCTCCGAATAATATTACTTAGGCTCACAAATCTTTCCAACAGAGGAATGTATAGCTCGCAAACACAATCCAAAAACATTTAATTTACAAAATGAAAAGAGAGACCAACCTCATTGTTGTGTGATTTCATTTTCTCCTTCCTTTTGTTTCTTCTTTTTTTTTATCTTTATCTCTTCAGTTGAGATACAAACTTTGCCTTGCTACTAACATCAATTCCTTTTCGTTTGATGTTCTGCATGGATTGTTTTCTTAATGTTGCGCTTTCTTCAATTCACGTTAGAAGAGTATAACGGAGTTGCACATAAATCTTTTTCTAAGTATCAGAGCCTTTATGCTGGCGATCTTCACTCCGGCAGATCCCGACAGCAACTGACTTTCTTTTTCGACTTATGACCTTGGGCGCTTTTGGCGCGAAAGTCCCCTTCGTCTCTATATCCTAGAACTTGGGCTGTCACCTTTGGTGTACTTTTATCGAATTTCGGCGCCAAAATTTCACTCTGTTCTATTTTTAACTTGCTCGTGCCGCTCTTTCTAGGCACCTTCATCATCATCATCATCATTGTCGCTGCTATTGTCATGTGTACTTTCAATTTTTCTTTCTCTTACTGACGACTTAAAATCATCACACCATCCTATCGCTACCAATACAAAAACCTCATGAAAAATGTTGGAGGAAGGAACACGTTTTCTTACCCAGAAGTCGAGTCTTTCTGCTTGTTCCTGATTAGTTACGCCATTTAACAATTAAAATACATCACTATATGCTAGTCCTTTAAAAAAAAAAATAATTCAACCCCAACCAAGGCAATACGACACAATGGTTTAATGAGGGTAAAATTAAAACGAGAAGCTTTTAGGAGACGGAACCGGAAACCCAGTCTTAAAATGGTAACAAAAAAAATTTACTCCTGTTCAAAAAGGAAGAAGAAGTGTGAACCGGGCGATAGTTGAACATATCTAGCCCTATTTTACACTCTCTTCGTTGCAGCAGTTGTGTATATAATAATAAATAGAGATGAAGATAAGCAAAAATTATGTAACTGCAGAAATCCTCATAATTGTCCGCTTAATAATAAATGTCGCACTGAATCATTAGTATATCAATGTAATATTTCATCTATTGAGGATCCAGTAAAAGTCTACATTGGATGCACAAGACATGAGTTCAAGAAACGGTTCAACCAACATCAAAGTTCTTTTAGGATAAATAAATACTGAAATCAGACGTCCCTATCGAAATATTTCTGGCACTTAAAAGTAACCAATAAAACACCTACTGTGAAATGGAAATTAATAATAAAAGTTAGAATATGTAGGCCCTTAAATGACCCATGTCCTTTGTGCATACATGAGAAACAATATATTACTAGGTTTATAAAAATAAAAAAGATTAATGAAAGAAATGAAATAGCTATTCTCTGCCGACATTTTCAAAAATTTTCCTTAAGTAATGTTTTAAAAAAAATAAATAAAACTGATAAATGAAATATACATATTTATATTAGATATTGAAATAATAATTTTTAAATAATTTAAGTAATTCTATTACATTTATTTGTTTTAAAAGATATATAGTCAATTATTAAAATTAAGAATAATATTTTAAAATTGTAGTTCAATATGACGTATTCATATAAAAACAACCCTTTAGAAAAAATCTTTATGTATACAAGTAGAAATTTAACGGCGAAACAAAAGCGCCGAAAAAGACCAGATGACATGCGTTGAACGAATGTCATAATTCGTTTGAAAAGGCACCCCTACACTACCTTGATATGACCTCTTTTCAAAATAATTAATATGTTGATACAATAGTTTTCAGTGTAAAAGAATACCCTACGGTCCCTTGTTAATATAATTGGATTTTCACATATCCATAGAAATTAATATTATGAATGTAAGTGCTTATAAAACTCAATAAATTCCAAAATAAGTTTTTGAGTAATTTCACGTCTACTTATCATTTCTCAGTTGCGTCTCTGTCTTTGGGCAGTGTGCGCTCTGGGGCTACTCTGTCAAAGTACAGAGGGGCAAATGAGGAAAATGATACTGGGAGGTACCCAGCCCTGGGGAACAGCTCCCCGAGGCTGCGCCCTCCCATTGCACTAGAGGGTGGGATCGGTGCTCGCACTAACGCCAGCGCAACAGACGATTGGGGGGGGTGAGGGGAATTTTTGTTTCTGTCCCGGGTACACTCACTCGGATCCCCACCTAAAAATAGACCTTCTGCCACATCTATTGATAATGTGGGGACAGAGTAAATACCGTGTGTAAATTCCTCTCTTGAGGAGTATACACATTCGGAAAATTACCTGACCCAGGGATCCGTCCCTGTGCTGGTGGTACCACGGCTACGACTAGCTTGGACCGGATTTGACCAGCTTGGACCAGCTATGACAATCCAAGACCAGCTATGATTAGCTTAGACAAGCTCTGATCAGCATGGACAAGCTATGAACAGCTAAGCCCAACTTGGACCAGCGGCCCGAATAAAAACATTCCGGTCCCCACGTTAAAAAACTGACCGTGTGTCACAACCTGACTCAGTAGAGGTCAAGTAATCTCTACTTACCAGTCACAGGGATCCGTCATTGCGCTTTTAATATCACAAATATAACCAACTTCGCCCAGCTATGACCAGCTAAGACTAGCTTAGACAAACCCTGACCAGAATGGACAAGCTACGTCCAGCTAAGATGAGCGACCCGAGTCAAGAGAGTATGGTCCGCACGTTAAAAACAAACTTTATGTCATAAGCTGACAGTGGCGGGGTAGTGAGGTAAATACCGTGTAGATTCGTACCTCGAGGGGTTTACAAGACATCTATTAATCATCTCAGTTGCGTCTTTGTCTTTGAGCAGAGTGCGCTCAGAAGCTACTCTGTCAAAGGACAGATTGGCAACTGAGAAAATTATACTGAGACATGCCCAACCTTGAGGAACAGCTGCCCGAGGCCTTGCCCTCTCATTGCACCAGAGAGTGTGATCGGTGCTCAGGGTAATCGACAGTTGTGGGGACGGTGGGCATTTTTGTCCCTTGCCCGGGTGTACGTGCTCGGATCCCCACTTTAAAAAAGACCTTGTGACACATGTCGTCACAGTGGGAGGAACGAGTAAATACTGTGAGTAAATTGCTCCTTGGAGGAATTTCTAAGGCATTACTTATCATCTCCCAGTTGCGTCTCTGTCTTTGTGCTTCAATAGGACAGAGGGGTAAGTGAGAAAACTATATTATGACCAGCTTGGACTAGTGATGACCAGCTAAGACTAGCTTAGACCAGCACTGACCAGCTTGGACAAGCTACGACCAGCTAAGACCAGCAGCCCGAGTGAAGAAACTTGGGTCCTTTCGTTAAAAAGAGACCATGTGTCACAACATGACTCAGTGTGTGTGTGTGTGGGGGGGGGATCAAGTAAATACCGTGTAAATTCGTCCCTCGAGGGGTTTGTAACTCTATTTATCATCTCAATTGCGTCTCTGTCTGGACAGATTGCCCTCAGGGGCTACTCTGTCAAAGGACAGAGTGGTAACTGAAAAGACTATACTGAGAGGTGACCAGCCCTGGAGAACAGCTGCCCGATGACTTGCCCTCTCATTGCACCAGAGAGATGGATCGTTGCTCGCACCGAGGCCAGCACAACCGACGGTTGCGGGGGGCTGTGGGCATTTTCTGTCTCTTGCCCGGGCGTACGCGCTCGGATCCCCACTTTAAAAAGGACCTTGTGTCACATCTCGTATTACTGGGGAGACTGGGTATATAACCTCTAACCCTAACACTGTTCATTTCTCGATTGGTATACACATTCTGATACTTGCCGGGCGCAGGGATCCGTCCATCCGCTGATAGTATCACAGCCATGAATAGCATGGACCGATTCTGACCAGACTGGACCTTCTATGACCAGATAAGACAAGCTATGGCCAGCTATGACCAGCGGCCTGAGTGAAGACACTCGGGTCCCCACGTTAAAATGTGACCTTGTGTCACAAACTTACTCTGTTGGGAGTCAAGTAAATCAACACCTCCCTTGAGTGCTATACACATTCGGATACTTACCCGGCACAGGAAGCCGTCTCTGCGCTTGTAGGATCAGAACTCAGACTAGTTTGGACTAGCGAAGACCAGCTATGACTAGTCTTGACCTGATCGGACCAGCTTGGACAAACTATGTCCAGCTGAGACCAGCGGCCAGAGTGATGAAACTAGGGTCCCCACGTTAAAAATTGACTTTGTATCGCAACCTGACTCAGTGGGTCGTCAAGTAAATGCATACACATTCTGATACTTGCCAGGCACAAGCTATGACTAGTTTGGACCGGCTCTAACCAGCTTTGATCACTTATGACCAGACATGACTCTCTTAGACCAGTTTAGACAAACTATGACAAGTTAAGACGAGCGGCCCGAGTGAAAACACTTGGGTCCCACGTTAAAAACCGACCTCGTGTCACAACATAACTCATTGGGGAGTCAAGTAAATGCAAAACCCTCTATTGAGTGGTTTGTAAAATATCTATTTATGATCTCTCAGTTGTATATTGGGCAGAGTGTACTCAGAGGCGACTCCATCAAAGGAAATGAGGAAAATTATACTAAGATGAGCCCAGCACCTTGGAATATATGCCTGAGGCCGCGTCCTCTCATTGTACCAAAGAGAGAGAGAGAGAGAGAGAGAGAGAGAAAGAGAAAGAAAGAGAGAGAGAGAGAGAGAGAAAGAGAAAGAAAGAGAGAGAGAGAGAGAGATCGGTGCTCGCACCGAGGCAAGCGCAACCGTGACGGTTGCGGGGTCTGAGGCCAATTTTTTTCCTGATCCGTCTGTACGCGCTCGGTTCCCCACTTAAGAAAATATTTTGTGTCACAACTCGTGAGGAGATAGATGAAATGCCTCTCATGAATGGCTTGTGGTGGCTGCGGGGGCCGCGGGCAATTTTTTGTTCATAACCAGGATGTATGCGTTTGGGGTCCCCATATTAACCAACTTTTTCTCAAAACCTGACCTCGTGGGGTGACTTAGTAAAATTTTTTCTCTCGAGTAATTTGTAACACCCTATTTAGTATCTCTCAGTAGCGTCTATGTCTTTCGGTAGAGTGCGCCCAGGGGTCGCTCAGTCAACAGACAGAGTCCCAACTGAGGAAAATTATACTGAGAGGTTCCCAGTCCTTAGGAACAGCTGCTAGAGGCCGCGCTCTCTCATGGCCCAGAGAGGGGGATCTGTGCTCCCACCGAGGCCAGCGCAACTGAAGTTGGCGGAGGCTGCGGGCAATTTTTGTTTCTAGCCCGTGTGTACGCGCTTGGGTTTGCAACACTTTATCATCTCTCAGTCGCGTCTCTGTTTTTGGGGAGAGTTCGTCCAGGGGCGCCTCCGACAAAGGAAAGAGTCGCAATTTATGAAAATTATACTGAGAGGTTCCCAATCCTGGGGAACAGCTGTCCGAAGCGGCGCCCTGTGGACATTTTTTTCCTAAGCTGGGCGCATTCGCTCGTCTCCTACGTTAATATCTGTCCTTGTGTCACAACTCATCTTAGTGTGCAGACAGAATAAATACCTAGTGTGTAAAAATACCTCATCCTACCAGAGAGAAGGATTGGTACTCGCATCGAATCCAGCGCAATCGACGGGGACTCGGGATTTTTTGTTTCTAGCCCGGGTGTACACAGTCGGGCTCCCCACATTTAACCGACCTTGTCTCACAACGCGGCTACGTGCAGGTCAAGTAAATACCAAATTAAGATAAAGTAGAGCTGGGCCTTTTTAATTTCAGAATTCGTGGGAGAATTGAGCTCTAATTTCGCATTCATTCATATACATTTCATAATATAAGTTTCACTATAGCTATGTTGTTGGAATTTTTGGGTACCCTGGTGTACTAGTGAGCCAGCCGAAATGAGCTGACTCATTTTATAGTTCACCAACAGAAGGGTCAACCAATCAGAAGGCTCAAAATATTCAATGCGACTTGTATAAAGGCGCCCATGTTTTTCCCGAATATGCACTGCCAGCCTTTGATAACCCGGACGAGGCTCAGCCGAAGGGCAGAGTCTCGTTCGGGGAGGTTGAATGCCCCTGAATAGGGAATATTTTTGGCCGAGCCTACGTTAATTCCGGCCTTGTGCCACATGTGACCCTCGTGGGGGTGGGGGCTAAATATCACTGGCAGACTTTGATATCGAAGACTGAAGAATTACGGAACAGCTGCTGGAGATATTGGCGATATAGTCAGATTCAGTAGAGTGTTTATCTCGTGAGTGTTAATCTTTAACGTTGTTTCATTGAACAGATTACGTACCGCGCTGTATTCTATATTAATATACTATGGTGAACATAATCAACCTGTGTTTCTCTAACTCTTCAAATGACAAATGTATAACTAATTCTAATTAATTCAATATTTAAATGCAGCGGTCAAATTTGGTGTCTTCTGTAGCGTATCGATGACTATCGCATCTACTCCTAACTTGCTATTGCGATAATGCCCAATCCAAGCGTCTTCCACAGGAGCTAGGTTAAATGCCACCAGATAGGGCGGTTTTTACGCTAGTTTACAATAAAACGTGCATTGCAATGTTGGATACAAAAGGAAAATAAGAGTTACTCCCACTGAACCATGAAAGCAACATTTATGGCAAATATAATATATTTTTAACCTCGCATAATCTGGCAACCGTGAATCTGAGCTCAACGAAAATCGTTCCCTGTGCCTAACTTTTCTAGGGCTTTTGAATGAGCTAAGAATCATTGAAATCGGCCCGTGGGAGCTGAATAGTTGCTTGAACAGACACACACGCACAAACACACGTATACACAGTACATTATATATAAGATATTTCTTTCTTACCTTATCTATCTCGGTGTCTCTCATTTTCTTTCTTTCTTTCTTTCTTTCTTTCTTTCTTTCTTCCTTACATGGATCGTCACCACGTCTCTCCTGTTCCTCTTTTTCTTTTTTCCTTCATTTCTTTCTTTTTCTTTCTTCATTTCTTTCATACGTACCTGACACATCACCATGTCTCTCTTTTTCCTTCTTTCCTTTCTTTCTGTAGTTCTTTCTGTCTTGCCTGGTTCATCATTATGTCTCTTCTTTTCCTTCCTTCCTTTGTTTCCTACCTGGCTTATTGTCATTTTTCTTTCTTTCTTTGTTTTTCGTTTGGCCCATAACACTTTTCTTTCTTTCTTTCTTTCTTTCTTTCTTTCTTTCTTTTGGCCCTGTCATTTAACCTTTCTTTCTTTCTTTCTTTCTTTCTTTCTTTCTTTCTTTCTTTCTTTTGGCCCTGTCATTTAACCTTTCTTTCTTTCTTTCTTTCTTTCTTTCTTTCTTTTGAATCAATCACTACCTCTTTCTTCATTTTTATTTCGTATATGGCATATATTTTCTTTCTTTCTTTTGTGTTACTATTTTCATATTTCCTTCTCTTTCGCTTACTAACCTCTTCAGCACATTATTCCCGCCTTTTTCATTCCTTATCTTCAGCCGCCATATCAGACAACCAAATAAATCACTTTTTAAGATAAAATGCGCAGCAGAAAACCAAAGAAACTACCTAACTCGAATTCTCCTGTTAAAAGACGAATGAAATTATTTCTTTGACAAGCTGCTCTGAATGCTGGGCGGTCAATTAGGACGACTGAAGCGGTTGGTGATATGCCGGAGCATTGGTCTCCATCACCTCTCGACACAATGAACAAAAGAGCTGTGATGGCGGGAGTGTTTCATCATCTCGAAGAGAGCAAGTGTCTCGCAATAAAGTTTGGACAGTCAAAGCAAGTAGCATGAGAAAAGACAGTGAACAACAAGAAAAATACTTGACAAGTTCTATACTAGAACAGATGTACGCAAATTGTGTGTGTTTGCTTTAAATGAAGAAGATACGGTATTCAACAGAAGTCACCAAACATCAAAACGATTTTTGACATCTATTCGACAACAGCTAACCAACTTGCATAATGCGGTATATTTTCGAATGGGCATCACGAGGATATAAATTCGTATTCGGTGATCTTACTAAATCTTTTATATTATGGTGAGTTTTAAAAGTAGTTGAGATGTGGCACAAAGCCAAAAGTGTGGAGAACTCAGGATTGATTTCAGTATTCAATCTTAATTGATATAGCAAGAAAGCTCGCTAACCATTACATCAAATCGAAGTACATCGAGAAGGATTTTCTAAGCACAAGGCGAAAAGTGTGAGGGTTGAACTCACTTCTCAGTCGTAATTGATAATTACGAGACAAGCGCGCTAACCATTACACCACCTTCAAGTGCCCCTAACATGATTTTCTGAGCAAAGCGTCTAACGTTTAGAGCACCCAGTGAAGAACGAACTCACTACTCGGCCATAATTGATCCAGCGAGAAAAGCTCGTTAACCCTTACTCTATGTCGAAATACACAAGTCTTTTAAATTATGTTTGGCTGGAAACAGTTATTAATTTTACCTTAACACACTCACGCACAGACACATACACACATGCACACACACACTCACACACACACACACTGATATATATATATATATATATATATATATATATATATATATATATATATATATATATATTAAGCGTTTCAACCCAAGCAAGGCGGAAAGCCACTTGGACGCAAGGGGTTACAGAAGATTTGGAGCAAGATCAGATAGGAGTGATAGAGGAAAAGATGAGGAGAAGGATTGTGGATAGCTCAAGGCAACTGGAGATGTCGATTGGCATTACATTTGAATAGTTGGAAAATTTAGCTCTCAGGGAAACTGGAATAGGGAAGGGAGTTCCACCGGCGAGAGGTTCGAGACATGAAGCTATTGGAGTAGAAGAGACGGCTACATTTAGGAGTTTTGACAGTGTAAGGGTGAGAGCCGGATGCCAGCCTCGTAGGGCGCTTGAATTCATAAAGTGTGGGAACCAACGAAAGAAGTTCCTCGAAGCAATTACCATGAAAATATTTGTAAAAAAAACAGAGAGTGGCGACGGCGCGTCTGTGAGAGAGCGACTGTAGGCGAGATTCCAGAACAGGGCCAGTTATATTGCATATCCGCCTCTGTAGCTTATCAAAAACCCCGAGGCAAAAAGAAGGGGCTCTAGACCATATATGGCAGCAATACTCCATGCAAGGGCGAATTGTTGATTTGTAGATCTGAAGGATCGATTCCGGGGAGAAAGATTTCCTGTCGCGGCACAGGGAGCCAACTTTTCGCCAGAGTTCTTGAAGACAGGAACAATCGAAGAGGACTTCCAGCAGCCAGGAAAACAAGATTCCTTGAGGCAGTAGTTATATAGTTTAGAGAGGGCGGGTGCCAGTTCAGGCGCGCATTTCTTCAAGACAATAGCTGGTATCCTATCTCCACTACTAGCCTTGTTGGGGTCTAAATTGAAGATAACGCCCAATACCAAAGACGGGGTTATGTTTAACCAACTCAATAAGGCCTCATTTCTAGGAGTGAAGTCGGATAGACCTGAACACTCGAGCGTTTAGTTGAATGAAAGTTTCTGAGCAAAGCATTCAGCCTTGTCGGTAGAGGACGTCAGGACTTCGAACTGGTTGAACAAAAGAGGTATAGAGGGTTTGCATTTGTTCAATACGCTCTTGCAGAGGCGCCACTAATCTCTGGAGGCAAATTTGCGAGATGCAATACGCTCCTTCATCCGAGCAGCAAATAGTGACTTAGCATCTTTGAGGACACGGTTACACTCGTTACGAGCGGAGGCAAAGGAGACATTTATTGCAATCCGACATGTCGCTACGAAATACGCGAAAGAAGTGGATCTTATAGGCAATGGCGGCTCAGCAAGCAGCGGAGAATCAAGGGGAGGAGCGCGACTTGAACCTATATTTCCTTAAGGGGGTGAAAGCGTCGATTCCAGCTTTAACACAGGATGAGACCTCAGAAGTACATTCTTGGATAGGGAGCGTAAAGACAACATCCCAGGAAACATCGCGGATGAAATCACGGAACGAGTCCCAGTCAGCTCATTGATATTAGAACGAAGTTCTAGTGGTAGGAGGTGCTTTGCAGGGGGTGGAGTTGAAGGAAATGTTAACATATGCAACAGCATAATCGGAGATACCAAGCGGTCTGAGTTGCGTAGCGCTACAAGACTCGAGGATGGAGGTAAAACACAGATCGAGAAGAGAGGCATTACCTTCGCAGTTGAAAGCAAAACGAGTGGGGAAGTTAACTATCTGCATGAGAAACTGAAAAATTAATGCCTGCGTGGTCAGTAGTAGCATCCTTAAGCCATTTGGTATGATGGGCGTTAAAATCGCCAAACACAAAAATGTGAGCAAACGGGTGGAGAGATAGAGCCTTGTCTATGCTGTCAGGAATGCTATCGAGTATCCCACAGTCTTGAGAGGATGGAGAGCGGTAAAGGAAGAAGACATAGCTTACCGCATTGAGAAGAGATAGTCGGAGACACATGTACGACTGGTCTGGCGATTCGAGAGACAACTCTGTGGTCAGAGAGAGATGGTCCTTGACGTAGACACCAAAGCCGTGCATGTAGGTTAGAGCGTCTTTTCTGAGCCTGAGATCGAGAGATCAAAGGAGGGGATTGACGAGCTAGGCTTGGTCTCACAGAGAGCCGGTATATCCGGGCAGTTTGCAGTGAGGAAAGATTCCATGCTACAGAAGTTTGTTCCAATGCTACGGATGCTGGAGAACGAAATGTTGAGGGGTTTAGGTGATTTTTGAGGGGCTGGTTTAGGATTACCTTTTCGGTATTTGTAAGTCATCATGTAGAATTATGGTTGGAAGATGAGAAGGCCCCAAGTAAAAGAAGCAGACAGTTATCGACCGTGACGTGGGCAGATTTGAGTTGGCACAGCCTGCATCATAATGTGGCTTCAGGGTTGCCCACTGGAGGTGACTGCAGGGACACGTTTCCATGCGCGACATGGCACTACAAACACCCCGGTATTATACAACTGTTGATCAGAGCGGACGTTCAAGATGCTACGCAAGAGTTGGGGCACCTAACAACCAGTCGAAAACAGCAACCAGAGAACTGTCAACCGTGTACTCTCAGAATGAAGAGGTAATTTCACAGACTGCACACATCACGGGAGAAACAGAGCTGCACTAGTACAGAGGCCAGAGAGAGAGAGAGAGTACCGGGAACCCCTTCCTAAACAAGAAACAAGGCGTGAGCCTCTATTCATGTTCAAGAGAAGGGGGAGGAGTGTTGACCGAGCGATAGGAAAGCTTACCTACTCCTATTACATATAACACGTACAAAAACAACAAAAACAAAGGGAATGATAAGAGAGGGAGGTAGTTGGAAAAGGATATTACCCTTTCACAACACTATGTTTTGACGTATATAAGTCTCATTGTCCTATTTAAAAAAAAAAAGAAATTGAAGAAAATAAGGTTATCCGGCTTTGTTGATATGCCATAAATGCCACATCATATATGGCAGCGAGTGTTTGTCCATTTTCATTCTCATGATAACCAGTGAATATACGGCTTACCTTAACTCCAAGCATCGAGTTTCAACGAAACACAGAGCTGGTGGCGGGTCGGGTGATCAACGGCCAATCCTCCGCCCCTACCAACAGTGGGCTTGGGGGACATGCTTTCAGTAAAATTAAGAACAACAGGAGAAAGAAACGGCGAAAACAATTCCATGATCGGACATTTTATTAAGCAAGAAAAATCGGTCAACCGGATCATGTGAACATTGACGAGACACCTTCACATTCAGCCAAAGACATTCAATTTTACTTCACTTGATTCCTCCCTCGAACCGAGATTTCCAAACATGGCTGGCACGCAAATATTTCTACGTATGTAACTACATTTATCAACATGTGAATATTGCATGAACTGCATGAAACTCTTAGTAGCGATATCGACGTCGTATATTATGTATATTAGCTATTTTATACATATATATATATATATATATATATATATATATATATATATAATGGACTCACCCGTCGGTTTCGACGTATGAGGATTCGACAACTTAACCAATAGATTCAGTTATGAATTATGTGAGATAATCTTAAGTGACACTTAAGACCCGCAAGTGATTTACAAAGCAGGCCGCACATGGAGCAAGAGTGGGGAGTGGGATAAGTTTACATGACCTTTTAGTTCTTGCTCTCACTTCGTGAAGACAATTCAGACTAGAAGATTGAAACCGCTGACTCCACTAAAATACGTTGATCTCAAATCTACCCGCTCCAAGCCAAAGCGCACGAGGGTGTTATGAGGTATGTTGACAGCTGACACGTTGCTTTCGGCTTGTCTTTGTATCTAAGTCATAGGCGTCCCACATTCCTGTAGCATTGATTCAACTTGCTGTACAAATAGGATCTTGGTTATCCTCTCATCAGGCATTCTCGAGATATGACCAGTTCACCGCAACTGAGACTGTATGAGATAAGCCTCCTTTCCTCCAATATTACACTTGTTAAACAGGTCTACATTGGTTGTCCTGTCTTGAAGGCGAACTCCATAGATGGCACGCAGACAGCTCTTATGGAAAACATATATCTGGCGTATATAGTACCTCTATGGAGTCCACGATTCTGAGCCGTACAAAAGGATGCATCTGTAAACCCGAATTTTCGTATGCATTTGAATACCCCGCTCATTTCACAAGCGATGGCGAAGTTTACCGAAAGCACTAGTAGACTTAGTAATACTATGCATGATTTCATCATCTAAAGATCCACTGTAGTTGACTTTGCTACCAAGATAGGTGAAAGACTTTACATAGTTCAAGGCCTTGTCTTTTACTTTCAATGGTATTTCTGGCAATTTGTAGACTGGTTGTTTTTGTTTCACACCATGGGTTGCTTCGGCGTAGGACAAGGTTGGTGCACTACCTCTGTTTCCTTTATGCTAAGTGTAAGACCAAAGGTTTTACATGAAAGAGAAACGATTTAGTAGATGTTGGGCTTCCTCAAAGTATGTAGCAACGCGAGTAGCAACATCTACAAACAACATATATATATATATATATATATATATATATATATATATATATATATATATATATATAAAATGAACATAGAAGTCAACCCTTAGAGGCTCTAAGTGTTGACTTCTATGTTCACTTTTATATTTACACACGCTCTATCTCTGATATTGAGCACTTTATCCCATAAATATTGCACACCTTAAGACTATATTTCTTCATATATATATATATATATATATATATATATATATATATATATATTAGTAAGATGTAGAAGAATATACTATATACCGGGGTTAATCAAAAAGCAAAGGGGCAATTTTCATATAGCACCTTTATTTCCACTGATAAAGAATAAATGCCTATGTCCTTTTTCGACACTCTCTGCATGGCAATGCACTAATGTAACGTCAAGCGAGCTTCTTCAAATCTTCTGATAAGAAACTTAATCGGTTGCACAGGAACCCACATCTGAACGGCTGGTTCCTTTGGGCGCTCAAACAAAATTTACGCTTTCCCAAGACAACACGCACTATGACTTTTGCAGCTTTTGCTCATGATTACAGCCACTGAGGTGATTTGTCGGTCTTCCCCGAACAAGGCATCTCCCCTCTGAAAGTGTTCTTGGGTAACGACGTCGTCTTTCGTCCATTACACATGCTATTACCGGTTTAAAGATATCCTACCGAATCATATATCTTTCATTGTTTTGTGGTGTGTGCTCCATAATGCGCCAACCTTCAGCGATTGATCTACGCAGGTTTCAATAACTCTAAACACAGAAAGCGCACAAAGGAAGATTGTTTCTCGATGGTGAGATTGCTGACTGTAGCGTTCATAAGTGGAATGAACAATGGAATGGTGCGCGTGGTTAGATAACCGTCATTCCATGCGCACGCGTGATGTCGCACGTCAACACCTCCTTATAGTTTTTACCG
>OZ010598.1:35455986-35708486 GCA_963932145.1 Acanthosepion lycidas | reverse complement strand
TGAGTCAATTGCTTCGTCTACCAACAAATACTTGAGTCAATTGCTTCGTCCACTGCAAGGAAAGTTGGCTCCCTGTGCCGCGCCAGGAAATGTTTCTCCTCGGAATCGATTCTCCAGATCTACAAATCAACAATTCGCCCTTGCATGGAGTATTGCTGCCATATATGGTCTGGAGCCCCTTCTGTTTGCCTCGAGTTCTTGATAGGCTCCAGAGGCGGATATGCAATATAATTGGCCCTGCTCTGGCATCTCGTCTACAGTCACTTTCTCACAGACGCGCCGTCGCCTTTCTCTGTCTGTTGTACAAATACTTTCATGGCAATTGCTCCGAGGAGCTGCATTCGCTGTTTTCCCGACTTCATGAGTTCAAGCGCCCTACGAGGCTGACATCCCGCTCTCACCCTTTCACTGTCGAAACTCCTAAATGTAGCCGTCTCTTCTACTTCAATAGCTTCATGTCTTGCACCTCTTGCCTGTGGAACTCCCTTCCCTATTCCAGTTTTCCCGAGAGCTATAATCTCCAGCTATTCAAATGTAATGTCAATCGACATCTCCAGTTGCCTTGATCTATCCACTACCCTTCTCCTCATCCTTTCTTCTATCACTCCTATCTGATCTTCTGTAACCCCTTGCGTCCCAGTGGCTTCTCGCTTTGCTTGGGGTGAAACGCTTAAAAAAAAAAAAGAACAATCTATCCGCGTGAAGTAAATAAAGAATCCGATTCGAAATTTCACCTGAAGAAAATCCGAGCTTACACCGACTGAAAAGTCGTGAATATAGCAATAAAGATGAGGACAGTAGTCCGAACAATGTAAATTCTTACAATATGTATTGTGCAAGTTATTGTAGTGCACTTGTCTTCTCTGATGATGGCTTATGTAAGCCGAAACTTAGATATGATTAAAAAACATGTATCAATATGGTGATTATCTTTCGTCTTTCAATGATAATGTTTTAAGCTTAATGGACGATATGAAAGGGATTTGCTTAAAATAGATAGACAAATCTTGTCTATATTATTTAATGAAACATACATTATATATATATATATATATATATATATATATATATATATTAGGTCATTGCAATACTTCTTCCACGTTTAGAAAATTAAACACAATATTTTACTTACTCAAAAATATATCGCATCGTTCGACAACTTTTTTGATGCCGATTTCGTAGAAAATTTGTTTAGAAATAGGTTGTGAGTTAGTTTTCGACTGACTGTACAAAGTCAGATATTTTGTCATTTAAATTGTTCTGTAGAGACTGGAACAAATGTAAACCTGAAAGAATCAAGTTAGGAGAATACGGTCGATGCTGGAGGGTTTCCCAGTTCAACTCTTTAAGATTCTGTAAGGTCTGTGTCGCAACATGTAGTTTTGCGTTGTCGTGGTGGAATTTTAGATTTGTCAAAATCGGCCGTTTTTCTTGAATACCGCTTTGAGATTGGTGAGCTGGTAGACATATTTCTTTTCTTTTATTGTTTCTCCGGCTGAAAGAAGCTGAAAGGGAATTATCATTTCTGCAATCCGACTAAATGGACAGCAACTATTTCATTGGATGCAAGCCTGCTTTATGTGCGGGTTCTGCATTTTCGCAACTTTGTTTCCAGCTCTGTTTGCGTATAATCTTATCATAAACAATCGATTTTTCATCGCCTGTGATAATTCTGTCCAAGAACGGCTTCTTTTTGTAGCATAACAGTAAAAAAATAGCCGCAGAATCACAATCGAACTGTTTCTGTTCCGTCAGAGAATGTGGCACCCACGTGTCGCGTTTGGAATCAATTGAGATATTGATTTTGAGATATCGATTTTTAAACTCTTAGCAACTCTACTGTCGAAAGCACCGTTTTACTCTCCACGGTGGCAAGAAGAGCGTCTTTATTGATACCGGAAGGTCACCCAGGGCACGGCTGATGTTTTAGGTTTAAAATCACCTCTGACGAAATCTGCCTAACCACGTTCTGACCGACGGCAGAGCAGGAGCGTAATGTAAATAAACTTTCTGATTGTTTTTTTATTTTCTTTTCGCATTTCAGACTCTTACTTATTTCCGAAATTCATAGAGCATAATATGTCGAAAGTGTCATTTTTTGTCCTCCATATTTAAGATAGTCAACTGTGGACAAAGCTTCAAAATCTGTGACGCCCCAAATTTAGTGAATCTTAATGCACTATATTGATTCTACGGAGAATGGGAAAATATATATGTAAATGTCTCTCCGTTTCCGAGTAGAGCCATTTCAAGAGATGTGTTAAATTTCCGGGAAAACGAGGAAAAACCTTCAGTTCCGTGATCGGGAAATGGATGGATCCACCTCTCCAAGTTTGAACGTTTTAGCAATATCACGTGTTAATAAGTACATCTAAACAAACAAACGCAATATAGATGTGTGTATTTGGTTGCGATTTACATAGACGTGCAACTTTCCTTGACAGAAATTGCGTTAAGACATCGTAGCTTAACTTATAAATGGGGTCGTCAGACAAACAGTTGATTATGTATAAGGGTGATTGCACGCAAAATTATATATAAGACGAACTTTCTTTCTTGCAAAATTGGAAAAATATTTGGTTACTCTTTTATCGGACAGTGTCCAAGTAATTAATGCAAGTAAACGAAAGTCTATAAATATTTGTAAAATAGCGGAGTTGATTTAATTATATGCAAAAACGTAAAAAAAACAGAGGCATATTAGGCTTCGGCGACTTAGTTACACTTTCAAAGAAATTAGGCAAATAGGGAAACTATTAAAAATCAAATACCGAATTTATTCTTTCGAAAAAATTGTCAGGGCGAATTCAAAATGTTTCCTGAAAGAGTTAGCGAGGCTAAGGATGCATTTATATTGAACAATAACTTGTTGGACTGATTTGTGTTGATGGAGTGAATCATTTAACTTATATGGCAGAAGTTATGTTCTTGGGGTGTAGAGATTTACGTCCCTCCTGTTTCGTAGCGGTGTCCGAAAAAGTATCCACCCCCAAAAAATATCATTTATACGCAAGCTCATAATACTGAAAAATACGATTTTTAACTTCATGCGGATATCGGAATGAGAAAACGAAGGGCCGAGTTCCAATTTCGGAACCCCCGTTTATTTCAGTTCTGAGATAATAAGGGATATATGTTCATATTGTTATATTTGGTGTCTGCAATATCAGTTATTGGTCGATTCTGTTGAATTTGTACTTCACTAAGTGATGCAGAGATTGAACCTATAAGAACTAGATGACAGTCACACATACTGTTATGGTGAAACACACCTATTCTATAGTTATTAGACTCTCCAACCTAATATAAATAGGAGTAGTAATAGAAACAAGGGTCAGGCGAGGTGGGACGACCGGCTGAATGGTTGAACTCTCTGCCTTCGGGCGGGAGGAACCCGAAGGAGGCTGCGCCGAAGGGCGGACTCTCTTTCGGGGAGGTAAACCGACACTGAAACCCGTTTATTCGGGTTCAATGAGCATATTTTTGGCCGGGCCCACGGGCTCGGAGATCCCACGTTAAAAAGCCCTTGTGCCACATGACGCCCTCGTGCGGGGGGTGACTGAATATCGTCAGTCGATGTCGGGCGACCGGCTGAACGGTTGAACTCTCAACCTTCGGGCGGGGAGGAACCCGAACGAGGCTACGCCGAAGGGCAAAGTCTCGTTCGATGAGGTAAACCGACACTGAACCCTTTTATAAGGTTTCAAAGGGTATATTTTGGCCGAGCCCACGGTTTCGGAGATCCTACGTTAAACAGGCCTTGTGCCACATGATACCCTCGTTGGGGTGGGGGGGTGACTAAATACTAGTCGATGTCGGACGACAGGCTGAACGGTTGAACTCTCTGCCTTCGGGCGGGGAGGAACCCGAACGAGGCTACGGCGAAGTGCAGAGTCTCGTTCGGGGAGGTAAACCAAACTGAATCCTTTTGTACGGGTTCAAAGTTATATTTTTGGCCGAGTCCGAAAAAGTATCCACCCACCAAAAAATATCATTTATATGCAAGCTCATAATACTGAAAAAGGTAGCGGCTGTTAATACGATTTTTAACTTCATGTGGATATCGGAATGAGAAAACGAAGGGCCGAGTTCGAATTTCGGTTGTGTTTATTTTTATTAACTATTCTTTCAATCCAGAAATATGTTTAGGTTATAAGTTATTCTTGGTGTTACACAAGACTTTATTACATCAATATATTTTCATGTTAAAGTTTCTATGCGTTTAAAGGATAGTTCCGTTGACAGATATAAGGGACGCAAAAGTTTTTTTTTATTTTTTTATTTTATGAATGACATTTTCTAGACAAAATACATTACAAATTGCGGGATTACTCCACTTTGTCTCCCAGAGGATATTTTGTAACGTCCGCTAAGTGACGTTGCATAAAGTAGTATATACAATAAAGCTACAAACCTTCTCTCTCATTACTCTTTTTCTCTCCCTTCTCTTTCTCTCTCTTTTCTTTCTCTCTCCCTGTCTCTTCTCTCTTTCCTCCCTTTCTCTCTTTTTCCCCTCTCTTTCCCATATCCATCTCTCTCCTCTTTTTATCGCCCTCTCTCTCTTTCTTCTTATCTATCTATCTATCTATCTTCTCTTTCTTTTCTTTCTCTCTCTTCTCTCTTTCCTCCCTCCCTCTCCATCTCTCTCTTCTTCCTCTCTCCTCTTTCTATTGGCCTCTCTCTTTCTTCCCATCTATCTATCTATCTATCTATCTATATATATATATATATATATATATATATATATATGTGTGTGTGTATATATATATATGTATGTATATATATGTATATATATATATATATATATATATATATAACGCTTATAGTAAAGGGGAATATAAATATATATATATATATATATATATATATATATATAACGCTTATAGTAAAGGGGAATATATATGTGTGTTTGATTAAAGACCAACGGAAGTAAAATTTAGCAACCGAATGACAAAGGCGCCGACTACAACGGCTGTTTCAAAGCCAAGCTGAAGCAAGAAGGTCACTTAAAAAACAAATGTATCGATTGAATGTTTTACAAAAATAAGACTGCAATAAGACTGCAATTTTTTTACTCGTGCGCACGAGTAAAAAAAAACATTTTATCGAAATTCTTCATTTTGTTCGGGAACAAATTTTGTTTAAATGCATATAAATATTTTACTTGTATAGATCGTGAAAATGACCAAGGGACGTAATCACTCATAAATTTAATAAAAGTTAAGTTGATTTATCTCCCCTGTCACTACAAATGGAACGGCATATCCAGGGTGCGATGTATAAATTGTCGTCTAAATTGCGCAAAAATGAAAATGACACTAGCATCTCGTTTTAACAGATATATTCAACAGAATTACGTGAGAATATCTTGAAATACGAAAGAGTATATATTTTTATTAAATAAAATCGCTATTGGCTACGACCTCGGTCTCCAGTCGACTTCGGAATCTCCTGCAGCTCTTCTGGATAGTCTCTTTATTTAACTTGGTGAATGCTACCGTAATTGTTGCCTTCAGTTCAGCTTTGGTGTTACAAGGATTTTTATTGGTCTCTATTTTAACTGCTCCCCTCACACAATAATCAAGGTGGTTGCAGTTTGGGGAGTGAGGTGGCCAGATATAAGGGGTGATGTGGTCGCAGAAATTGTCTGATAGCCATGTCTGGGTTCTCCTGCTTGTGTGGCATTTTTCTGATTCATGTTGCCCGACATAAGTTCTTCCAGCAGCCACCCTATTGACCCAGGGAAGCACTACTTCCTCAAGGTACTTGATGCAGACCTCCGTATTTATTCTAAGGGCCTATGGGAAGTTGAAAGGAGGCATAACGTCGCCATGACTAGTGATCACTCCAAACAAAATGTTGCAGACTGAATATATATTCCAATTCTTTCCTAATCGCCTTCACTATCCTCAGATTGACAGCTAAAAATTTTCTGGCGTGGTGAATTGTATTATGGTGTTCTCATTCTCACAGACCGTGCACAACTAGACCTACTATAATGTGCTGCCAACAAAATAAAAAACAAAACCAAAAGAATAATACGCATGCGCGAAATTAAAAATAAAAATGGCGATAATTTATCCATCCCACCCTGTTTATAAATTTTAACACAGGAGATATATAAATTAATACTATTTAATAATTGTTGTTTGTTTTCATTATTGTCTTTTCTGGTTATATATAGTTAAGGGTTTTTTATTGTTGTTTATGTGGTAAATGCCCAAGTGATTTAGCTATTGTTATTTGGTATATCTCCTCGTTTTAGATTTGGTAGCACCTGCCTATGAGGTCAGATAAATTATTGCCTTCTTTAAAATTTAAAAAAAATAATTCATTTGATGTAATTTTTATCTGGAAATTCATTTCAGTACAGATGGTTTTCAGAACATATGTGAATGACTGTCTTGAATTCTTTTGAACTGTTGTTCTCACCTTTATTGATACAGATGTTATTATAGACACAACGTTCCGACAACTACTGTCTGGTCATCATCAGGTGTCCATTAGAGGATATTAGTTTCTTTTGAATCGCGAAGAATATTAGTAGTCTGTATTTGGAGCGTTTTATATTCAATTTTAGATAATTCTGACATTTGGTTATCATGGCCGGTTAGTTCTGCTTTTAGTAATTAATAAAGAGAGTTTAAATAACTTGGAACAGTTTTAAATTTGAATTGAGTTTAAAATCGGTTCAAATTATTGGAACCCCCTTTATTTCATTTCTGAGATAATAAGGGATATATTTTCATTATTGTTATATTTTGTGTCTGCAATATCAGTTATTTGTCGATTATGTTGAATTGGTACTTCACTAAGTGATGCAGAGATTGAACCTATAAGAACTAGATGATAGTCACACATACATAACCAGTGTCTACCCCAAAGAGATTTAATAGTGTGTTTTGGGGGCCTTTTATATTCAATGACACAGGGTTTCGAATTTTTTTATGATGGCGTGACGTTCTGCTTTTAATAATTTAGTATTTCGTTTCTGAGATGACATGTGGTTTATGCTGATTATTGGGATATTTTGTCCCTGTGGTTTTTTCCTTCTGAACTGGTGAACTCTTGACCTCTAGATATCAGTGACACATAGGACATTATTATAGTGTTTTCGGAGACTTATGTATCTAATGCCAGATGGCTTTGACATTTGTTTATACTCCGGGCTTCGTACGGCTTTTCAAGCATCAGATATTGGTTATTCCTGCTGAACTGATCCGATGATTGGAAAGAGGCTAAGTGGGAAAAACGTTGTGTCTATAATAACAACTAAAGGGTACAACAGTAAAATTGTAAAAATCATATAACAGCATAATTCTCCATCTAAAATAAAAACTGTTTAATAAAGAGTGTACCAATAATTTGGACCGATTTTAAATGTGATTTAGTTTTAAGCGTCTAATGATTTTTTCTTTTTCTTTCAGATTTAACAACTTAAGCCTTTGGTAATTTCAGCCATAGAAAGATTAACAATGAAACAATGTAATAAAGTTTCAAGAGTGCAATTGGAAAAATTGTTCGTAACTTCAACGAAGCTTTGTTGTGGGCAGGTGCTTGTTTACACTGTTCAGCTGAAAACATTGCTGTAGTTCACGAGAATGTGACCGAAAATCCAGACTCTTCTATTCGTCATTGCGCGCAGGAAATGAAACACTCCACACCAACGTTACATTGTTTCCAATTGGATTCTCGGTTGGTCGATTATGTTACGAATATCGTAAAGTATCTGAAATGCATTTCTGTTCGAATGTCCATATTCATAATAGGCTTTTCTTTAACACGTTGTTTGATTGTTAATCTTTCCATGGTTGAAATTGAAAGACTTAAGTTGGAAACATTACCAATCAAATAATGTTTTAGAGCTATCAAAGCATTTTACGAAGATGGACGTTCCAACTGAATTTGAATGAGAAGTTCCCAGGTCGTATCATTTCTCAAAACAGTGAAGTCAATTGGCCGCCAAGATTGTGTGACTTGACGCCGTTAGATGTCTTCCTTTGGGGTCATCTCAAAAGTAAGGTCAATGCCAACAATCCAACAACAATTCAAAATCTGAATGATGAGATAATAAGACATATTGGTGAGATCGAGGAGCAACTATGCAGAGCCGTCATCAAAAATTTTGACCATCGAGTGGAGGTGTGCCGCCGAAGTCTTGGCGGACATTTGGGTGATATTATCTTACACACATAACTGCTATGACTTATATAACATAATCCAATAGAGAAATAAATAAATTTTCACCAATAAAAACTGATTTATCTACTGCTGACTTTGATCCGTTTTAATGAAACATCTTCTATTTACAAAAACCACTAGACTAACTGAGTTTCTTTTTTCCACCTTTTTAGATAAGACGTTTAGCCATGTTGACACCATATGTTGTAAGAATAACTTAAAAACCCATCGAGTTATTTAGCTGGAAAGAGAATAGGTTAAAATCGCTTTGTGACATCCCAACTATATCTTCCCAACTGAACAACAGTGAAAGGAAAGAAGATCATTCAAGCCTTCAGTAATTGTACCAACATTCATACTCTGGTTTCAATCTCCATTCAAGAACCATCAAGAGAATGGTGAATAATTTTAAAAGAGATGTAGCAGTAGAGAGGAAAACTAGATCAGCAAGAGGGATCATCATTTCAGTTTAGAGCTAAATATATTCATATTGCTCAAAGTAGAGTCCAATAGTTTTTATAAAAACCTCAGAGAATTCCAGTAAGATATCTTTAATCATTTCTAAGATAAAACAACATCCTGGGTATGACGGTAAACTACATCCGCGTCCTGGGTATGATGATAAACTACATCCGCGTCCTGGGTACGGCGATAAACTACATCCAACAGCAAGGTCTCAGATAATGTTTTCAGAAAAATAATGTTGCCAGCTCTAAGTTTTTGAAACAATAATGTTGCCAGCTTTAAGTTTTTGAAACAATAATGTTGCCAGCTATACGTTTTTTTGTAAGAGAGTAATGTTGCCAGCTATTCGTTTTTTTGTAAAAAAGTAATGTTGCCAGCTATACGTTTTTTTCTAAAAAAAGTAATGTTGCCAGCTATACGTTTTTTTGTAAAAAAGTAATGTTGCCAGCTATACGTTTTTTTGTAAAGAAGTGATGTTGCCAGCTATACGGTTTTTTGTAAGAGAGTAATGTTGCCAGCTATACGTTTTTTTGTAAAGAAGTAATGTTGCCAGCTATACGTTTTTTGCAAAGAAGTAATGTTGCCAGCTATACGTTTTTTTTTGTAAAAAAGTAATGTTGCCAGCTATACGTTTTTTGTAAAAAAGTAATGTTACCAGCTATACGTTTTTTTGTAAAAGAGTAATGTTGCCAGCTATACGTTTTTTGTAAAAGAGTAATGTTGTCATGTATACGTTTTTTTGTGAAAAAGTAATATTCCAGCTATACATTTTTTTGTAAAGAAGTAATGTTGCCAGCTATACGTTTTTTGTAAAAGAATAATCTTGCCAGCTATACGTTTTTTTTTAAACAATAATGTTGCCAACTATACATTTTTATTCCATACAAAATAGGCATTTAAAATTCATATAAACTGGATTTGGAATTAAATAACCCACAGTGGTTTATATGCCATAAAACCCAAACAAACAAAATAAGATAAAACGGTTCAAAGTTTAATCTAACGATTGGAAAATTTTGATGTTACATGATTTGGATAATTTTGATGTTACGCCCGGGATGTCAACAAAGATGTCAATAATATTTCGTAATAATACAATATTATTATTGATATCTCGCCTCTTAAAGAAAATACTAAAATTACCTGGGAATGAATTGGATGCTATATATGGAATCTATACTTAATGTTAATTCAAACGTTATTTTAGGGGGGTATCCATATTTGAGAAGACGCTTTGTTTATTTTTAACAGCATATATTTCCTCTATCAGTCATCACACTCGAGAATACTTATTAATGAAAATAAGCTCTTTATTAAATTAAAATTCATTAACCCATTAGAAATGATCATGAGATGACTAGAGAACATAACTGAAAGTTTAGGATTGTTTTTTATATATACTACAAGCAGTAGTGTACAGAACAAAAGTAAGCCGATCGTAATGTCGATAGTGCTCAAATTATTGACCTCCTATAGTACATTAATTATATCTGATCCCGGTAGATAGAATGTAATGTTCTCTTGATTGTTATTGTGTACAAATAGCTATTTGGTGTCAAAAGATTATTGGGGATGTCCCATTTTTTGACAGATGTTTGTGTGTACGTATAAAATGTATCCAAAAAATATATGTGTAAAATGTAATATATCGTATATAAATATGTTGTTAGATATATTATATATTCTTATATATATTATCTTATAATATATCCTATGTATCAATGTAATGTGTACTTGTAAAATGTACGTTTGGATTTTTCTCTCTCCGAGCTTGTACGAAGTTTGATTGAGAAAGTACGTCTCATTTGACGAGTATTGTCAAGGCAGAGATGTTATCATGTGAGCTATCCACCTGGTGCACAGCCTAAAAATTACTTAACGATGTTCCTAATGGACATTAGAACTAGAGGCCAATTATTCACTCAGATCCTTTCGTTACATCTCATTCATAAGGATGCCTTAAGTTTTATCTGGTGACTGTCCAATAGGATCTTGAAACATGGCTGTTGTAGTTTAGTTCATATGTGCTTGGAGTGAAGTTAAATTTTGAATTCCTCAAAGCAATGATATACCTCAGAGATAAATATATTCTTATTGTTCAAATTAGTGTCCAATACTATTATAAAATCTTCGGAGAATTCCAGTGAGATTACTTTCATCATTTCTAAGATACAATGATGGTTCAAAGCTTAATCTAACAATTATTGTTGTCATACGCGGTATAAGTCAGTGTAATATTAGATGAATGAATGCAATACACAGACACACACACATATATATATATAAATATATATATATATGTATATATATATATATGTATGTGTGTGTGTATGAAAAGTGTGTGTATATAAATATAAACGTAAATAAATATATATATATATATATATATATATATACATACATATATATATATATATATATATATATATATACATGTAATATATTATAAATACATTATTATTCATATATTATATGTGCGGCACTTATGAGAAAGCGCTCAATAGCAGAGATAGAGCTAACGTATTTGATTGGACTGATATATATATATATTTATATATATATATGTGTGTGTGTGTGTGTATGTGTGTGTGCGTGTGTCTGTGTGTGTGAAAAGTGTGTGTTTATAAATATAAACATAAATATATATATATATATACATACATATATATATATATACACACACACACTCACACACACACACACACACACACACACACATATATATATATATATATATATATATATATATATATATATGTAATATATTATAAATATATAATAATTATATAATAATATATATTATAAATACATTATTATTTATATATTATAAATGCGGTACTTATTAGAAAGCGCTCAATATCAGAGATAGAGCTAACGTATTTGATTGGACTGATGTATATACATATATATATACATATATATATATATACATACATATATATATATATATATATATATATATATATATATATATATATATATATATATATATATATAATGCATACACACTTCAGGAAATAAAATTTTGTCTTTCATAGTCGATCAAAATGCTGTAATATTGTTTACTGCAGTATTTTCTCGTGACAGGTGACATTATTCTCATTGCTGTAGCATCGACAAATCCTAAAGTAGCTTGTGCATCGCAGAAAACCGGTTACATTGGCCACCCTTAGACAAAGAAATTCAAAATACATATGCAACAATCCCAGTGAACACTTTAACTAATGTTGTTCAAGCAGTAGTTCGCTATGATAATAAATGTCTAGAATGATAAAGGCCACCATTTTGAGAATCTCTTGTGATTGTAGAGTTTAAAGCTAAGACGTATTAATGCCGTGATGTCTGAATAAATGTAATATTACAATTTCTATACAAGTTTTCCTTTTCCTGAAATGTGTATGGATTTTTTCGGAAGACACAGTACACGCGCACATACACACACACACACACACACACATATATGAGGAAAATGTAGTTTTCTATATTTAATGTAAATCTTAATAAAAGTGATAGATTGGAAACTGAAGACAAAACCATGCCACGACAGTCCCTTTCATGATAGAGCCCAAGTATACAGTATACTGTCGCTGCTGACCTCAGGCCCACTCATATATATATAAATATATAAATATATATATATAAATATATATATATATGTATGTGTGTGTGTGTGTCTATGTCTGTGTCTGTGTGTGCATTATATAATACGATATTATTTTGTCATAATATTCATCTGTAAATTAATTAAGTGACGAGGAAATCTATTCTTATTTACATTTATTGATTAAGGCCCTCTTTCATCTCAACGTGAAGAGTTGTACCCCCGAGAGAACAACCATTTTCTAAATAGATGGAGTTAACTGTGTATATTATCTTCATGTACAGGGTGTCCCTAAAGAATGTCTAAACATTCCGAATCTTTCTCAATAAATATTTTAAGCAACTACGATGCGACTTTGATTTCGTATAATAATAACAATAAAATAATTTTAAAATAAAATGAAATAATATAATAGAATAAAATAAAATATAATAATATAATTAAATAATAATAAATAAATAAATAAATAAATAATAATAATAATAATAATAATAATAATAATAATAATAATAATAATAATAATAAAGAACGATCAAAGCCAACCGCCCACACATTGTTTTAAATAGCACACAAAAAAAGTGTCTCCGTATTGATATGGCAGTCCTTGCTGACTGCAATGTATCTTTGAAGATATTCAAAAGGCTGTCAAAATACAAGGACCTTGAAATAGAAATCTCGAAAATGTGGCATATGGGAACATCAACAATCCATGTTGTAGTTGGAGCCCTGGGACTGGTTGGAAAAGATTGCAGTAGACTAATTGAAGGGATTCGTGGAAGTCCATGCCTCAAGGAGATACAAAAAATTGTTCTGACAAGTACAGCCCGCACTTTACGAAGGACTTTATCTATGTAATTTTTTTTTATTTTTGGCAGTGGAAAGTGTAATGATGCCATTTCTAAACTTAGGTCCCTGGGCGGGCCCCGGAAAGAAATGTGTAAAATAATAATAATAATAATAATAATAATAATAATAATAATAATAATAATAATAAAAATATATTCATTTATATAAGATAAAATAAAATTTTAAAATAATAATCTTATGATAATTTTCTTATTGTGGTGCGCCAGCCCACGTGATTAAAATAACGATTATCATTGCTTAGACCCTCAGTCTTCACTCACTCAAAATCATTTTCTCCATTAAACTTAGAAAATGGTTGCGTAGAGATGACAGTTTACATATTTCTATACAAGTTTGGTGCCATACATTGCATCCATATGAAAGTCTTGTCTGACAAGGCTATTGAAATATGACGCAATAACCTAACACAGAACTATCTTATTTATTAACATTATGGAACCATTATTTTTTTTCAATTCAGCCTAAGAAAGGCAATAAGAGCACTAAAATGCAAGGGTCTACTGTGAGTGAAAAGAATGAAAAGACTTTAGAACTAACCGGACACTGAATCCTAGACAGGAAACAAGACTAAACCTCTACTCCTGTTCGGAAGACCGTGGAGTGATGTGAATCGGTCGATTGACGACAAGCGAACCTATCTACTCCTGTTGGGGAGAAAAAATAAATAAAGAAATTAATAGTGAATAAAATTTCAGACTTCAGGCGAGACGTTAGAAGTATAGAGTTGAAGTAGACCGGAAGTATAGAGTTGATGGGACCGGAAATTCAATCCTAAACGGGAAACGAAGGATAAACTTCTCCTCCTGAGAAAAGTGTTAACTAGACGATAGGTGAACCTATCTATTGCTACTGAGTGAAAAAAAAAAAAAGAAAAGAAAAAGTAATTAAATTTCAGATTTCAGGCGTATTACGTATTTATTTACATTAGAATTATTTACATTATTCGGACTATTGTCCTCATCTTTGTCGCCATATTTATTACAACCGTTGTACGCTCCGCACTTCTTCAGTGTCTGTCGATATTTCTGAGATGAGTATTGTGTACACTATTTACATTATTTATACTATAGTCATCATCGTTGTCGCCATATATTTATTACAACGTTTCGGCCATCGTACGCGTCGGCCTTCTTCAGTTGGTTGGAATGTCGAACTGAACTTTTTATTTAGCTCACTGGAGTAGACTGTTCTAGTTCAACGTGCCCTATCTAATCGATGTCAGTCATCAGTTATCTCCTATTAATTCCCCTCTCCAAATTCTCCACCGCCTTAACCAGGTATTGAACTCACACTCTTTGCGTCCTGTCACTTGATCTAACCAACGCCTTTATCCACTGGGTTCAGTTCGACATTCCAACAACCTGAAGAAGGCCGGAGCGTACAACGGCCGAAACGTTGTAATAAATATGGCGACAAAGATGAGAGCAATAATAAGAATAATGTAAATAGTGTACATAATATCTCATCTCAGAAATATAGATTATTTATTTTCAAACTTTAGAGATAACTACTTGAATTTTCACCGAAAAAAAAAAACGATTTTCAACTGCACATTTCTTCTTTATATTTCAAAAGCTCATCGCTGGGAACTTCAACAAGCATCTAACAAATGTTATATAATAGTGTTTAAATCATTCAGATGAAAAAAATAATATATTTAATGGCTTCGCAGCCGAAGTTTTATCGTCTGGAAATTTAATCAATTCAGCATCATCAATTTTCTGTAGTTTCGGTCATTAAATTGCGGCCTCCCTGTCTGTGTTAGTGAAATGATGCAATGTTAAATAGAGGTTGATTTATAGCCAGTCAGTGCGGTCAGCAGTTTTGTAGATGTAATCCCATTCGTGGTTTTTCGCCGATTTCCCGCAAATGTTTAGATAACGAGAAAGTCACCAAATTTATATTGGACCATATTTAGCTTTGGTATGTCCATACTGGACGGATGTGCTCTTAACATAAAATGTATTAAGTGCGGAAAGTGGAAAGGACGTGTCGAGTTCAATTTTCTTTTGATACGGTTACATTCAGTTTATTACGATTAACCTGAGAGAATTATCACCCATTTCTTGTCACCGCAGTTTAAAGGAAAAGGGAAGAACAACTCTCAATTGAATAGCATTATGCCGTGTGTCTAGCAACCCGGCCCCTATATTTAAAAAGAAACACCGGAATAATAAGTACACCACAGCAGCAACACACCGTGTAGCGAGGCTGTTGAACTATATTCCATTTTGGAGTCTACGTGGTAAACACACGCAGACACACTCATCCACATAATTGAAAAGTAACTCCCCGTTTTGAAATATTTATAATTTATTTATAAACAATAATTTATACAAGAAATGTATATGAGCGGTAAGCGCTTAGCATGAGGTTTTATTTGAAATTCGATATGGGCACCAGATTTCGCTATCAGCTTCTCGAGCCGCCCAGAAATCGCGTCAAATGATTTCACCAGAAGCTCTTGTGGTATGGAAGAAATTACCCCTTGTATTGGCCCTTCAAGTTCCAAAGTTTTAACTTGGCGTAGTAGACATGCTCCTTTAACTGGCACCAAAGAAAAAAAGTCACAGAGTGCTAAGTCAGGACTCCTAGTTTGTGACTCATATATAAAATAGGGAGTTACTTTTCAATCACCCAATATATATATATATATATATATATATATATATATATATATATATATATATATTAAAAGATTATGATAAAAACAAGTTGAAGTCGCTACACAATTGTTTTCGTGTTTCGACACTGCATTGCACCTCTTCAGCCGATAGTGAGTAACTGCTGTTTAAATGATTTTTAAGAAAATTTCAGTAGCAAAGTGTTACATCTTTTCCGAAAGATAAAGTGAGAGGATCAGAAAAATGTTGTCTGATTTGTATACATACATACATATATATATATATATATATATATATATATATATATATATATATATATATATATATTAGGTTGGTGTAAAAATAATGACGTAATAATGTCGTTTTTTGGCGTTAAAAATACGTCAATAAACGACATTATTACGTCATTATTTTTGCACCAACCTAATATATCTATCTATCTATCTATCTATCTATCTCTCTCTCTCTCTCTCTATATATATATATATATATATATATATATATATATATATATATATATATATAGAGAGAGAGAGAGAGAGAGAGAGAGGAGTGGCGGAAATAGACAGACAAAAACTCAAATACTTATATATTTATCCCTAACGATGTAATGGATTTTATTTTTAATCTAATATTATTTCTTATTACTGTAAACGTTTGTTTAGAGGATACACGTGACGCCCTGTTTTGTTAAAATGCCCTGCGCATTCGTGAAACTTAATGAAGTAAAGTATTCAAAACTTATAGAACATGTTTCGTTATTAAGTTACTGTAATCCACTGGAGTATATGCACAATTCACATTATTTTTAGGAATACAAAAAAAAAAACAAAAAAAAAAAAAAAACTATACTCAAACCCGACTAGCAACAGAAATAACGTATCGAGTAATTGTAAAATAAGCCGACTCTTTATGGTGAAACGTTCGGTATTTATTGAGCGGGCATCCAGTGATACTTAGCGATGAAATTTATTAAACCTTTCTCTTAAAACAATCTTTCAAGAAAAAATGGACTCAACTACAATGCTTTTTCCAGTCCTCATGGTGAACTTACTTCCTAATCTTTTATTCAAACTAATGTCGAAAGTCAACATCTTGATTATGTCAGTATTTTCCGTTCGAGTTACATGTTCCAGGCTTTTTAGTTCTTGCCGCATTTTAAAGTCCTTTCTATTATACAGTGGTTTTGTGTTTCGGTAGCGCCGATTCACAACGATCAAAGAAGGAATGTTGGTGCTATGACCTACAGGATTCATTCACTTGAAACCATTTTTAGCCATTGATCTGAGAAATCGGTTGTTTAAAAACGAGAGTTTGGATATTTCGACACGAGTTTGACACCAAACGCCTAATATGCATATGAAATATTCAATCTGACGAGGCTACTGAAGAACATGACTAGAGTTTTATATTAATGCTGTAGCTTAATAGCAACTTGCGGTATTGTGCAAGAGTGCACATAACTCAGCGCTTTCGATGTTCAACTTGTTATAACTAATATATATATATATATATATATATATATATATATATATATATATATATATATCTATCTATCTCTCTCTCTCTCTCTATATATATATATATATATAAATTAAATTTCAGTTATAACTATTTCTGCAAAGGACAATATATATATATATATATATATATATAGTATATAGGTATATGTTTGTGTGTGTGTAAGTGTTAATGTCTGTGTGTAAGATGTCAGATATTCCTAAGATATTTCACTATAAGGAAAATATGACTAAAGATAAAAGGTTTTGATTTGATTTGTTTGTTTAGCAGCATATCAGCTTCTCATAAATATTTTCATTTTTTATATATATACATATATATATATATATATATATATATATATATATATATACATATATATATATATATATATATATATATGTATATATATATATATATATATATACATATATATATATATATATATATATATATATATATATATATATATATATATACAAGAATATATATATATATATTTTTTCACGTCGAATCCATTGCATTCACTTATGTTCTAATCCACTTGGGAAAGGTATGAAACATCATCTTCTCTCCCTATCTATGGTTAATAGCAGGATAGACCGAGTTCTATAGCCTTGGATGGCAATTGGTTTACTGTAGAAAGAAATAGGAAACTACTGCGAGGAAAAATATCTACCGCGTCAGTCATGTATCAAAAGATACATGGACGCCTAAGGGTGTATCACGCATGGCACATAATGGACTGATATATATATATATATATATATATATATATATATATATATATATATATATATATATATATATATATATATGTGTGTGTGTGTGTGTGTGTGTGTGGAGAGAGAGAGAGATTGAGAGAAAGAGAGAGATGCTATGTCTGGTGTGTTTTGAATCGACTAATATATACTGGTATAATACAATATATGCTAGTGAATGCTGCATCATGGGTGAGCAGAGTCTATTCAATTATTCTAACGGTTACTCGCTATGCGGTAGCGGTTATATTTCAAATTCTTCTAGATGTCTGTGAGTAGCAATAATTGTGAATCGAAATGGGGCTGTTGTTAGCTGTTCTTAAATGTTGTTTGCTAACGTTTTACTCGTTATTTAATATTGTTTACTTAATTATTTGTTTTTGATTATTATTATTATTATTATTATTATTATTATTATTATTGGTACTAGTAAATTTACATGTGTTTATATGTGCAATTTCTGTTTATTAAATTATTAATTTTTTACTTAAGTTATTATTTGTTTAGAGATTTTGTTTATTTTGGTGGGAGTTATTTTAGTTTTACTCAACACATTTTAAATGTGTTTTCGTGTTTGCATTTTGAGATAAGTTCTTATCGTTAATTTAGTAATTTATTTTGGTCTGGGAAGGTGATTATATTTACTTTCTTCTACGGGTAAAATTTACAGTTTGATTAATGCATTGTTGTAGGCTCATGCTGTTTTAGTTATATCCCATGATATTTTTAATGCAATTTGTTTTTGTTTTAAATTTCATATATATATTGAGAGAGCATTGTGTTGTTCGAGTAATTACTATTTGTAAACTGTGATTTGTTTGTTTAGTTTTTCTGATTTCAGTGTCATTCAGTTACTCCTATGTATATTTTATCATCGTTAACTGCTAATTTTATAGTGGATTGGTATAGTATATTGATGTGTAAGCAATTTTCATTTAAGGGGCATAAGTTCTTTGACTCGTATTTATAAAAGCGTTTAATTTTTGCGACTGGATTTTGATTATTTTTGTTTTGTGCTTTTTAAAATGATTTTTTTCATATTTTCGATGCAATTGTACTTGATTATTTAATGCCTTTTTGTTGAATATCCGGTGTAAATTGCTTGATGGATAAACTGTGTATGACTTTAATTAATATTTTTCCTATTTTTGTTTCACGTTTTTGATGTTAGGTGTGTTAAATTCTAGTATGTTTCTTTTTCTGTTGTCTTTTTTACTATTACATGTGTATCTGAGTGTTGCTGAAAATCCACTATCTGTAGGTTTGTTTCATACTGTTTTTTTGGCATTGTTGAAAATGTTGATTGATTTTTTGGAATAATATTGAAAGTGTAAATTGATTTTGGGAACTGTGTGATTATTGTAGGCGGGTGGTTGGAAGATATGTGCATGTGAAGTAGTTTGACGTTCTGTTTTTTTTTATGGTTAATATGTACATTTTTTCAGCTGAGAGTGATATCTAGGAAATCTAATTATTTTTTTAATGTCTTTATCAAATGCCTCATTTTAAAAAAAAATGTTATTATTTTTATAGTTTAGTAAAAAAAAAGGTATTTTTCACTTAGAGTTTCTTAGGATTATGAGATATTCCCCTTGTATAGACATTTATAATTTTTATTGATTTTCCTACTTAGTCCATATAGTACATGTATACCTATAAACACGCAGATTTCTATCAAATCCTTTAATTGTGATGCCGAAAGTTCCTTATTTCTTTATGCATTAATAATAGAGGCTTTAGGCAAAGTTCAGTGATTTTACATCGTTTGTGCTTATATTTATTTGACCTTGAGTTAAAGAGATGGCCTTATTTAGCAAGGTTCGGTTATAGAAAGCTAAAAAATCGTTTTATATCGTGGGGAAATTGACTGCTGGCCAGACGAGAATCGAGCAGTATACTTGCCTTATGTTGTAGAAATCCTAACTAAACAAAAATACTTTTAATAAACTTTTATAGTCAGTGGTCAAGAGACGTGGTTATCACGTTATCCCTGAAGTTGTATAAAAGGGAAGGAAATCTATCTCTTTTTTTTACTAAAATTTTCTTTCCATGTTATTAGGCGATTATACGTAGCAGAAAACGGCCATCTATGTCTTAACTTAAACTAGGTACTTTTTTTTTTCATCGAACTGACCAGTCTCTGCTCATGGAGAGAATCGGGAGCAATTTTCCCGACAATATCTCGTTATATAATTGGAAATTATGTTGTGTAGGTTGCGGAAGCAGTATATAATGTTTATCCTCTTCTCTACTTCGTGTTTGCTTCTGAGTTAATTCTTTCTACTTACTTTACCTAGTTCAGTTTTATTTCGGTGTATGTGTCTATATATTAGGTTTGTTTTGAAGTTTTCTTTGTGATCTTTTGCTGTAAAGAATGTATAAGTTATAGCGATGTAATTTATTCGGACGTCTGGGTGTAATGTTCTGGAGTTTTTTTTTAACTGATATAATATCGTATTCTGTATTAATCGGTGCTTTTCTGTAGGTTTTAGTTATATTCTTCTTGAGTAGCCTGTTGCTTTTGGTAGGGGAACTTAATTCATATGAATTTCTAGTTTTGTCAACTGCAGTAAATACGTTTGGGGAATTGTATATTTTAGGTATATCTCCTTTTATAATTTTCTGCAAAGCATCTAATTGTTTGAAAATAATTATATTTCCCAGTTAAGTCTCTTTCAAAGTTTTCTAATTGCTTGTATTGCAAGAGACATTTTTTGTTTTGAAATGGTATGTTTTATTGAGTTTGATTTTGCGTTAAATTCTTGTTTTAAGATGAAATGCGCTTTCCATTCCGTTCTTTTCGTGAGGTTTATAATTAATTTTAGTTTTCAGGTGAATGACGAAAGGATAGGTATGTTCTTTAGTGCATAGCCGAGAATAGATATTTCAACTATGTCGTCAGCTGTTTATCAGGAGTTGAATATGATAAAAGATATAGTTTAAGGCATGCTATAATCATGGATAAACTACTCCGTATCAGAGATAGACCACATGTAAATATAAAAATACCCATAAATATAGTATCGTAACATTATATTTGTATCCATATATATATATATATATATATATATATATATATATATATATATATATATATATATTAAAAAGAAGAGAAGAGAGGTGCCGTAAACGTTTTTGGTTGTAATGGTGGATTCATTTAGAAAAAAATATTATGTTTTGTTTTACATAATTTTACTACACGTGTTTCTGGTCTCGTGACCGTCTTCAGGTAAAAGCGGAGATTTCCACATATTAAAAATAATTAATTATTTCTTTTGTTTAACATTGAAAAAGAAATAAGTAGTGGTTATAAAAATGCTAACATTAAATATAGGGACAATTGCAATAACCAAAAGAAAAAAAATACAGGAAAAGAAACATCATTTGGTATACACCCCCGTTTAACCAAATGGTTAGTATTAAACTAGGACAGAAGTTCTTAGCTCTAATCGTTAAACACTTCCCCACCAAAAGTAGGCTTAGTAATATATTCAATAAGAACACACTAAAATTGAGTTACAGCTGCACTGAAAATCTAGAAGGTATAATAAGAAGACACAATAATAAAATCCTGAACAAACCCCCTTACCTGAATAGTTTTAATAACTCTACACTTAAATCAGATAATAATAGGGAAAAATTACGCGATTGTAGAAACCCGGTAGACTGCCCATTAGAAAATAAGTGCTGCATCAAATCTCTGGTATACCAATGCACTATATCATCCACGGAGAACCCTAACAATAATATTATATACACTGGGTCCACGAAAAATGCCTTTAAAACCAGATGGAGGCAGCATAAATGCTCCTTCAACAACATAAACTTAAGACATCAGACCTCTCTATCTAAATATTTTTGACACCTGAAAGAAAAAAATAGGACACCTACGGTAAAATGGAAAATTATTAACAGGACTAGAACTTGCAAAACTTGGGATGACCCATGCCCTTTGTGCCTCCATGAGAAACTACACATCATTAAGCTTCTAAACAATAAAAACAATTAAACAACAGGCAAGAATTAACGCTTTTCTGTCGACACAACCGAACTTACGCTCTGAATAACTAGCTAAAAACACGCATACAATAAAATAAATTTTTAAATCCATAGCCTATATACATAGTTTTAATACCCTACAAAAAATGATAACCGTTTATGAAGTCGTCAAATAACAAACGTTACGGCCTTTTTATATACACAAATCCCTTTCATAAAGAGATATAATAAAAGAATAAAATAATAAATAAATAAATAAATCTCCATAGACGCTCAAACCAGACTATGCGAAAACTTCCTCCGTCGTAAATTTAGTCACCCCCACCTTACCCTGACCCGGCATCTATGAAAGTAACTCTATACTGATACAAATTATTAACACCCCACCCCTGCCTATTCTAAACAATCCGCCCTTGATGTTACCATGGAAATTTTTGATTTCAATTCTGACTATACTATTAAAACTCGTAAATTTCAGAAATAAGTCATTCCCAAAAAAAATTCGCTTGAAGATGGAACAGAGCCTACTTTAACTCAAGTGAATTCAAATATTATTTTGAAGTTTTCGGCTCTTGTTTTGAAACATGAGACCTCTTATGTAGCGAGTTGAAATCATATTTTTAAATAAATAATTATATTTATGCTCTACTTTCGTATCGAGCACTATTTTTTTAAAATAATAACAAAAATACTAAGGAACGTTGGATTATTTACCAAACCAGTTTCTTTCCTATTTTCTACAATATTTTCACACACACACACACACTCACACGCACACACACACACATATATATATATATATATATATTTGGTTCCTTGTCTTGATTTTTAGCGGCATATTGACACCTGTGTGGGTTATTTAATGCTAAAATCTAAATATTTTGAACGCCTTCAACTGCTGATAAAATTTTACTATAAAATTTAGTGCTGATGATTTTATTATAAATATGTATTTTTGGGACATTTTTTTTGTATAACAATGTGTTTTGATACTTTCATAGTGTTTTGTTTTTGTATGGTGTTGCATTATTTTCCCGTAGCTATGATCCTAACACGTGCTACCGCCTTGGCTCAGTGTGGACTTGGAGACAACAGGAATTAAGAGGTGATTCCACGCTCTATAAAACCTCCAATCTCACAATCAGACGCTCTGCTGCCGGATGTAGTTTAATGCCGTATCCAGGACACTTATGTTCATTTATTCCGTCATTATATATATATATATATATATATATATATATATGTGTGTGTGTGTGTGTGTGTGTTTGTGTGTGTGTACATGTTTCATTAAATAATATAAACAAGTGTTGTCTATTTATTTTATGAAAATTCTTTTCATAACGTGTGATAAGCTTAATAACATTATCATTAAACGAAGAAATAAAATCACAATAGTGATCTATATTTTTTAATCCAATCTAAGCTTTCGCCTTAGATAAGCCATTATCAAAGATGTCGATTACTGTACAACATATTAAGCAATATACGGACAAGACACTGATGATAGTCTGTGATTGTTTACATGGATGATTACCTAGCAAAGATAAACACGTGTATATGAGGCGCTAGAAGCAAAAATCGCACCGCAGCTCATGACGTCACACATGACCACGCGAGAGTGAATTAGAGAAGTATTAAGTATGGAGAGCCGTTGGTATAAACTAATGGATTCTGTTACCAATTATAGACGTTTAAGGATATTTGTAGTGGTTGCATAGTTGATTTTCTAAACAATCACATATATAAAAAATAAAATTTAGTGAGAGTGTATGTATGTGAGAGTGGGACGAAAGTTAGAGTAAATGAAAGCTATAGAGAGGGGTAACAGACGAGAGATGAACAGCAGAAGAACAGGTAGGTCTAAAGATGAAGTGGGGATTAAAATTTATCAAAGAGAAGTTTTAAAGAGGGGAGTCAAAGACGGTTTAACTGAGAGAATTTTGAATGTTGTCGGATGTCTAATACATTAAAGATGTAACCGGAAAGGATACATTTTGTGGCGACATACACACACAATAGACAATTATAATCTTAAAGATCAGAAGATGAGAGAGGGAGAGAATAATAAAATAAAATAAAAAGGGGTAGGGGAGAGAAGTAAAAAGAAGAACAAAATCTACTTCCATACCTGATGATGTCTGTAGGAACAGACGAAATCTTTAAAAAATTAAAAATACCTTATGCAACTGGAATTTATAAACAGGGATAATATCATTCATATACAGGTTCGGGATCGATGTATATTTTTTATAATTTTGCGACGATGTATTCTCGCCATTTAAATCATTAACCTCTATATTTGTTTTTTGTATGAATGATTCATGAATTTATATATGTATATATATATATATATATATATATATATATATATATATATATATATATATATATATGTATATATATATATATAGTTTATGCAAAACTAGGTAATTCGCATGGGTAGACCCAAGGAGGATGATATCCAGAGAGCTCAATGTAAAATTCAGAGCAGATATGTTTGAATAAAAACAGACCACTTTAAGGTTCCATGTAATAAGTTATTTCACCACAACCCCTTTAACAGGGCTCTGGATCATCAGACTTTACTTCCAAAGGTTGAAATGAAAAATGAAAAGAAATTCACACGTTTTTGATGGATCTCATCAAGCATATGTAAAATTAACGAAGTGAGGAAGTAAGGTGGGAGAGAAGATAAGATATGAGTGGGTTAGGTGTACCATTTCAATTCCTTATTCTTAACCCCATTGTGTGTCGGCTAGACGTTGCTTATGCCCTTACGCGTCTTGTCTCTAGATATAGATGAGTGAGGGGTGAAGACCGACATTAAAGGAAGAAGCTACAGCAACCCCAATAAATTACATTGCACGAGGACAGGTTTTATTCAAATTCTTAGACGCTGTTAATTCGCGTTAATTTAAAAGGTCATATTTGAGAGGTTAAGGTTTGATGTAAAACTAAATGTCTAAACAATCTACGAAGAATTTAATTTGAAGTTCGTTGGAGTTTTGGGTATTTTCTATGAAACAGTCGATTGGAAAAACTCATAGACAGTACACTGAAAGAGTAATACATTTTATATTTAGTAATCTTTTTTTCTAAACATTTGTCTTATTGGTTGTTAAGTTGACATCTATTCGTTTGATTTTTGTTCATTAAATAAACTCGTGGTTGTTTTTAGGTACCCAATTATCAACGGTTATTCCAATTTCAATAATTTTATCATCAATAATGGGGTAGTATATTTCAATTTGAATTAAATTACCAATTTAAACTTTACCTCCGTGCAATCGAAAACGCACTTCCAATTGGAGAATATTAGAGGAGAGATTTGGATAAAATGTCACTAGGAGAAAATTTGGTCCTTCTTTTACAATCTTTTATATATCCATACTCATATACACTTCTACACATGTCCTAAACACCTATCTATATCCACATACTTATATCTCATATACACCTATGAGTTCTTATATACACCTGCACACACATCCACACCAAAAACTATATGTATATACCGATATTTACATATATACACCTGCAGAGAAACACATACCCTCATATCTACATACATATCTCCACATGCACTTCTACTTAGGTATATACATATATACACATAAAATAACCTGCTTATCCATATACATCCATGTACATACGCACATATACATTTACACACATATATGTATACACATATACACATACACACAGATATCTATGCATACATACATACACACATACATATACCTACACACACATACATGCATATACATACATAATATGCAGCATATCTACATACACATATGCGTTAATCTGCACGTACACATATATACACACGTACATGTCTCTATCTTCATGTCCACCCATACACCCACTTATGCCTGCATTCGAAGACTATATCAGTATTTAATCACATTATGGATACCCAAATCGTATAATTATTCATATCTTTACACATATATTACCCTCTCTCTCATATCTATGGTAAAAAATATAGGTACACATCTAATTCTACACCTCCACACTCACATAAAAACCAAAAAACCAAAAAAAAAAACCTGGTGTGCCTCTTTTTCCATATAAAAACATATACATGTACATATCAACAGGTGCATCAGTGTTCAAATACATTACCATAGTTGTATACATATAGTCATGTGTTGGCGCTCATGCGTGCATAGTAATATTTCTAAAAACAAAGGGAACAAAAATCATTCAATATTGTTCTTCCTATATAATTATTTCTCAATGTATTTGCTTAGGTTTAGGTTGTTTTTGTGCCGGCATTTAAAAACTAGTTCATTGTGTCTATTTAGTAATATGTCTGGATCTTTATGTTTGATTATGAAGATTTTCTCCCTTATGCATAAGTTGCGTCTGTGTTTTTTGGAGTTCTGGCTCTTGATATTATTTTCCACTTTATTTGTTGGGTTAGGCCACTCTCCAACAAATCCCAATAATGTTTTGATAGTGTCGTTTGGTTCTTTTTACACTTATTTTTGAAGGACTGGCGATGATTGTATAATCGGTGTTTCCAATTTCCCGTCGATATTCCTAAGTATATCTTTTTCTCCTCAACCTTTTTTTGGGGGAAAATTGTTGCTTCATATATTGTGTTCTCTGCCATGCATATTCCTTCAACTGGGCACTCTGATCCTGTCCTGCAGTTGCATGTTGATTTTTCCATTCGGGTTGTATCCTGATTTTGTCTTAGATTATCATGAAGTTCTCTCAAGATTTTACTATTCTGTGAGTTAATAATTCTTTCCATATTATCCATGCAAGAATAGCTAATCTTTAGATTCATCTTGTTGAATATCTTTTTTAGAGATGCATTTTTGCTAAAGTGTTTTTCTATCAGTTTTATGAAGTATTTACCTATATTAATATTGGAGAGGTTGCAAAAAGGTGGGTTGAACCATATAATTTTCCTTTTCCTATTTTTTGGGTTTAGTGGGTTTTTTATTTACTGACTTATCTGTTTAAAGTTACTTTTTAATAGGGCTTTATTGTATTCCGATTTATTCTGGTTAAAAATGGTTTTACTAGAGGAGAGTTTATTTATTCTTGCATTTACTGTATTTGGAATTTGTTTAATTATTGATTTCGGGTGACTGGAGTGGGTACTTATATATATGGGTGATTGGTTTTCTTTTTGGAAGGGTTTATAAGTGTTATTGTTCAGATTGAATGTAACGTCTAGGAAGTTTACTATTTTTAAGTTGGAAGAAATCTCGATTTTAAACCCTAGAAATTTGAAGACCCTAATTATTTTCTTTTGTAGTTGGGATGTCAACGGACCATTGGTATCAAGTACAGCAACTAACCCGTCATCTCTGTATAGTCCTATATTTTGAGGGTCAAGGAATCTACTTATAATATCTAAAATGTATATACCTATTAGATCAGCTATTTGAGCTGAATCAAATGATCCCATTGGGACATCGAAGTTGTCTCTGTCTTTTTTAATCCAAGTAGTGTTGTTAAGTTTTAGTATGGACTGTCTAGAGTCCATTATGAATTTTATTTCTTCGTCAGTAATGTCAGTGTGGATTTTGGCAAAACTTAAGCTATTTTCTAATAATTCTTTAGAGATTGAGGTGTAGAAATCGATAATATCAAGTTGTATGAAAGTAGTTTTATTTTTATGCTTTATTTTATGGAACCAGTTAATTGTGTCCGATGAATCTTTCCAAAGGTTTAACGGGTATTTTGTTAATATAGATGTCTTTACTCTTTTTAGGATGTTTTTAGAAATTATTCTTAACTCTGATTTGGAGGGATTTATTAGTCTGGACTGTAGATTATTCTGAAAGTTAGGTTTATGGTCTTTAAAAAGTAGGTAGGCGTCTTTTAGATGAGCTGTACCCATTCTATCAGCAATATTATATTTAAATGCTAATTTCGCAGTTTCTTTGTGTATGGAGGATAAGTGTTTAGAATTGTTGCCTTTCTTATAAGAGCCAGAAACTTTATTCTGAATCAGATGGTTGTATTCCGAGGGATTAATTTTGTAGATATTTTTAGATTTGTCAGCTCTGATCGATAGTTTTTTTTTTTGAATTTTTGGTATTTGTAACGTCTTTTTTAAGTTTGGATTGGCATGGGTTGCATTTCTTCTGGAAGGATATTTTCTTGATTAACTCAATTAAATCTTGTTCAAAAGGTTCTAATAATTTATTGTTTGGTGGAGTGTTTTGAGATTTAAAGTAAAAGGCTTCATTAAGCTTAGTGGGTTTGTTATGGGGATTAAGATGGAAGTGAATCTTCCATCTCATTCTTTTGATGACGTCAATGATTTTCTCCGTCAAAGACATGGTGAAGGATTCAATGGTCGGGTAAGGAATGTTCTTGAGTGAGTAGTCCGGTGTAAATTTATCCATTTTAGGTTGGAAGTTTGGTTCCTTATGGTAATCCGATGGGAGGTAATCCAACCGAGAGCTCAACTTATATTATTAGGAGCTAATATTTAGTTTATGCAAAACTAGGTAATCCGCATGGGTAGACACAAGGAGGATGATATCCAAAGAGCTCAATGTAAAATTCAGAGCAGATATGTTTGAATAAAAACAGACCACTTTAAGGTTCCATGTAATAAGTTATTTCACCACAACCCCTTTAACAGGGCTCTGGATCATCAGACATTACTTCCAAAGGTTGAAATGAAAAATGAAAAGAAATTCACACGTTTTTGATGGACCTCATCAAGCATATGTAAAATTAACGAAGTGAGGAAGTAAGGTGGGAGAGAAGATAAGATATGAGTGGGTTAAGTGTACCATTTCAATTCCTTATTCTTAACCCAATTGTGTGTCGGCTAGACGTTGCTTAAGCCTAACACGTCTTTTTTTTATGTGAGTGTGGAGGTGTACAGTTAGATGGGCACCTATATGTTTTGCCATAGATATGAGAGAGAGGGTAATATATGTGTAAAGATATGAATAATTATACGATTTGGGTATCCATAATGTAATTAAATACTGATATAGTCTTCGAATGCAGGCATAAGTGGGTGTATGGGTGGACATGAGAATAGAGACATGTACGTGTGTATATATGTGTACGTGCAGATTAACGCATATGTGTATGTAGATATGCTGCATATTATGTATGTATATGCATGTATGTGTGTGTAGGTATATGTATGTGTGTATGTATGTATGCATAGATATTTGTGTTTATGTGTATACATATATGTGTGTAAATGTATATGTGCGTATGTACATGGATCTATATGGATAAGCAGGTGATTTTATGTGTATATATGTATATACGTAAGTAGAAGTGCATGTGGAGATATGTATGTAGATATGTGGGTATGTGTTTCTCTGCAGGTGTATATGTGTAAATATCGGTATATACATATAGTTTTTGGTGTGGATGTGTGTGCAGATGTATATAACAACTCATAGGTATATAGTGAGATATAGGTATGTGGATATAGATAGGGGTATAGGACATGTGTAGAAGTGTATATGAGTATGGATATATAAAAGATTGTAAAAGAAGGATCTAATTTTCTCCTAGTGACATTTTATCCAAATCTCTCCTCTAATATTCTCCAATTGGAAGTGCGTTTTCGATTGCACGGAGGTAAAGTTTAAATTGGTAATTTAATTCAAATTGAAATATATTACCCCATTATTGATGATAAAATTATTGAAATTAGAATAACCGTTGATAATTGGGGACCTAAAAACAACCACGAGTTTATTTAATGAACAAAAATCAAACGAATAGATGTCAACTTAACAACCAATAATACAAATGTTTAGAAAAAAAGATTACTAAATATAAAATGTATTACTCTTTCAATGTACTGTCTATGAGTTTTTCCAATCGACTGTTTCATAGAAAATACCCAAAACTCCAACGAACTTCAAATTAAATTCTTCCTAGATTGTTTAGACATTTAGTTTTACATCAAACCTTAACCTCCCAAATATGCCTTTTTAAAGTAATGCGAATTAACAGTGTCTAAGAATTTGAATGAAACCTGTCCTCGTGGAATGTAATTTATTTGGGTTGCTGTAGCTTCTTCATTTAATGTCTGTCTTCACCCCTTACCCATCGATATCTAGAGACAAGACGCGTTAGGCTTAAGCAACGTCTAGCCGACACACAATGTGGTTAAGAATAAGGAATTGAAATGGTACACTTAACCCACTCATATCTTATCTTCTCTCCCACCTTACTTCCTCACTTCGTTAATTTTACATATGATTGATGAGATCCATCAAAAACGTGTGAATTTCTTTTCATTTTTTATTTCAACCTTTGGAAGTAAAGTCTGATGATCCAGAGCCCAGTTAAAGGGGTTGTGGGGAAATAACTTATTACATGGAACCTTAAAGTGGTCTGTTTTATTTATATATATATATATATATATATATATATATATATATATATATATATATATGTATGTATTCTCCTGAGTTGTCTACTAATCTTTGGAATCATCTTGGCATATCCTCGAGTGATTTTCTCATTTCCGTACCTTTAGCTCATTTTCTCCTAATCTGGATGTTGGAGGACGATCGCTTCTGTGGTTACCTACCACAAACCACGTACTCATCAGCTTGGAATGATAATTCCTGATTTTCATATCATGACATCTACTGGAACATGAGGTCCATGACCACTGCGCCACAATCTCTGCATCTGTACCACAGACTACCACACTTCGTAACGGGTTGGTATCTGAGCACACTCATGCAGTCTCAGGCGTTGTGTCACTTTGATTTACATTACAACTTCAGAGATCTCATTTTATTTTGGTTCCGGCAAATATGATTATATTAACGTAAGTTATAAGGATAGTTGCTCGGATGGAGGAATCGGAGAGCCGAATTCGAATTCTAGTCGAATCCATTACATTCACTTACGTGGTAATATTCTTGGAAAAGATATGAATCCCCCTCTTCTACCCCCACCATCTATGAGTAAATAGCAGAACAGACCGTGTTCTATAGCCTTGGGTGGCGAAGAACAACTCTGATTTGAAAACCTGCGGAGGGTCGTTTGGTGACCTTGTCGCGTAAAGTGCATCAGGTCTCTGCATTCAGCTCTTCAAAAAGCTTTTAATTTCATTTTTAGCAAGTAATCCCAGTCAAATACCTTACAAGGTAATACCCTCTGGAAAGGTATGAATCTTCATCTTTTGCCCTCAGCTATGGATAAATAGCAGGACAGACCGGGTTATATAGCCTTGTATAGCAACTGGTCTACAACAAAAAGAATTTTACCTATTGAGGTATAAATTCTGCCTGGTCAGTCATGTATGGAAAGATACATGATCGCCTAAGCGTGTATCACGCATGGCACATAACTGACTGACTGACGTGCTAATATTCTTGAAAAATGTACGAATCCTCTTCTTCTCCGCCCCGCTATGGGTAAATAGTACGATAGACCGGGTTCTATAATCTTTGATGGCAACTGGTCTACCTCAGAAAGAAATGGCAAGCTACTGAGGGAAAAACAATCTGCCTGGTCAGTCATGTATGGAAAGATACATGATCGTCTAAGCGTGTATAATGCATGGAATATAACTGAGCGAAGTTATAAGTAATTTTCAAGCAGTTTCTTTCCACTATTCCTCTAAACGTATTTGCAATTTTATCTTTATTAATATTTTTAGAAATTATCCGTTGATTTTCATAAAACATGGTTTATTTTGATCAGTATAATGTTAGTAGCCCGATACTGTGTTAAAATGTTATGTCTTGTTCCTGTAATACGTGGATATTCTTGCAAAAGACAAAGTCGGTAAAGAAATGGACGCTGAAGATATTGAACTGTATGAATTGTACAAGTGATTATTGGCCATCATTTGAATGAAAGCAACTGCAGAAATGTGTATTATGGGTCGGAATTCAATTTACGAGATTTGGAAATCAGCTCGCAGCAATTGTTGAATCAGATGTGAATATTAGTGTGAGTTCAGAATGATTTTCAAATGATGAACCTATTTGCGTATAATCTATTCTCCAGCTCCAAATTATTTGTCAGTTGTGTAAGTTAGTTCCTTTGAATCGATTTTGTTATATGTTGCAAATTTAGCTCCGATTTAGTCTTGAATAGAAGAAACTGCTGGTGCAAAGACGTAGAAGATAAAGATTGACAGACAACAAGAAATTGGTTCGAAAAAGAGTGTTTCACCGTGGGCATTTAAAATAAATGTCTGTATATAAATAGAAAGTTGGTGCATAATTATAAGGCAGTTTTAGAGGCGAGATATTTCGTTAAAAAATTGCGCCTTTGGTTACTTTTTTTTAATAAAATATGATTTTATCTTCAGATTATAGATATACGTGTGGATACGTTCTGGAATAATCATTTCAAGATGTTATTGTTGAATTGTTATGATCCTTTTTCCATAATAAGTATTGTTTATAAACGTCTGATAATTATGCAGCATACCAATATATATATATATATATATATATATATATATATATATATATATATATATATATATATATATATATATATAATATATATATATATATGGTGCATAATTATCAAGCGTTTTTGTAGGCGAGTTAGTTCTTAATAAAATGTTGTTTTGTTTACTTTTTAATAAAAATATGATCTCATCTTCAGGTTATAAAAATACGTGTGGATACGTTCTGGAATAATCATTTAAAGATGTTATTATTGAATTGTTATGATTCTTTTTCCATAATAAATATTGTCTAAAAACGTCTGATAATTATGTACCATACCAATATATATATATATATATATATATATATATATATATATATATATATATATATATATATATATATATATATTTGGTGCATAATTATCAGGCGTTTGTGTAGGCGAGTTATTTCTTAATAAAGAAATGTTTTGTTTACTTTTTTAAGAAAAATATGATTTTATTTTCAGGTTATAAAAATGCGTGTCGAAAATCATAGGCTCTGGAATAATCATTTAAAAAATGTTATTGTTCAATTTTTATGTTTCTTTCTATGCAGATACCTTTTTAACATCACGATGCCAAATTTTGTTTATTTGCAAGAGAAGCTGCTCATAGATACATATAATATCTTCTTTGAACAGTCAGATATTAGTTTACCTAGAAGGAGACAATGCAGACATTAATAAGAGTTAAAATTAACACATGCAAGGTTAGGGTCTAGCATCACTCCTACACTGTCACCCTATGAACTTTTGAAGGTACTTGATAGCAATATGACGCTAAATTTTGTCCATTTTCAAGAGAAATCTCTACAAGTTAATTTTGAAGTCTCTTTCAAAACAGTCAGATATATGTTTACCTGGAGAGAAATAATGCATTAATAAGAAGAGTTGAAATAAACGCATGAAATATTTCAAGGGCTCGAGTACCCTTCCTTCATCTTTAGACGATGAAATTTTCTGACCAACTTTGTCAGAAAGAAATCATTCAGCGGAATAACAAAATCGTATTCAGTATGAAACGTCAAGATTTTAATAACTTCTCGCTGGAATATTTATAGATAACATTAAATTTACACGTAGAAATTTGATTGAACAGGTAATAAAAATATAAGGCAATATCTTCCATCGAATTTTCCTTGTGAGGTGCAAAAAGTTATTAAAACTTCGCCAAAGATGCGTGTGAATATTACAAAGAATATTGGCGCATGTATACAGACAGTTTTTCGTTTGACCATTCTTTACCGATTAAATACTTTGTCTGCCATTTCAATTTATTACAATAAATCAAACCTACGTTAGCGTTATTAAGGAAATAAATCATTGTTCTGTGAATAATAGAATTCAACTAGAGATATGTATAGAGATATGTGTACATATAGACACACACAGAAACACACAGATACAAAAATAAATAATACGTAATCAACCTAAAGCACAGAGACAGGCAGAGAAATAGATATACAGGGATATACGTATATCCTTTTGCTTTACTTTGAAAGTGTTATTTTGGAGTTTCATAAAGATTATAAGTTTGATATAAATTTGAATGTCTAAACTGTCTACAAAGCATTTAATTTGATGTTTGTTAGTGATTTAAATTTTTAAAGATTTGGGGGATTTTTTATGAAATAGTTGATTATATAAAATATGCATAGAAATAATGAACATTTATTTTAAAATATAAGTTTACTTCAAGCAATATTTTTTAATTTTTTTTAATTATTGATTATTAAGTTGACATCTCTATCCGTTTGAATTTTGTTCATGAATTTAACTCGTGACTCTTTCTAGATGGGTAATCTCTTTTAATTAAAGTTTAGTTAATATGGATTAATATTACTCCATATTAACTTAACTAAACGTTGTAGACCGTTTAGACATTCAAATTTATATCAAACATTATAATCTTTATGAACCCCCCAAATACCACTTTCAAAGTAAAGCAAAATAACAGCGTCTTTTTCGAGCCTGTTCTTTCCAAAGAAAATTAGTGACACCTTCTCTCATAACTTCCTTCTCTCTTTTTCTTTTTATGTCTCTTTTCTCCTCTACCCCTTCGATATCAATATATAACTTCCGTTAAGTTTACCGTTTAAATGTGTCAATGTCTGGACCTCCTCAAGTAATTTTAAGTATGAAAGAATAGAAATATTAAATTACATTTAACTCACTCATATCTTCTCTCCCCCCCTCACTTCCTCACTTTGTTAATTTACATATGCTTAATAGGGCCCGTCAAAAATGTGTAAAATTCTTTTCATTTTTCGTTTCAATCTTTGGAAGTAAAGTCTGATGACCTGCAGTCTTTAAAAGGGCCGTGGCGAAATAATTTATTACATGGAACCTTAAAGTGGTCTGTTTTTATTTAAATTATTTGCTCTGGATTTACATTGAGCTCTCTGGATTTTATCCTCCTTGGGTTTACCCATACGGATTACATAGTTTTTCATAAACTAAATATAAATATATATATATATATGTATATATATATATATATATATATATATATATATATATATATATATATATATATATATGAATTATTCATACAAAAAAACAAATACAAAGGTTAATGATTCAAATGGCGAGAAATCCATCTTCGCGAACAAATCAAATAATATACAAAAACCCCGAACCTGTTTATGAATGAAAAGATCCTGTTTTATAAATTTCAGTTGCAATAGGTCTTATTATTTTTACAAGCTTTCGTCTGTTCCTACAGACATCCTCAGGTATGAAATAGATTTTATTCTTGTTTTTACTCTCAGTAATAAGTGGACAACGAAAATAGAGTTGTAATCCGAAAAATGCTATGAGAAATGTGTTATTGTTTTGGAACGTGCAGTTGCAACGCTGAGTTTGAATTTAAATTTTAGGGTTCTGCGTTTATGTACGAATATAGTGATAAGACAATTCTTTTTTACTGGTACATTTTCCGTCAAAGTGGCATGAACTATATTGTTCAATAATTACTATATAGTTCATCCCACTTTGACGGAAAATCTACCAGTAAAAAAGAATTCTCTTATCACTATATTTGTACATAAACGCAGAACTTTAAAATTTAACTTCAAACTCAGCGTTCCGACTGCACGTTCCAAAACAATAACACATTTCTCATAGCATTTTTCGGATTACAACTCTATTTTCGTTGTCCACTTATTACTGAGAGTAAAAACAAGAATAAAATCTATTTCATACCTGAGGATGTCTGTAGGAACAGACGAAAGCTTGTAAAAATAATAAGACCTTATGCAACTGAAATTTATAAAACAGGATCTTTTCATTCATAAACAGGTTCGGGGTTTTTGTATATTATTTAAATTGTTCGCGAAGATGGATTTCTCGCCATTTAAATCATTAACCTTTGTATTTGTTTTTTGTAGGAATAATTCATGAATTTGTAAATTAATTGCACCTTTATTGAAATACATACATATATATATATATATATATATATATATATATATATATATATATATATATATATATATATATATATATTTATTTATATATATATATATGCGTGTGTGTGTGTGTTTGACAACTATAGATATGCATGAATTGACTGGGATAGATAGATAGATAGATAGATAGATAGATAGATAGATAGAATGAAGGAAACAAAATATAGATATAATGGAGAGAGGGGGAGAGAGAGATAGGGAGAATAGGGTAGTTACATACGAGCAGATTTGGTCGATGGATGCATAGATACATTGACAGATTGTGGTCTATAATTACATAGACAGTTGCGTACAAAATGCGTCAATATCAAACAGACGAGAAATGTACTGAACAACGCCACATAAGAATGTCAGTTTCAACATTTTCCCTAATTTTTATACAGTCTTTATTGGGGCCAATTATATGTCTAGGTGATTAGCAGTGTCAGTGGTAATAAAATGTTAGTTGATAGTATTAACTACTTAAATTTATTGCAGTATGCGTGGCGGAACTTTTGCTATAGAAAGACATTTTCCTCCAATAAAATAATCTGTCCTGAATATAAAGACTGATGAGATAGCTTAATTGATAACAATTATAAGTGATTATTATCAGTAGAATTATTTTCCAATACGACACTTCATAAACTCTTCTGTAGTTTTTTTAAATATTTTTTTTTGTTGTCAATTCACCTCTTCAGAACTATTCTGTAATTTACGTTATTGCATTTCTGATATTTTCTTTGTTTCAGACCTTCAGTTTTCAATCTGTGTCATTACCTATCTTTCTATTTTTATTTACGACTCTCTTTCTAAAGCAATAATCCAACAGATCAATATGTTCAGGTCGATATAATCCTCCATTTTGAAATAATCTTCCCGTTTTAGAATTTTTTATTTTTTTATTTATTAACAGTATACATTTAAATAATGCATTTTCTGATATCTAAAATATATGTTTAATTTCATTATTTCTATATTTCTGGCAAAAGATATTTAATTTATCTCTCTAAAATGCGCCATCAATTTGTTCGGCTCTATTCACATTCGCTCGATTGCCCTCTGGAAAACCATGAATCCATCTCTCCAGCATCACCCAGCCACGGGGTAAATAGCAGGGTAGATCTGGCTCTTTTGTCTTGCTTTTCAGATAACCTAGGGGAGGGAGTACCTTGAAGTAAAGAGCCCCGAGAAGATAATGTAGAACTAATCGACTTTCTTTTCCAAAATGCCAGGCAATTCACCGAATAAAACTTATCTGTGGAGAGGTATGCTTGCCCAGTTCATGAAGGAACAAATCATAAAAAAAAAACAAACTGTCCCATCAACCAAATTTTTCTCATATATATATGTGTGTGTGTGTTTGTGTATGTATGCATGTATGTGCATATATATGTATGCACATACCATGCATATATATATATATTTTAAATGTGTTTATTTCGTCGACCGGCTTGAGTACTCTACTAAATTTAATAATGGTAGATGTACACTCCAGCAGTAATTAATGAATAGATAGGTAGATATAAATACACACACACACACTCACAAACACACACGCAGAGACACATCTATCTATCTATCTATCTATCTATCTATCTATATATATATATATATATATATATATATATATATAAGTATACATACATACATACATAGATCATGAACATATATATATATATGTATGCATGAATATATATATATATATGTGTGTGTGTGTATGCGCGCAGGCGCCTGTCTGTGTATGTGCGAATGTGATTTAACATTATTTTTGTGCACACTAACAAAAGAAGGATAGAAACTTTCGCATACGTAGAGTTATTTTTTATTCGGATTCCAAGTTTCTTAATTCAGTATCAGGGCCATTGCGTTGATGTGTGGATTTAGGGGCTTACTCCGAACGTGGAATCTTCTCCGCGCGTTAGAAAAGACTTGCCCCCTCTCTTTCCATTTCGGTAGAGGCTCTTATCTACCGTTCTACTTATTCGCACACACACACACACACACACACACACACACACACACACACACACACACACACATATATATATATATATGAATAAAAGCAAAAGTAAAAAAAAAACTATATATTAGTATTCTTAAATTTAAAAAGTTAACGACCTAACTCTATTTTTGCTTCTAAAATGTCGTGGCTTGCCTCTTGTATCTGAGTATATGTAATCCCATTTCCAGACGGCTGCTCGGGCACATTTGCGCTTGTTCAATGCCCACCGACCCTACCTGTCGTTTATACTGAAACAATGCTGAATAGAATGTAGTCACATTTTTTCGGAAAGAGCGCATTATATGGCGTGGTCGATAGTCTGAACAAGGCCATTACACTCAAACCCTCGGCTACAACGACTTGTGACTTCCTATTAGCCCAACTATCGACCACTCATAAATATTTCCGTCTCCTAGATTTCACTCACAAGGCTAGAGTGAAATCGTAGTCTGGCTTTCAGACAATTTCCAAAAGTCCCGCACGCTGGGATTGCCACCCCAGGCCGATACCATGAAGTCGTGGCCTTCTGGGTAAATCGATCATAATGAGATTCGAACACGAATTTCAATGTCGGAAGGCGAACATTCTAACGACACGGTGACGCGCCCATTGCTTATAAATACTTGTTGGAAAATAAAATCCTTACATATGCCTTTATTATGTAAACTCCATTCAGAGGACGAATCGCGTCTGTAAAGAAGTTTTTCTTTTGCCTTTCGTAGTTTTGTTTTGATTTTTTTCCAGATATATTTTTATTTATATCCGAATTTGAACGCACACATATTATTATTATCATTATTATTAGTAGTAGTTATGTATTACCCCCACTTTCCCCGTAAATAAATGGGACTGCTCCAATAGCATTACATTACAATATAAATACCAATACTAAAATTAGGCAACTGAGTTTTCACTTAGCCCCTGATGATTGCATTGTGCGAGAAACTCGGTTGTGCTTCCGGTGAGGAAATAAATGTATATATATATGAAATATTATTACCTGTAGAACAACATTTCCGCTTAGAAAAACACGATTTTAAAACCCCAGCCAAATTCACTATAATTGAGAGAATAGAAAAGTCCAGAGCAGATAACATTAGAAAGATTTTAGAGTTCCATGAAAATAAGTGGATCCAACGTTTCAAAATCCATCCGGGCTAAACCATAAATTTAACAATATAGCTAGTATTAATATATAACCCTACAAACCAAAACCTACCCACATTTCTCACCCACACAAGACAGACATGCTTACCGTGGTGCTGAGACCTCACACTTATACACACACCCACGCGAATATACACTTACACACATCATTCTCACTCACTCCCTAAGAACCAAATAACACACACACTTAAAAGAGACACATCCCCTTTCCAGGAACCAATAAAACTGCCAAAATGACCAAGGGAATTCAGAGCACCATGAATCCATCCAGCTCTTATCACAAATAACAACTTAAAAGAGACTGTTTGACCAACACAAAGCCTGACCAAAATTCGCATTAACAAATAAAAAAATCAAATGAAAACTACAGGCAAATGTTCATTTTCTCCATCAGGACATTCATTTCTGTAGTTTACTGATACTAGCAAGCAGAAAATTATTTTTCTCCTGATGATGGCCATGTTGGCCGAAACTAGTCAATCAATCTAAATGAAATAATAATAAAAACGAAGGAATATTAATATACAACCCAGTGTGTCTGAAGATTTTAATTCTTTAATATTTTTTATAGTTCAATATATATATATATATATATATATATATATATATATATATATATATATATATATGTATGTGTGTGTGTGCTTGTGTGTGTGTTTTGAACAATAAAAATATTGAAAAATTAAAATTTTCAGACACACTTGGTTGTATATTAATATATTAATATTCATCTGTTTTATTATTTCAGTTAGGTACTTCGACTAGTTTCGGCCAGCATGCCCATCATCAGAAGTAAAAAATCCCGCATTATTAGTACCAGTGAAGTATAGTAATGAACATTGATATATATATATATATATATATATATATATATATATATATATATATCTCAATAATCAATATCAGTCAGTCAGTTATGTGCCCAGCGTCATACATGCTTAGTGATCATGTATCTTTCGATACATGACTGACGAGGCAGATATTTCCCCCGCAGTAGGCTGCCATTTCTTTTTGCGGTAGACCAGTTGCCTATGTAAAGCTATAGAACAAGGCCTCTCCGGCTATTTATCCTTAGCTGGGGGGGGGAGAAGAAGAGGATTTATACCTTTCACAAGGCTATTAGCACGTAAGTGAATACAATGGATTCGACTGGAATTCGAACTAGGTTCTGGGATTCCTCAGGTCGAACGACATTACTCCACCGTATATGTAGTTTTATGTACAAATGTCAGGTGCACAGTAAAAACTCACCGTTGCATACCGTTAGCATTCATATGTATAACGGATTCGAATGAAACAGTCCATTTACAGGGAAGGAAGTAATACAATGATATATATATATATATATATATATATATATATATATATATATATATAATTTTAATGTTTGTATGTGTGTGTGTTGAACATCTTTATATATCAAAATTAAGATTAGTTTGTTAAAATTTATGAAAATTATATTATGATGGTGTTTCAGTTACAAAGTATATACTAGTTAAAATGTCAGCATTTACACATTAATTCATTTCTTTTGTTTAATTAATTTAATCAAATTGTTAAAATTTATTATATATAATTTTCCTCTAGGCATAATTTACATTTACTGTTTGTAATATTATTGAAGGTACATTGTTATTTGATTTCTGTTGGTTTATCTTTCCAATTTGTGTCCATATACATTTACAGAATGTTGTTTTGTTTACGTACCTATTTAATTTGAATGATATTTTACGATTGTTAAATCTTTCCTTAAATGTTACTTCGTATATAAATATTTTGTTCTATATTAATATTGATACATTTGCTTTATAAACTACGTTATTCGTTAAACATTTATTATCAAGTGATCAGTTGTTTTTATTTCGACAATTCTAATTTTTGTTATTATTCTGATTTGTATTATTATAATTATTAATCATGTTTAATTTGTTTATTATGTTTATTTATTATATTCTCCATATTATTCATTGAAATGTAGCTGATTTTTATTCTATTCTTATTAATTATTTTTGATATTTTAATATTTTTCAGATAGTGTTTATGAAATTATTTTAGGAATAAGTATCCTATTATTTTATTGTATCGTTATAAGGTGGTTTAAAGCATATATTTCTTTTTCTTTCATTTTTATTTGTATTGTTTGTAGTTAAATATTCTAACATTCATGTATACACTTTTACTTAATGCTGATTCATAAATAATTTTATTTTCATTGTATTGCTTGAATTAGTAAAAATTCTTTTATTAATAGATATTGGTATATATATATATATATTATTTGTTTATATGTTATTTTTATAGATACACATATTTAAGTAAATGGCGTGTTTATAATAAACAATATTAACTAGATTTACGGCCTAACTGTGCGAGAACTAAATATTTGTTAAATATTCATATCTATAAAAATAACGTATGAACAGATAATATATTAAAATATTTGTCGGACTTACTCCATTTCATTATACATACACACACACATGCACACACACACACACACACACACATATATATATATATATATATATATATATATATATATATATATATATATAGTGAGAGAGAGAGAGAGAGAGAGAGAGAGAGAGAGAACGGGATAGATAGATAGATAGATAGATAGATAGATAGATAGATAGATAGATAGATAGATAGATTATGTACAGTACTTAATGGAAAGCGCCAATATCGGTGATAAATTTATTTTAACGTATTCAGTTGTATGGATTTGAGTTTATGACTGGGTTTCATGCTTTTGCGATCATCAGAAAAACTGGTATTTTGTTTTAAAAACTGGATCTATTAAGCTTGACTATTTATTTGACTTTGTTTACTGGAGGGGGGATTTCCCTCCGTACCTGTTTAGGATGACACTTTCACACACATAGACGAACACACATACAGGTGTATGCATTTTAGTTCACACAAAAGTACCCATATAAACAATCCTAGGCCAGGCGCAGATACCAATCCATGCGCTCGGTCATACATATATTTCAATTCTATTTCGCTGTCGGGACCGTGGCTTTTTATGTGTGGCGATGTTCCTTTCAACAAGGAGTGGTTATGGCTGTTCTTGACGCTTTTCAGATCTGCTGCCTGAGTCATCACTCAAAACTTACACTTCCTCACACACACATACACACCTATTGATCTGGGTCTTTGGGTTCTGTTTGTGGGCTTGCTGATGATGATGTTTGTCTTTTTAACGCTAACTGGTTGAGTATTATTGACGATCGTGATTATACTGATAGTGATAATAACTGTGGTATTAATTATTATTAATATGTTAATAATAAGTTTTGATGCGTTAACGGTAAATTTAACCTTAATGATGATGGAAATGAATGTATAATAAAAAAGAAAAAAAGAGGGGGGCATTAATGACAATCTTAATTAGGATAATAGTTGTGGTAACCATAATGATGGTGATGATAATAATATTGATGAAGATAATCATAATAGCAATAATAAAAACAATATTAAAAACAATAGTAATAGTAGTGGAGATGATTATTAAATGATTGCAGTATTGATAGTGAAAATGGTAGTAGTAGTTATTTCCAGTATGTGTATAAAGTGGTAACAATAATATTAATTGCGAAAGTGGTAGTAGTCGTTATAAAATAATAATTTTTTGGTATGCTAATTTTTGCCCTCTCTGATGACCGCACCAACTCTCATCGTGGCGGCATCACTAATAACATAACACACATAATAAACATGTCAAAATAAAAATAATAACTTGTAATGGCGTAACCAAAGACCACCAATGCAACTGCAGAGATAAACCTACATGCCCAATATAAAGAAATTGCCTACAAACATATACAAAGCTAATTAAAACACAATCAACACTACAATGTTCTACAGTGGCGCGACAGAAACAACATTCAAGCAAAGTTTATACACCTACGACACCGAAATAGAATTACAATTGCGTATGTATGTATACCCGAGCGCATGCATGTGTATCTGCGCCTGGTCTCGAATTGTTTATATGGATGTGTTTGTGTGAACTAAAATGCATACACCTGAATGTATACGTTTCTATATGTATGAGAGGACTATCCCGAACATGGACAGAGGAAAATTCCGACCACCAAACATAGTCAAACAAGTATATATAGCTCCAGTTTTTAAAAATAAAAATGCCTGATGATCGCAAAAGAGTGAAACTCAGGGTCACACTCTCATATGCATAGAACTGAATACACACACACACACACACACACATATATATATATATATATATATATATATATATATATATATATAATGTAAAAGACAATAGGAAAACTGCAATAGTTGCCGACGCGTTTCGTCCGACGTGGACTTCTCTAAGGCGAAATGAAATGAATTTATTAAACAAATTTATTTATTTCAGTTGCTAAGAACATTTTGTTTTGTTATTATTAGTTACTTTGTTAAATAAAATGATTTCTTTTCGCCTTGAAAAAGTCCACGTCGGACGAAAAGCATCGGCAACTATTACAGTTTTCCTATTGCCTTTTACAATTATAAATATTGTCTTTTTCTACAGGTTAACTCTGAGAAATTTTTCATATATATATATATATATATATATATATATATATATATATATATATATATCATAGTAATGCGTAGTAAAGGGACAGAATGGTAAGAAAGTTATGGAGGGTATGATTGATCATATGAGAGAAAAACGAAAAACTTATAATAATTGCACCCGTTGTTCGAGATCGCGTCGCCAGATCTATTTCTAGTAACTTTTGCTCCACCGTCTATATTAGTTTACATATCATTTTTCTTACGTTTAAATAAATTAACAAGTGAATGATTGTCGGAGTAGTAACATAATTCGACAATGGCCAAGAGTCAGCAGACGAGAGAATTATTAGTGATTAAGATATTTTCCATTTACAAATCGAAAAAATCATTTAGGAACCTGTTAGAAAAGATGATTTGATTTTCTTCAATTTTTGTGCTTTTTCTGAATATGTTCATAAAATTTGTCTAGAAAGACTAAAGGTTCTAAACTTTCCGCCTTCTCTCGCTTCGGTTTTTCTATTCTCGACGCACAAAGTCACGATTTTTTCTTCCTCCATAATAAAATGTCAGCCCTCTCACCCTTCACAACAATTTCAAAGCTTCTGGTCGATTCATCGTGACGTGCTCTTCTTACGTTCTTTTCTATTATTTCCTCTTTTTGTCATTTCACAGATATCTGGAAATAACTACTTATCATCCAATCAAAGCCATTATCCACTGAATGACATGTTTCACAATGATGTTAATAAATACCTTCAAGTGAGGAGATAATGACATTGATATATAGGATTACACATTATCTGCACAAATTCCAGTTTATTGTATCTATTAGAGTTAAGGTTAATCAATACAATTCTTAGCATGTAAAAGAAATATTGTTAAAGTTTTTATTCATATACGAATCAGGACTGAAAAGCTTCTAGGATGAGTATGAAGCCGTGTTGTTAGAGCTGTGAAATTTTCCATGCCTTAATTCCAACTTTTCTAATTAATAGCTGCATTGTTTATTTCCATGTAAACTGATGCTTGACTGTTCAAAGAAGATTCCAATGTAACTACTTGTGATTTCTCTTGAACATGGATAAAATTTCAGCCAGTTGGTCCAAAAAAAGTCAACAGCAAATATGGCGTCATCATCACTGGCATACAGATTCCCCGCCATTTTTTTTTTCATGTTGGGAAACAGATGATAGTAAAATCAAGGGAATAGGGACGTGATCAACCTGTTCAAAGATACAGTAATGCACAGCAATCATAGAAATCAGGGGCTTATGTGTGTGTGTGCCTTGTGCTGTTGAAACAAGTCCCCTCTTTACAGTTTTCCTGGGAGTTTGATCATGAGAGACTTTCGTAGCTGCTTTAGTAACTTGACGAAATACTTTCAACTGATGATGCGGCTCGCTTGAAAATAGTAAATAAACGCAATACTCTTTGCATCTAAAACAAAATCTGTGGTCATCATATGCAGATGAAATGACCTTATCCTTCTTTGAAGCAGGTGATGAGGTGTGTTTCCATTGAATGGATTATCCCTTTGTATTAAAGTGATGAACTCAACACGGGTCCTGGATTAGGAAACGTTCAAGGAAACCAGCTGGATCTGTCTCAACCACTGTCAGATTTTCCTGAGATGTGCATATTATTGTGAGCTTTTGATCATGTGTCAGAAGACGGTGACTGTCCTCGAGCAGAAACCTTCGATATGCCAAGTTCAATGACAGAATATTCTAAAATCTTTCACAAGATAGGCTAATAGCATTAGCCATTTGATTTATAATGTCAACCATCACCATGTGGTGAATACAATCAATGATTTCGTCACGGGGGGGATAGTTGCAGGACGTCCAGACATTGGGTCAACTTCAAAACTCTCCCTTGCTCTCCTAAATTCAACTGCTCACTTTTTCACAGTTGACAATGCTCTTCCTCCACTGTTAATGAATGTCAGTGGAAATCAAACTGCAGGTACTTAATAACACCGCAGTGCTAAATATTGTGTATTTTCAAGAGAAGTCACTACTAGTTAAATTTGTAGTTTTTTTAAACAGACACATGTCATTTTACGTCGAAGAAAACAAGGCAGTTATTAAAAAGAAGAGCCGAAATGAATGCGTGCAATATTTTAAAGCTCCAGCATCACTATTTTATTGTCGGTCCACACTAGTATGTTTGTACTTTTTAGGTCTCTTTCGTTTTTCTTTTTTGATAGCGTGTTTGATTGGTCGTTTAAGTGATGGACTGATTCATTTCTTTTGTGGATTATATAAAACCGAAACATGGATTATAAGAAAAAATGTTTTTTCGTTGCCAGGGAATATTTTATTAACTGAAGAGACACACACACGCACATATATATATATCGTAGTAATGCGTAGTAAAGGGACAGAATGGTAAGGAAGTTATGGAGGGTATGACTGATCGTATGTGCATATGAGAGAAAAAAAGAAAAAAAACTTATAATAATCTCAGCCGCCGTTCGATATCGCGTCGCCAGATTTATTTCTGGTAACTTTTGCTGACATTTCATTTAGATTATTTATTATTTGTTTGCTTGTTCTTTAGGTTATTCTGATTTTCCAGATCCAAGACCTGCTATTTAACCTATAGCTGGTGGAGGAGAAGTTGGTTTGGTTTGTTTAACCCAAGAACACTAACCATGGGTATATAGTACCCAGCGCAATTTTTCCTCTTTTTAATTACAATTTTCAGTACCTGATTTTCTTACCTAAATATATTTTTCAGTTCCTATTAATATTAACTGAAAGTACAAAGTTTGAAGTGCCTACATGTAAAATATTTCAAATAAATATTTTTATTTTTATTTTTTTTTTTATATATTTTCAAAATCGGGCATGATATATACATGGTTAGTAGTGATGCAATTTTAATTGATGGTCAATGTTCTAGAATTAAAAACATATCAACTCCTCATGGAGAATTTAATGCAGAAATTTAATTTTCTTGGGGGCTTTGGTATTTTTATTTTTAAATGTATTACTAGTAATCTTTCTCTTCCTTTTTCAATAATTTCTTTCTGCTATTTTTTTTACTATTGAAATATATTGCTGATGTTCTTACTACGATAATGTTTACTCTATTTTTGTGTTCACTATTTGCCCATAGTTGTGATTATACCAGGGGCTACCACCCCTTCCCAGAGTGGATCTGGGAACAACAGCAATTAAGAGGTTGTTCCACGCCCCTCAAAATCTACCAATCAGACGCTATGCTACCGGATGTAGTTAATCGTCATATCCAGGTTAAAGAAGAAGTTGATTCATAATTTTTATAATTGCAATTAGCCGTAATGGAATGTAATCAAATCGACTGGAGTTCGTACCCGGCTATCCGATTTCTCCTTTCGAGTCGCTGTCCATTATATATTTTGGCCTCTTTCTCTTGCAGATAACCGTACATTCTCTCTTCGTATAATTACTGTTTAGTCCTTTTTTTTTCTCATTTTTCTTTACTACGTTCTCTAGACGTTCCCGTAGTCCCCTTTCTTCGTCACCAAGGAGAAAGATCCTAAATAACATAATAAAATAATTAAAATTTCTCTATTAATATTTCTACGTTTTCCTTTTTCGAAATCGTTAAAACTACCTGTTTTTCTTACAGTAAAGTTCACCCTTTACAAGGCCAGGGGTCCACCGATATATAGAGTTACGTCAGAAGGCCATTTTTGTCTATAAGATTGGAAGATAACGGTTAACCCTAACCTTGAACATGTTAAGGTTGTAGTGATCGGGCCTGTTTTTGAGATATCAACGAACATTCGTTTGACCCTTTGTGGTGTCAACGAATACTGCCGTCACTTTCATAATGCTCGTTGTAGTAAAGACTTTATAAATCGCAGATATAACTATAGTAACGCCCTTGAACAATACTGGTGTCAGACGCCGTAATAGTATTTGCTCGATAATATTCACTCGATATGTAACCCGTATAGTCATCTGAATACAGAAATAGTATAGGGAATAGAGTTGAGAATAGCGGTCAAATATATGAATAGACTAGAAATGGAGATCCGTATAGTATTAGAGGATAGACTAGAAATGGAGATCCATATAGTAACAGAGGATAGACTAGAAATGGTGATCCGTATAGTAATAGAGGATAGAGTAGAAATGGAGATCCGTATAGTAATAGAGGATAGACTAGAAATGGTGATCCGTATAGTAATAGAGGATAGACTAGAAATGCAGATCCGTATAGTAAAAGAGGATAGACTAGAAATTCAGATCCGTATAGTAATAGAGGATAGACTAGAAATGCAGATCTGTATAGTAATAGAGGGTAGACTAGAAATACGATCGTTAGACGTCAGCTACTTCCTACATATATACATTTCCTCTATGGTCACGTGTTCTACTTAATTCAAGCACATGGGATCGCTTGTTTTTACTCACTGGCGATCTATGTTCAAACTCAAGTGTCGGCAGCGACACTTTACTCCTATGAAACACTGTTGGGGGTCGGTTTCACGGAGCCATGGTTCATGAGAAGAAGCTGCACGAGTGGAACTTACTTCTTACCGATCGTGTGAGGAGGGTATGTGGGTGGTGTGCTACTATATAAGTGACATGGCGTGTTCTTGCTGTGAAGGTCTGGCTTATCAGAACCAGAGAATCTAGTTTCTTACGAGCTCTTTCCCTGGAAGTAACGGTAGCGCAGTGAGAAGCTTGCTACATCCCGCCTGTGAGAGAGAAGTTGAACTCTTTTTAGATATACGTCCACTTGTTAACTTTATGTCCTTATAATGTTAGTTGAAGAGCAGTAATAATAAAGATCTTAATTTATATCGACCAAAAAGATAATTTCCATGAGATAGCGTAACGGTGATCAGCGTGAAAAATAAAATCGGAGAGCAATGTTCAAATTCGACCAATACTGTTGCTTTCACTTTTTCACCAATGTCCTTGCAAAGAGCAAAGATCCATCTCTTCTTCTTGCAGGTTTAGACAGAGCCGAGTGATAAGAAGTGTAAGAGAAGGCAACGAGAAATAACCTTTTTCTCTTTCTCAAGAATGCACCTTTTATTAATCAGGATTTCTTTTCTAGTTAATATCTTCAAAAATCTAAATGCAATGTAAGTCCTTATCTTCTATCTTCTTAATTCCTGTTCTTTTAATGTTCGCTCTCATTAATGTTTTATCTTTTCTCATATCCTCTCACAGCCCTCTGTAACCCTTGCCTCCTAGTGGCTTTAATTCCTGGCTTGGGCGAAGGTGCGTGAAATAATTAAAACATATAATGGTACGCCACCTATACATGCTATAATTTGAATTAGAAGTTTTTTTTTATTTATTTTTATACACATAGATCATGATAAAGTTATATCAACAGAATTCGATTCAAAAGACGTCTAGTCTAATGAATCATTTTGCTGGTCAGTCATTCGGTGTCTTCAGAATACAGCCGAAGTATTTGTTTTCGGCTACGTTTTTTTTTTTTACCTATCGATGAGATTGAAAGAGAGGCAGGAGGAAGGAAGAAAAATCGAAAAAAAAAAGAGAAAACTTTGAGATATATTGATGCGACACAAATGTCTGGCAGAATAAATCGATAACCACAACATTTTTAACATGACTTCCTCTTTTATTTAAAACTATCGATGAATGTCCTATAAGATCGGGTCGAAGGAAATCATAATTTATTTCCTTCATGTAAGCTACAAACCTTTACTTTTCTGGGCGGACAAGGTCATGTTGCAAATTTGAGGAAATCCTGTCTTTCTAGTGATTATTTGAGACCTTTTTTTTTTTCTTGAGTTATATTTCAATTCATATAGATAAAACGTTCGTTCTTGCATTAACGATGAGAAATCAAACAGCCTGAACAAGATAGATTAGCTGGAATCATCCGTCAAATCATCCGTCTTTTCGCTAAGAGCATTTTCTGATGTATTAAATAGGAGATCGCATATGGTCTACATTAGTTAATCTTATTGTCTCCAGCAGGGAAACTTTACCGATATTTTCGCAGTGATGTTGAGGGTAAAGTTAGTGAGTGAATCTTCCCTGTCCAAATACACTTATACAGCGAAGATTTTCATATTTAACTTAACTAATATTAAACATGCCATGTTAGTTCAAGATCTAGATGATTATGGCTCTTCACTCATACCGTATGTCTTGTTATTAACTGGGAATTTCCATGACATCTATTAGAAGTTAGTGATGGAGTTTTCTCTTTCATTCACTTTTCCTTTGAAATCAAAGTTTTCATCCTCATAGACAGTCTGCCGCCCATAGCTATAACGTACAAGTCTATCCGCTATAGGTAGAAATAGCAGTCAGAGAAAAGGTGAGATTCTTTACTCTATTCCTTATATTATTTCTCTATTCAGATCACTATACGGATTACTTGTCGAGCGCGTATTATCGAGCAAGTACTATTAGTGCGCCTATTATTCGAAGGCGTCTAACACCAATATTGTTCAACGGCGTACTATAGTTGTATCTGTGATTACAAAGTCTCTACTACAACTTCAACTTTCTCTATGATATATGCGAAAGCGAATGCAACAGACTAAGTCATATTTTGAATTAGGAATACCGATTTCATATTCTGTATTGATATCCGATATGATTAAAAATGGCTTTCAGCGAGGGAGGACTATGGGTGGTGGCGAAAAGCTTTCGTCTTCGAACCTTGTTGGCTGGTGATACAGAATCACAAACAAAGAACTGTACCAAATTACAGAGACCACGTCACTTAAGGAGCTTCAACAACAGCAAGAATTTAAGTAGACAGCATATCTAGCTTTCAGAGAAAATAATGACATAATCAGGGTATTTACGTTCTACGCTATTTCAAACAAAATTTTAGGAAGGAAAACGTAATCAATACCAGAAAGATTGATAACTTGAGAAATCTGTTTCCCTGAAAACCAATTTTTTTAAGAGAAAGATTATATAATTTGCTCCTGAAAATAGTAATGTTTGTCCGGTCAAAGAATACCGAAGGTTTTCCTATAAGGAAACTGCTAATATTATCATAACTATTATCATCGGCATATTATTGATTACACTAAACATATTTGTTCTTGAAAAATCAGTTCTCTCTGTATATGCTAGAGGTAGAATATGCAGCTGAATACATGGCTCGAACTTTTGTTTTGAAATTACCGACATGCCGTAATATGTTAGCCGTTAAGTCTGTGCGCAAGCAAATACACTAAAGTCACACTATCACTGATTCTTAATGAAAGTGAAATCAGCCATTTTTTACCAAGAAAACATTTCTTTCTGTAGTTTTAAATAGTAGAATGCATATAGTCTATATTGGTTAATTTTATTGTCCTCAATAGAGAAACTTTACCGATAACTTGCCACTGACGTACAGGGTGAAGTGAATGAGATGAATATTTCCAGTCAAAGCAGTTGAGCTATATACTATGAGGTAATAATTCTTAATGAAGAATTTGTTTGTGGGAGAAACTGTTCTTTTTTTTCTTTTTCTAACCAAAGAATCTCGCCTTTTCTCTGACTGCAGATTTGGCAATTCACGGGAAAATAAAAAAGCTCAGTTCCATCCTTTTCTTTTACTTTTTTTAACTGACTTGTGATCGTTGCCTAATACAGCGATCTTCAGAAATGCGATATATTTTCAACAAAATTAGTGGCTTGTTTCTTCGGACATTTATTTCCCCATAATTTTGAATCTAGTTATCATTATTTTATATACTCACTATTACCTATCAATATGAACAGTAATCAATATCATAGGCCAGAAAACATATGGCGATTACGCTGAGATATTTCATTCGAATATAGCAATAAATTGTAACGATGACATTTGATTTGATTCCTTCCCCGATATCTCAGTTCACTAGGCAAGGATGTGAGCGCCCTGAAAAGATGTTGCGTTGCAGTTCAGACTAGACTAGACACCAGTTTCGTTGACAGAATGCAGTTGCTTCTAGTCAAACGCTTGTGGCTTAAAATAAGTTTTCGGACAGATCGTTACCCACGAGTGAAAAACAAAACAATTTCTATCAGTAGACCAGATTATATTCTAGGAGTGAAACCGGTTGCCATAAGCGAGCGAAGTAGACATGACGCGTAGGTGAGTGGGGATGTTCACAGTATAGCGGCTGTTCTCCCTGTCTGTTCTCCGAGGCTCGCTTCGTCCCTCTATGTGCCTTTCCGCCGGGTGGTCAGTTTTATAAATAACAATTTTCTTCGTCTTGGCAACTTCGTCAGTCAACAAACATAGGAGAAAGGGAATAAGAAAGAAAGAGAAGCAAAGATATCGTAGGTGGAGAAGCAACAAGAAAGGACATAGTAAAAAAAGCGTCAGAGAGAGAGAGAGAGAGAGAGAAAGAGAGAGAAAGAAAGAGACTCAGAACTGAGAACGGAGACAAAGAAATAGAGAAATGGTGACAGAAATGGATGAGGAGAGTAAAAGAAAAAGTAAAAAAAAGAAAAGTGAGAGAGAGAGTGTGTGTGTATTGAGTTACAGACACCAGGTTCGTTGACAGAGTGCAGATTATTCCAGTCAAACGTACGTGGCTTAAAAATAACCCTCCGGCTAGATCGTTACCCACGAGTGAAAAACAAAACAATTTCTAGCAGTATATCAGATTTTATTCTGAAATAGTAACACTGCTATAAGCGAGCGAAGTAAGCTTGAGGCGTAAGTGGGGAGCTGCGAAGTTCACTAGGCCGTCGTCCGTGTTCTTCTGCGAGGCTCACTTCGTTCATTCTATTTTCATTTGCGCGGAATGTTCAGTTTCATAGACAACAGTTTTCTTTGTCTTGTCATCATCATCTAAAAAGTAATTAATCTTCCTTCTGTCCCTTTATCTTAGTCTGAGACTCTGTACTTTGAAGTTGACTCCAATTACAGATAACCGTCTGTCCAAAGCAAATGTTCTGTATCGAGTTGTCTGACACGTCCCGATGTGTTAAGTTTAACTTGACCTCAGGTTGACTCTCATTGCTACAAAGACGCGGGGTATGATAAACATCGTGAATAATTACACCTCGTCATTCAACTTTAAATAACGTTGCATCAGCAACTTTTGTAGTTTTGAGATATTTGACTTCATAAATTGACAGAAATGCTATATATAATTTTCATGGGATTAATAGATCTTTAAATGGTTAGATTGAACATTTCAGAGAGAACATGACACATACAACCCCTCTACTCATCCAAAAAACATGAACATTGCAGATAGAGCATTTTAAACTTAGATGACCATCTCCAGATAAGATGAGGTTGGTGATAAGGACGTCAAATCCGTATAAAAATTTCCGAATTAAAGATAAACGATAGCAATTTGTTCTTGACAGGACGCAGTTGATAAAAAATAACTGAAAGAATCGTTAAAAATGATGTCTAATATGACGAAACCAAAATGACTTGAAGCAAGAGAAATATTACTCTACAGAAGGATGCTGAGAATACTACGGACAGAACATTTCAGAAAAGACGAGGCTCTAATGACAATGGAAACATAAAGGACACTTATAATTAAGACCAGGAAGAAAAGTTTGACATTTCTAGGATTCATATTGAAGAAAGAAAGCTTGGAAAATTTGATACACACTAGACAACTTGAAAGCAAGGAGGAAGAAAAACAACACATACCTGCCAGGTGAGCTTGAGTGAATTGATGGCGGATTAGGGTTTTGGAGAGATAGCAAAAAGACTATAAAAATACTTTATTAAGAGCTACAAAGGACAGGAAATTGTGCAGAGCCTTGATCGCCAAAGTTCTGCAGGGACAAGGTTCATAGAACAAGAATATGACGAGAACGAAAAGCGTCTTTATTATATTCCTAAAAAGAACAGTCATATGAAAGATAAACAAATTATAGTAATATCCTTAGAAATGACGTTTATGATTAAAAGAGACGATGTGAGTACATCAACCTGATCATATCCTTATGACAATAAAAACGTAAGACGATCAATTGCTTAGAAATTAACCTATGTTGAAGGGATACTTGAAGAGTGAAGTATATGGTATGTACTGATAGGTTAACGTCTATCGACACGGAAAGTTAAGTTTTTAGACAAAGATTAAACATTAGCCTTCTCTGTTGCATTGTCTTTCACAGAAATGATATTAGAAACGCCATGAATACATTTAGTCTCCCCCAGCAACGATGAGTTAAATAGTAGAGCAGACTGGACGCTATAACTTTGTGTGGCAACCACTATAAGAGAAGTCCTTGGTATGATGATAAACTACATCAGGCATCAAGGCCTCTAATTAGGAAAGTGGATAATTTTAGGAGCGTGGGACAACTTTTTAATTGTTGTTTATTTCAGGTTCACCCTGACCCGGAGTGGTAGCACCTGTTAGGGTCTCACTACTGGCAAATAGTGAACACCTAAAATAAATAAACAAAAAGCACTATCAAATTATAAAAATAACTATTTATTGCAAAATTACCAACAAAACCTATTTATAGTAAAAGTACCAACAATGCATTCTATCTGTAGTTGAAGGGATGATATTTACATTATTCGCACTATTGTTCTCATCTTTGTCGCTATATTTATTACAACGTTTCAATGACATATATCACAGTGGATAAAGGTGTTAGTTAGATCCAGTGAAAGGACCCAAAGTGTGTGAGTTCAATACCCGGTAACGGCTGTGGAGAACTTTCAGAGGGGAATTAACAGGAGATAGCTGACATCCATTAAACATGGCACGTGGAACTAGAACAGTGTACGCCAGTGAGTGAAATAAACGGTTCAGTTCAACATTCAAACCACCTGAAGAAGGCCGGAGAGTACAACTGCCGAAACGTTGTAATAAATATGGCGACAAAGTTGAGGACAATAGTCCGAATAATACAAATAATGTACATAATACCTCATCTTAGAAATATAGACAGATATTGAAGGGATAAATTTGCGTTCCAAATATATTTTGTTGAAGCAATAAAATTGCGTTCAAAATAATTAGATTTTGGCATTAAATAACGCGTAGTGATATTGATATTCCGCTAAATATTCAAACAAACAGCTCGAACAGAAATACAATTTTGAATTCATGCTGGTGGTGCAAACGATGCGTAACCAATCGCATGCCAATGTTACAAACAATAAAGAAAAGATATTTGTGGAAAATTATCGTCACGTATCTCCTGAAAGCACATGACATTCTTTTTCAAAAAAAAAAAGCAATAAACATTTACTCATATAAAATGTTTTCTGATATACAAATAAAAAATAGTTTATTTCTAGTTATTTGACCCATAGTTGATACTTTTGAATTAATATGTACTTATCATTCTTTTAATGTGTACCACGACATTATTCTATCATGGCACTTCACAAATGTTGTAGCGTATAGATCTGACATCCATTTACACGAGCTCATTTGGTTGGTTAATATTCTTTCCTCATACCCTTTTCGTATTCGCTATGACATGTGAGAATCAAATTCTCTAAGCCGTCTTTCCTCATAATGTGTCCTAGAAATTCAAAATGGATGATTCTTTGAATGTTCTGCCACGCGATCAAATGATCTGCATTGGAGAAAGTGTCCCTCTTTGTTACTTCCCGGTTGTGTTACCCGACTAAACCACTGATGACGACGATTAACATTATGGGAAAGGATCAATTTTTCATCATCAGTAATAAGCCTGTTAAAAAAGGGTACTTGCAGTTAGCGTGTAAGCAGTGACTTGCGACAATTGACATGTTGTTGGTGATTCTTTGAAGACAGCTCGCGTTTGACACATTTTCTAACAAATGAAACCTCTCCAATCCAGTTCACTTAATGCTGTCGTAATTGTAACATTAAGTTTCTTACTGACTTTCCAAGCTATTTTGATAGACCTTCCTGTAGCATCAGCTTCTAATACCCCTGAAAAAATTTCCTTGTTTAAAAAAAAAAACTTTGCATCGCATTTCGAAGCTGATCAACACTTAACATATGATGCCTGCAGAAATAGAACACATCTTAATCGGAAAATTACAAAGTGTGTTCCCAAACATAAATATTAAGGAATCTACTGGTGAGGAAATTAAGAAACCTATTAAAATGCAAACTACTTTCTCCCTAAACTCAATAACAGGCCCCTCTTTTTTTATGAATGATGTCTTAAATTGGAAAGGCACCCACAAAAAATCTTTCAATATTACCATTAACTTATATTTTATATTTTACTAGCAGCATGGCCCGGCGTTGCCCGTACTTGATTCAAAAATCGTACAACTCGTACAGCAATCGCTATCATTTGACTTAAAATATTTTTGCCCTTCCTTGCCTTTAAAGTAGTGCCCTTCGCCGTGCTGATGTTGCTACATGCCTTACTTCTTGCCTATCTCACACTGCGAATTTTTTTCTAAGCTCTATACTAAACATTAAATCTGTTACAAAAAAAGAACTAAACAAAATGAACAAAAAACGATCAGCTTTAAAAAAAAGGACTCGTAACTGGAAAAACCGAATGAAAAAAGAATGTTAACAACAAATACTTTTTTCACACCCAACCAAGTTCTGCGGTATCAGAATAAACGTTGAGTTTAAGCAAGCTAATAAGCCAAGTGGAGTAAAGTACCATGTAGATTTAATTTTTCCCACTTGAGACGAATGTAGCTAACGATTTTTTTTTCATGTTAGTATGCTAGTTAACATTCGTGTCAGTCAGCTGTTGGCTCTCACGCTGGCCAATAGAATCTTCCTGCCTATTCGTGGCAACCAGCTATAGGCTCTCACTCTGGCCAGTAGAAAATGGCCGCAAACTATATGAAAACTGCCGTAGAAGCATGAAAAATCGATTATTTCCACTATCGATGGGAGTTGGGAAGGGCAATGGCCTTCCGCTAACTTGGAGCATGTGCATGTAAATTTTGGTGAAAACCGTCTAAAATTGCAGCCGTGCATTCGTTACACACCCACCCACACACAAACACACACACACACACACACATCCTGCCTTTTATAGATAGAGATTATTATTTTCCCGAGTAATTTCGAATGTTACTCCATTCGTTTTCAATGAATGATCTGTGTGGAGTTACGTAACTGGTTGAAATTCCGGCATTTTCACGTATGACGCTATCAAATGTTTGGTAGAATCAATTTCTACTCATTCAAGTTGACGTTATAGAAACGGTCAAACGGAAATTTTTTACATGCATATGTTTGTGTGTGTGTGCGTGCGTGTGTGTGATCTCTTATGGAGAAAGACACTTTATTTAATGTTGGCTGCTTCTCTTTAAAATGCTTATATATATTGAATGTTACGACCGTTGTTATTATACTCTATTCCTTATCATCTTACCTGAATATATATATATATATATATCTGGCGGCTGTTGTAATAAAATAAAAGCAGCCAATATTTAATAAAGACACCATATTTAATGTTGGCTGCTTCTCTTCTGCAAAGAAATACTCCGAATTCTGGAGTCTGTTGTAATAAAATAAAAGCAGCCAATATTAAATGATGACACCTTATTTAATGTTGGCGTTTTCTCTTTTATTACAACAGCCTCCAGAATTTGGAGTTTTTCTTTGCACGATATGTATGTCGTGGTATATTCTTTCATAACATATAATTCCTTAAATCTATTTTCTCTCCTTGGTACCAAATAATTTCGTGACTAAGAATTTGTTCCTTTTTTTTTTGGAGGCAGTGAATTGCTTTTATCAAAGCAAGCTACTGTCACATGATTTCTGCTTTCAAGTATCGTCTACCCTGCTTCGAACGACTAAAATCTCGCGGAAGGGAGAATATGCCGTTAGAGATTTTCTGCGACAAAGCAAAATATTTACACGATTTACATTGTTCAGACTGTAGTCCTGATTTTTGTTGCCAGGTTTACGACATTTCGATCGTTATACGCTCTGGCCTTCTTCAGGCGATTAAAATTTCGAACTGAACCTTTTATTTCTTCTAGTTTCACGTGTCAGACTACACCGGTGGAAGAAATAAAGGTTTCAGTTCAAAAGTACAATCACCTGAAGAAGGTCGGTGCGTACAACGGCCGAAACCTCGTGAATAGGGCAACAACGATGGGTGACGACAACAGTACGAACAATGTAATTATTGTATATAATAACAATACCTCATCTCAGAAATATATAGATAGAAAACAGAATACGTTAGAAGATGTATTGGAGACCATATTTTCCCTTTTGTTTGTGCCAGATACATCGTGTAATGCATTATACCAAGGCAAAATTATGTTCCATTATCATTGCAATAAAGAAAGTTATTCTTTTCCTCCGTAACTCTGCAGCAATCCTGTATCAGGATGAGAGTACACAGACAATCCCCAGTTGGAGTTTTAGTTTGGAAAAAATATATTACCAGTAATACATTTTTGAAAAAAAAATAATAGCAGGAATACATTTTTGAAAAATACTCAAAAATGTGAGTAATTGAAAAATAGTTCAAATATATATGTATACATACACACCTTTTTTTTTTTTTTACCAAACTATAGCTATGAATCTATTTCACAAATTTGTGGGCATTAAATGACCCACTGAGGTTGATATGCCATAAAACAAAACAACCAGCCGAGCAACCAACCAACCCAGACATATTCTTGACATTACATCTATTTTCAGATCATGCCTAAAACGCCAGCTGGGGATTGTCTGTGTACTCTCATCATGACACAGGAATGCTGTACAGTTACGGAGGAAAAGAATAAAGAAATTGCTGAAGAAATGGACGTTTGCAATGGCCGTCTCCTGATCTTTAAACAATGGTATATGACCTTGGAATAATAATAATAATAATAATTAGAAGAAGAAGAAGAAGAAGAAGAAGAAGAAGATGAAGACGATAAAGAAAGAACAATAACTACAACAGCAAACAAATGACGAAGAAAAAGAACAATAAGAAAATAGGTTCTGATGGATTCATTGAAGCGATTACTTTCCAGCCATGCATTGAAGAAATACAAAAGAACCTCTCCCTTTTGTTTTTTACTGAGAACCATTTTGCCTTCCATCAACATGGCTGATGCTAACCTTTAGGACTTTGATTCATTGTGTCTTCTCTAAGATTATATTGATTACTTAAATAAGTCTATTTATTGGAAAGTTGGTTCATTGCGTTGTGCCAAACAATTTATCTCAACAGAATCTGCCATACATATTTTTAAGACTACCATTCCTCATGCATTGAAAGTTTCTATCACATTTGCCGTGGTACCCCTGATTAATATTTAGAGATTCTTGATAACATCCAAAGCAGGATTTGCAATTAACTTGGCTTCAATCCCACCACTGCAAACTAGATTCCCTGTTGATTTTCTAAAAATAACTTAATCCCCTGATCCCTCAGGATCGTAGGAACATCACGTCCATTGCAGCCGCAGGAGAAAGGGGTGTTTCTTTGGAAAGATAGCCTGACGGATCCCAACTCTCTCTAGGCCGGTCTGAATTCAGACTTTTCCTTGTCCTAAACTGGTTGTCAATCAAGGCTATAGAACTCAGTCTGTCCTGCTATTTACCGATATCTGGTGATATGAAGAGGATTCATACCTTTCCCAAGGGTATTAGCACGTAAGTGAATATAATGGATCCAACTTGAATTCGAACCCAGCTTTTCGATTCCTCAATCTGAGCCACTATCCGTGCCTCCTTCATTTTTTTATTTCTATAAACACTTTCAGGTAAGTGTTTTGAGGAAATTCCCTTTATGGTATCTAGACTGTATGAATTTTAGCTCAGTACTTGATTGGCAGTAACTTCTCATCCTTTTACAGTTGAAATGGCTGGATGTAACTGGGTGCTTTATTCTATTAGCTTCTCGCTTCTGAAACTCTTTTCCAGTTTATTGCTTCCCTGTCAGCTTTAATCTTCAAAACATTTAAATGCAATGTGTCAATCGTTATCTTCTGTCTTCTTAATTCCTATTTTTTTTATTGTTGTTTCTCCTTAATAACGTTTTCTTTTTCTCATATTCTCTAACACTCAGTAAACCTCTTGCGTCTTAGTGACTTTGTTACCTTGCTTGGGGTGATTTGGTTAAAACAAGATTGAACTCACATGTACAGACAAACACTTTACGAATGGTTTTATCTCTGTAGAACCTGTGTGTCATAATGCTATTTCTGACTTTAGGTCCTTGGTTGTGACCCGGAAAGAAAATGTATATACAGCAGAAATCAAAGGAAATAATAATAATAATAATAATAATAATAATAATAATAATAATAATAATAATGTGCATTGCCAGAAAATCATACTCATATGCACTTCTCAGATGTTGTGTAGATTTCTGTACATGCGCTGGCCACAATTCTATTTCTATTTATTTTTTTCTAACTGCATGACACCTTATCAGTTTGCCTCGTCTGATGCAAAAGAAAATCGTTGCCTCTTGGTGATTACGGTTAAGAAATAGAGTCAACTCGCTGTAAAAGCAAAAACATCATAAATTTCTATCACTTGTCATATGTTAACTTGTAGGCTGGTTGAAACACAGGTTCAGCTAGTACAATAAACAGCAAATTCCAAGAATTTAATAATAATAATAATAACAATAATAATAATGAAAACTGAATTGAATTAAAAAAATATAACAATGGCCATTAAAACTCTTGCTATCACAGTTGTAACTTTCTTGTGGAGTAGCTGAACACCCCCACAAGATGGACAGGTCTAAGACAAGTTAAGGCGCACAAGCTCTTACTGATTAATTGTTACTCTGCTTGTTGCCTCTCAGCTTTCGGGCAGAGCGGAACCCAGACGAGGCTATGCCTACGGGCAGAGTCACGTTTGGGAAGATAGACAGCTGCCCGACACCGTGTCTGCCAGGTTTACGGGGAATTTTTGCCCGAGCGTAAGCGCTTGGAAGACCCCACGTTAAAACCCGGTTTTCTGTCACATCCTGCTTTGTGTTGAGGTCTCGAGTAAATACCGAGAAGTTAACGATTAATTGTTTATTATATTATTCTATGTTCTCAGCCGTGTACAATATTATTCTCCGGAATAAACTATTTCTTATTTTCTATATGTATGTCAACCTTTCCTATTTACGACAAAAGAAACTCATAGCTTGAACATAATGAACTGAAACTTAAGGGACACCCTAAAAGAGATGGAAAAATTCGCAGTCAGCTCACTTGCAATAAAACCCACTATACAAAAAAAGATGTTGATAGTGTATATTTGCCTAGGAGAATGATTCAACTGCAATTGCCTTATAACATTTCAGCAGTGGTATTTTATAAATATCTTGAAGCTATAAAAGATTGAATGTTAGGTCTCATAATGCAGCATGAGAAATTCTTATTCTGTATCAAAGGAAACTGTCCTTTCTCTCATCAGCTATGAATGAATAGCAAGACAGGCTAGGTCTTAAAGACTTGGATGATAACCAATCTAGGAGAAGGAAAACACCTAAAATTAAAATCCTGCAAATATGGGTTAAATAACATCACCAATCCGCAAATGACATGGCCAATCAGCGAGTGTCCTCTATAAAACGAGCCATATTTTTTATTAGGAAACTCTTATCTGAGCAAACGCTAAAATCATAATAGTTAGAAAATGGATGTGTATCTATTTAAATTACAACTGATTTTTCATTGAAATCAAATAGACATGGCGTAAATATTCAGAATTAACACACATTGTAGGATAGACGTTTTGACAAATATTAGAAATATATGATTATACTAACTCCAAAAGCCCATGGAATATTCAGACAGTTATGTACCATGTGTGATACACGCTTAGGCGATCATGTATCTTTCGATACATGACTGACGAGGCAGATTTTTCCCCGCAGTAGGTTGGCATTCCTTTCTGCGGTAGACCAGTTGCCATCCAAGACTATAGAACCCAGTAACTCCATCCCATCTGGGATGAGGAGAAGAGGATTCATACCTTTACCAAGGCTATTAGCACGTAAGTGAATGTAATGGATTCGACTGGATTTCGAACTCGGCTCTCGGATTCCTCAATCCGAGCGGCTATCAATTACTCCTCATATAATATTACTATTCGATGTTTTAGCACTCCCTCGCCCGATACAAGGCTCAAGAGCCACTCAATGTAGAAGTTACACAGTAGCGTTGTATGAACTTAAGAAATAGCAAGAAGTGAAGATCGTAGTGATATGTAGGAAAGATAAATGCTAACCTTAGATTTGAAGATGTCAAGATTTTAGTGATTGGAGAAATTCTGTCATGAATTTGTTCCACAATGCAGCAGTTCTTGGGAAAAGCTGTTCAAACGGAACTTACTCCTTACTAATGGAATACGAAGGGAATGAGGATGAATTACCCTTGTGTATGTGGTATGGTGGCTTACATTTGTAATGATAAGGAGTGAGTAGTCTAAGGAATTTTGCTCCTCAGAACATATTCCATGGACATAGCGATAGAGCAGCTCGAGGCTCATAATATTTCGTCTATGGGAAAAGGCGTTGTAGGAAGTTAAGTAATTTATAACCCACAAGCTGGTGTAGACGCTTGTGAACTCTATCAGAGGAGACAAATGAAGACTTGACAATTCCAACACAGATATGGCAGCAATATATTTTGTGTCTGATCTGGTTCTTGTAAAGATAGATTATCGAAGAAGTTCAATACTTACTGGAACGGAACAATGAACTGACCATTTTCCCGCATAGTAGTATCTTTATCTATAAAATGCAGGATGTGTGTGTGTGTGTGTGTGTGTGTGTGTGTAACGAATGCACGGCCGCAATTTTAGACGGATTTGCACCAAAATTTACATGCACATTCTCCAAGTTAGCGGAAGGCCAGGACCGACTTTGCATTTCCCAACTCCCATCGATAGTGGAAATAATCGATCTTTTCATGCTTCGACGGCAGTTTTCATATAGTTTGTGGCCCTTTTTTACTGGCCAGAGTGAGGGCCAATAGCTGGCTGCCACGAATAGGCTGGAATATTCTACTGGCTAGCGTATGAGCCAACAGCTAATTGACACAAATGTTAACTAGAATGCTAACATGCAAAAAATTCGATAGTTCCATTCCTCACTAGTGGGAAAAATTAAATCTGCATGGCACTTTACTCCAATTGGCGCATTCGCTTGCTTAAACTCAACGTTGATTCTGATTCCGCAGAATTGGGTTCGGTGTGAAAAAGTATTTGTTGTTAATATTCTTTTTTCATTCGGTTTTTCCAGTTACGAGTCCTTTTTTAAAGCTGATCGTTTTGTGTTCATTTTGTTTAGTTCTTTTTTCGTAACAGATTTAATGTTTAGCATAGAGCTTAGAAAAAAATTTGCATTGTGAGATAGGCAAGAAGTAAGGCATGTAGCAACATCAGCACGGCTAAGGACACTCCTTTAAATGCAAGGAAGGGCAAAAATATTTTAAGTCAATTGATAGCGATTGCTGTATGAGTCGTACGATTTTTGAATCAAGCACGGACAACGCCGGGTCATGCTGCTAGTATGAAATATATGAGTACCATTTGAGGTGTTATGAGAGCTTGAGTCCCAAAAGACGTTCAAGACAAGTAGCCTTTTTGGGAGAAAACCAATCCATCATGATAGGTGAACGCCCGGTGGTAGTAACGTCCGGTACTCGGTCGTAGTGTACGAAGCTGATTCGGTTTTGGCCGTTTTGAATATTACAAGCAATGTCCTTTCACCATTTTGTTGTTGCTCCAAAATTTTATTCATCATTCAAACTTACGTAAGTTTATTTAATAGTATGACTAGTATGCAAATGTCGGTGCGAGATTAGTATTTTCTCTTCTTTCATGTTGGAAAGCAAACAAAACAGCTTCGTACGAATAACTTTTTGATCTGCCGTCACTCCAACTCTGTTTTCTTATCTTCAGTTGAGCTCTTTGTCACTAACGTCGGCTTTTAACCCCTACAAAGGTGCCATGATATAACCCCAATTACCTACTCGACTCTACAAAAAAACACTTTGGCCGGACTGCATATCGCTTTTACCCTTTACATTCCACAATTATTGATCTAGCTTTTCATTTCAAAATTCCTTCTCTAGCACTTATCTCGCCCCATATAGAACGTAACACTTTCTACTCTTTTTTTTCCTCGAAATATATAGGCACTTTCAGAGTCGAATTTTATAAGATTTATCTCTTCAGCGAATAAATTATATGCATTTGGCAAGAAAATAAGATAACGCAAGAAATTTTCATTTCTTTCTACCCATATCACATGCACATTCGATATTACGGACGGAAATCATTGCACCCATTATACCAACAAATATTCGCATTTGACACCAGAATACTAACTCGGTATTCACCCCGGTAAGCTTCTCTCGCCTTGAGCTTTCTCCGATAATTATTAACGGTTGCACTCACAATGAGGCTTCATGCTGTGAGCACTCCAGAGGGACTTATGATTATTCCATCCTCTGTTAAAATACTTCCCATATACTCAAACTGATGCTTTTGTTCTATTTCGGTATTTCCAATTTGGAATTTTCACTTGGGGTAAAGTTCACGCGATTATTAGTGGACGATTTGGTTATACCTAGAGTGATCGGGAAAACATCCTGTTAGGAGTCGGTTCCACAGAGCATTAATTCGCGGCAAGAAGCTTCTCGCGTTGAACTTACATTTTACCAATAGAATACAATGGGAATGAGTGTGGTTCACTACAATGGGCGTGTCTTAGCCGCGAATATTAGAAATCTTCATTTTACTAAAAAAACATCCATTTCGTCTTCTTGTAATTGTTAGTTTTTCTGCTTTTAAACAGTTCCGCTCGCAAGCCGATATACAGACATGTGTTAGAAATTAAGGTAGTTCAAATACACCTTGTTGATGGGAAGCAGAATGCTTGTCGTCAGGAATTCCGAGCTGTACGTTAGAAAATATCCTCAAGTCAATCATGGGTGAGATGCGGTGATAATCCGATTCGTGATTTGTTTCTCCCGTCTCCTGCTGGGTGTTAAACCAAAGATACCATATCGTACATTAGACAGGAACTTTCCACATTCATTCTATCTAAAATTTGCCGGCTGACCTGTTCCGATTTTTATATCCAAGCACGTGTCGTGGAATAATTCAAATTATCTACTGTCATCCATGTAAACAACTGTCACAGATAAGTCCGGAATACTCTTTATTGCTCGTCTTTGCATTCTATATGCCTTTTATAGATATGTTTTCTGCAACCCCGCCTTGTACTCTACACAATGTAACAATTAGGTTGGTTAATTTTATACACAGGCCATTTTGGGTCACTTAATCTCAAAAACTTGTTTAAAAGTTAAATATCGTTCAACTTTGTTCTAACATTAAAAGGTAAATGTTGTGCTGGTTTATATTTTAGTCAAAATTTAAGCACTAGTCCAATGGATACTCTAATCAAATTTATCCACTTTAAAGTACAGTGAAAATAAAATATTGATCGGGTTTCAACTTGAGTTGAAGGATAGGATTGGTCTAGTTTATACCTGAGTCAAAAGAAAAGGTCAAAGCCAGGTCATAGTCAACTTATTCAGATATTTGGGAAACACCTTGAAGTCGGACAAGTAGACACAACTATTCTTGTGGGATCTCTTCGCCCTGACCGGTTCCTATGTAGGGGGAGGTTATCCCCAGTAGTGCCGAACTAACACCAACCTTCTACCGTCGTTTAGCTTAGATTTGGTATTTCCTAAATTGACGACGTCACGGACGGACATGCGCAGGAGAATGACTCATTGCACTAGGGAAAAAGATCGGTACACGCACCGAGGCCAGCGCAACCGATGGTTGCGGGGGTTCGGGGAATTTTTGTTCCTTGCCTGGGTGTACGCGCTCGGGCCCCCACATGAAACCGACCTTGTCTCACAACCTGACCCCGTGGAGGGTTGAGTAAATATCTATTGTTGTGGAGGTTAATTCCTTCTCAGCCTCGGCAAATGTAAATATAAGCGTCAAACAAAAGAAGATGATCAATCCAAAGGCGGATGCAGCTGCAGAAGGGATATATTTCAGGCATCTGTTTGGTATTCCCTACAGTGACCGCATCAAAATTGAAAGGTGTGCAAAAGAACGAGCTATCGGATAAATGGCTATAAAGTCGTGTTGACCACCTAATAGAAAAGGAAGCTGAAGTGGTGTGGCCATGTAATAAGCAATATTATTCGAAAGTGAACGATAGAAGGAGGAAAAAAACACCAAAGATGGCCAAACAACGTCATCGAATGGAGCGAATATTTTACGCGCTAGCCAACAAACGGATAAAACGCAGGCTTCTTCCTGAGGAAGCTACCATGCAGTTTTCTTCGAACCTGGAATTTTTTTTTCTTTCTGATTTTTTAGTGGATCCACTCTGTACAAAGCCCGGGAGACACTTGAGGTAGAGTTCACTGGATTATAGGGGGAAGATTTAAATTTAGATGATCGGGAAAACATCATCTTTGTAGTCGGTTCCACAGAGCAATGATTCGCGGCAAGAAACTGCTCGAGTTGAACTTACATTTTGCTAATAGAATGCAAAGGGAATGAGAGTGGTTCACTACAATGGGCGTGTCTTAGCCGCGAATATTAGAACTGGTCGGAGTAAGGATATAGTTAGTCTGAGCACTTTCGAAGGAAATCGCGACAGAGTGTCTTGGGCGTTTCGCCTGCTAGAGAACAGATGGAGTGTGGAAAATAATTTATCACCACAAGGACGCGGAGATACTTATGGAGTCTATTGAGAGTGGAAAGTAAGGACTAGGTTTCTTATTTAGTCTAACCAGCTAGCCCCCGCCCTTAATGATATTGTCCACCAGGAGGGGAAGGTCTCATCTCGTACAATGGAAAACATCTATTTTGCCATTCTGCGGTCACAAGTATAGTTAACATAATTTTAATTGGTACATATCTATGATCATTTAGAAACTCCAAAATACTACCGCTATAAAAGGGAGAGGCTGGAAATTCCGGTTTTGGATTCATCTGTATACTTTGTGAACTTGCTATTCACTTCGAAAAGAAAAAGAGAAAAAAACTAGCGCTTTTTATTCAAATTAACCCGGCTTGTGAAAAATGCGGTTTTGCGCTGCGAAACCGCAAAATAGACAATGGAGCTTATAACAGCATATTAACGAAGCTCCTGTTCTGAGCTAATCATAATCCAGAGAAGAAAGCATTCGTTAATAGTAGACAAATCCTTGAAGGACTGGCATATTGGTACCATTTTAGATGATTACTCATTGAAAAAAGCTCACGGCCACGTCACGTTGAAACAGTGGTTCTCGGCCGATTACTGAAGTTAAAGCAGCGTCTAGATTAGTCAGTACATCGATATGTAAACATCTGGGAATACCAAACTCTGTAAACATGGAGAACCGTGTTCCAATTCGAGTCAGTTTCGTTAGAGACACTTACTTTCAAATACTCCAGCAAAAAAGTATGAACTCAGCTCTTTTCTACACAACTATGGTTTAATTTATATTAACTTGTTTCAACAAATAGTAATTACAATCTAAAAGTATTTTGTAGCTTTAAGTAAGACCGCAAAAGATTGATAATCCGGGAAAAAATACATCAGTTAATTTGAATGTTTTTAAAATAGTATGGATGTGAACATTATTTACTTGCCTAGAGTCCGTACTTATATTTGTATATATGTAGATGTGTTGATATGTGTATTTATACATGTTTACATTGCGTGCCAAATTATTATCAAGATAACTTTTTTCTAATATTTCAAAAACCGTCCAATTAATTCACACTGATTTTTGTTTTGTTTTGTTTTTTGTTTTTTGTTTGTTTTTTTTGTTTTTTTGTTAAGGGTCGTGGAGATATTTCCTGTCTCGTCACTTTTTGTGTGTGTATATATCTAAATATGTCTGCGTACTTATGTATTATAATCTGATTGTGTATTTTGTGTGTGTATATATCTAATTATGTTTGCGTGCATTTGTATTATAATATGACCTTTTACAAAAAAAACAAAAACAAAAAAAACAAACAGAACAAAAAAAAAAATACATACATACACAATGATAGGTGCATCCAAGTTACCATACACACAGACACCGAAAAAGTCACGAACATACATCCACATACACGTTACAACATCCAAGAAATATTTAAGATTGAAAGTGTTATTAAACGAATTCTAACCACTTATCAAAATATAACTTCCACGGGCAAATATACATAGATAAAAATGTATTTGACAAGATGTCATCCTCCCCTACCTATATTTAGAATTCAAATGTATCTATGTTGTCATGAAGCTTAGAACAACAGTTGATATTAACGTTCATTCCAACTTAATTTCTATAAAAAAAAATAAATAAATACAATAACATATCAATTTTTTTCTTTTTTCCTCAGTAATTTTATTATTTTAAAACTTAATAGAGATTAAATTTAAATTTTAAAATGGGTAATTTTTAATTATTAATTTCAAGTTTTACCGTATAATTTTAACACTTAATAGTTAAAATAAATTCTATTTTTTGCCTAACCCCAACATTAAAGCATTAAATAGTTATTATTACCTTAGTTTGTTCTGAAGTTTTTTGAATTCTCGTATCTTGTATTTTGATTGGTCATTCAAACTTATGTAACAGCGTTTCCCCTTGCAAGGGGTTGTTAATTGATTTGAACCTTTTAAAAGCCTTTATTCTATATTCAACATCATTACCAGAGGTGTTGAACAAAATGGCTATTTTTGTAGTGATTTTATGTCATATTTATGTTGTAATTTTACAATAAATAATTATATATATATATATATATATATATATATATATATATATATATATATATATATATATATATATATATGTATATATATATATGTTATCAACTTTCAAGAACAAATTCTGAATTTCATCATAAAAAAACAGTGTTAATTAATGCGGGCATTATTTTACAGAAATTTTCATCTTAAAGGAAGTAAACTTTTTACTATATATAATGTTTTATTTTACAGAAATGGCTTTTGAATTTAAAAGAACTCCTTTTGATTGGGTTAAAGTTTTTATTATGAAAACAATTGTTTCATATTATACAGATTGTTGTTTTTCACATATCCAAGCTCATTTTTTATTACATAGAAAATGTTTATTATATACACAGATTATTAGTTTTGTCTTATATAGAGTGTTATCTTTATTATATAGGAAGTTGTCATTGCTATATTGACATTAATTTAAAATATACAGATAATAAATATTATGATTTGGAATGTACATTATGTTCGACACAAGTGAATTTATTTTAAATAGCAATTAATAAAGCAGTGAGATCTAACTTTTAGTACCTAAACAAGAAATAATTTTTAAAGTGTCAATGGTAATCTTACTATCTAGCGGGAGCCAATAAGTGCATTTTTCTCTGTTGAAGTTCACAAGTGTCTGAATACAGAGAACACACGAGCTGTTAGCGAAAAGTAAACGCGAAGAAATTAACTAACAATCAATAGTCACTGAATGAATCTTTGTAAATCGATGAATGTTATTAGAAAAAACATAAAAAATACATTGAATTAATGTATACTTACACACAATACATACATACATACATACATATATATATATATATATATATATATATATATATATATATATATCGATAGATAGATAGATAAATAGATATAGATACATTTCAAGTGAGAATGTTTTTCTTTGAGAAAGCTAAAAAAAAAAAACGAAACCAAAAATCGGGAATTATATATATATATATATATATATATATATATATATATATATATATATATATATATATATATATATATATATATATATATATATATATATATATATATATATATATATATATTCTTCAACATCTTACGTACCATTTTAATAGAAAAGCCAACATTGCCTAAACCGTTGGGGAAAAATATTTGGACGATATAAGTATAAAAAAATCCAACGAGAAATACGTTGTTCGCACACAAGAACAACAATTCAAAAGTAACAGAAATGATTTGACATCACTTTTCATTAAATAAATATTATAGAGATGACACTGTCTCATTTCGCACGATTAATACATAAGTAAAAAAATATAAAATTAATTATATACTGTACCAGTTGCCCAAATCAATCCTTCTACGTCAACTAGTATCTTACAAAAGGCCAACATTGTATATCAATTTAAATGCCCTTTAGGAGATTGTATATCTAATGTCAATACGTATATTGGTTTTACTACGGCGATGCAAAGAAAAAGCTTAATTTCAATTTGGATGAGCATAGTTCAATATCGCTACAGTTAAAGGAATACTCGTGCCCACGCTCACAGTTTAGGCAGATATTAATACACCTATATTACATAAAAATAAGAAAAAACTAAAAATTCTAGAAGAGAATTATAGCCCAAAATAAATCAACAATGAGTACAATATCAAAGTTTTTAAATGTTTGTGGCAGCAATATATATATATATATATATATATATATATATATATATATATATATATATATATATATATATATATATATGTACTTTTTACTATCGTCGTCATCTTTGTTGCCATATTTATTACAACATTTCGGCCGTTGTTCGGTCCGGCCTTCTTCAAGGATACATGACACAGTGGATAAAGTGACAGGACCAAAGGTCAGAGCATCGAGATCTTCATCGTCACCGAATCATTATATTGTATACAAGCGATGCGCGGTAATACTCCAATTTCTGTGGAAATTGTTAAGGTCGATCTGGAGGAAAGCCAGAATTGCCGCACTATGGAGGCAAGCCAACGGGATATGGATCACTAAGGAAGAATACTCAAGAGAGATTGAACAAATTTCGTATCATTTCTCTTCTTACCACTGAGATCAAAATCTTCTTCGGAATACTGGCTAAACTTTTTCTCTTACTACGGTGTCAATAAACATAGTCTCATCAATCCAGAAGGGAGGCATCTTTGAAATCCCAGGCTGCCTGGAACACACGGGAGTACTGACACAACTTCTGTGAAAAGCCAGAATGAACAATGGGAACTGAACCGTCTTATGCTTGGACCTCGAACGCGTATACGGCTCGATTCCACACAATCTCGTGCGTGAAGGTTTAGAACAATATCACGTTCCTAGTATCATTGGCAACTTAATAATAGACTATTACAACAACGTTAGGGTGAGAATAACGTCAAGAATCACCCCATCTTCGTGGCACAGGCATGAAAGAGGTATCATAACCGGCTGTACAATATCTGCAGTACTCTTCGCCTTAGCTATGAATAAGCTTGTCAAGGCTGCAGAGAGGAAGTGCCGTGTACCTTAGTCAGAAACAGGGGCCTGGTAGACCATTAATAAGAGCTTACATGGATAACCTTACAGTCACAACAAACTCTGTAACAGGTGGGAGGGCCCATTTGAGGTGTCTTGAAAGGAACTTGAATTGGACTAGGATGAAATTCAAACCAGCTAAATCAATGTCTCTCATTATTAAAAAAGATGAGATCACCGACAAATATATACTTACTGTTGAGGAAACAAATATCTCAACGCTGTCCAAGAAACCAGTCAAGAACTCAGAAAAGGCATTCGATTGTCTGAAAGACACCGCCCCTATCCGCCAGATTATTAACGACCGAGATATAGCTTTATTAAAAATTGATAAATCCAGCCTGCCAGGTCGATTTAAAGCGTGCGTATTTCAACACTCATTATTACCCCGAGTACTATGGCCGCTTCAGCTATATAAAGAGCTGCTCACTATGGTGGAAACTTTGGAGAGGAAAATAGCAGTACGTTTGAGAAGATGGCTTGTTTCAATTTAAGCACCGCTGCGCTGTATAGTAGCACAAATACGCTAGAGCTACCACTTAGATGCCTCAAAGAGGAGTTCCTGATAAGCCGAACTAGAGAAGTCCTCTAATTCAGAGAATCTAAAAATCCAAAAGTGAGAGAAGCAGGAATAGAAACCCGGGCAGGCAGAAAATGGAGCTCCATTAAGGAATTAGCTGTAACAGAAGACAGGCTAAGAGAAAAGGCCTTAATAGAAACCAAGGCAAAAGGGAAGACAGGATTGGGCTATTTTCCCAGTAAAGGCCAAGGTAATGAAAGACGCCAATTATTACAAAATGAAGTCCGAGCAGACGCCGCAGAAAACTGTTACTTTAGAAATGTCGGGCTTTGCTAACATGAAACATGGAAAAAATGGGAAAGAATTGAAAATTGGAAGATAAAGATACGTCAGATTGCTGGCGCGCTGACTTCAGTAAAATTAATTTCCTAATAAAATCAGTCTACGACGTTCTCCCAAGTCCAGAAAATATAAATATATGGGGAATAAACGAAAGACCCAACTGCGTTCAATGTGGATGTAGGGGGTCGTTGCAACACATAACAAGGAGATGTCCTGAGGCTTTAAGGAATTGTGGGTATTGTTGGCGCCACGATCGTGTCCTTAGAGTCAAAACAAATGTAGTCACGACAGCCATCTGGTCGGGCAAATTTAAAGTAAAATGTAAAGAGTCAATAATACATTTTATTAAGGCCAGAGGAAATAAAAGGAAAACATAAAAAAAATATACCCCAAATATGATTTCAACAGCACCCGATTGACAGCTGAACACGGACCTTAAAAAGAAGTGCAGACAACATTTCGCTTAGACCTATTAATATATTCAAACAGCACGAAGGAATTATTAATTTGGGAATTATCGTTTGCATGTGAGGGGAATTTCACGCTTGCTAATGAAAGAAAGTGTGAGAAATACCAAGAGCTGGTCGAAAGGTGCAAGGAAAATGGTTTGAAAACCTCCTTCGGTCCAACAGAAATGTCATGCAGATGTTTTGTAGGACATTCATTAAGCAAGGCATTAACGAAAGTTGGTATCGTAGAAGTCCTGAAAGAAATCACTGACGCAACTGAAGAAGGATCACGGTGGATAGGGCAAAAAAAATCAAGGATCGATGGATTAAAGTATGAATAAGATAATACGATTATCGAATCTGTGCTTTTTTTTTCTTCGCTTTTGTTAAATAAGTTACCTTGCATTTTCTGGCTTCGACGGAATTGAAGCCAACGGTGTGTTTTTAACTTTAAACACCGTAGTTAGGCATTTGCAATGAGAAGCCCAAAGGGTATTTGGACGAAATGAATAGAAGTAATTTAGTTTTATCTTTGTGTTTTCAAAATTATTAAAATTAAGAAGACACATAAATATTCTTCGACTGTGAAAAAAACGAAGTAATAGCAGATATTTGTTTATATAGACTTGTGTCCTTCTTTCGTGTGAGGAACCATCACCCAAAGATTATAAAATATATTTTATGTATACACAATATATATATATATATATATATATATATATATATATATATATAATGAGAGGCGTAGTAAAATATTATCCATATACCTATGATTCGAAATCCAGTTGAAATATATACAGGTTCTTTCATAATTGTCGAAACAATCTCAGATGGGGAGAGCTGGAGGAACGTGCAGATCTTGATGAGAAGGAAGAGTGGTTCTAGTAGGATGGTGCTCTTCTTCGCACTGATAACTTTATCATGTCGTGGCTCCTTTAAATGTTTGGAAAGCGTCTCATCAGTGGAATGGGCACCTCACTCCCCTGATCTGAGCGGTTCCTCATGGACAACATCTACCAGGGCAACCCTCACATCATTGCTGTATTAAAGGCAGGCATCACCTAGAAGATTCAACCCAGGAGGAAGTACACGCTTTATCAACAGCTTTGCATTCAACAGTACCTCCGACTGAATGCTGGACATCTGGAGCATGTAGTCTAGAGTTCTTCTTTCCATTTTTCTTTCATGTTTAAGACTAAACGGTTGCAGATCCTAAAATGTTATCCTTTTACTTTTCAATAAATATAATTTCCATTACTCTATCATTTGTGATCTTTGATTTGTGCCCGATCATTTTTGTTTGAAAAAGTGTGAAACACTCTGCACATTAATTTTGAACGAATTTAATCCAATTTCTACAGATATATTCAGTCACACATTTTCAAGAAGCACGGTGGTAATTTAGGCGCAGCTTAAATACGCAGATATTGGGTTGATTGTTTTGTTTTATGGCATATCAACCTCAGTGTGTTATTTAATGCTGGCATTTTTAGGATACATTCGTATGAATAGAATACGTATTCTTTGGTTATGATTGGTTTGGTTTATTTCGTTATATGGCATATCATCTTCAATGGGTTCTTTAATACTGACAACATTTTCATTGTTGGTAATATCTTTTTCTAAAAATCTATATCTGGGTGGTTGATTGGTTAGTTGTGTTGTTTTATGGCATATCAACCTCAGTGTGTCATTTAATGCCAACAAAATGTTGAAATAGATTCATTGTGATATTTTGGTTAGGTTTGGTTTGTTTTACGCCATATTAACCTCAATGGGTTATTTAATGCCGACAAAATGTTTGTTTCTGGTAATATTTTTACCTTCATAAATCTATTTTTGGTAATATTTTTTCTTCAAAAATGTATTGCCGGCAATACTTTTTTTTACAAAATGTATTTTTGGTATTAAAATCTATTTTTACACTTTCATCGTGTTTTGACCCCAGTTTGGGGGTTAACTATTTGCCCATATCTGGGACCCTAACAGGTGCTACCACTCCGGATCAGGTTTGACTTGGGAGAACCAGCAATTAAAAGGTGGTTACACGCTCCTCAAAACCTCCTGATCAGAAGCCTTGCTGCTGGACGTAGTTTATCGTCTTACCCAGGACGCGGATGTAGTTTATCGTCATACCCTTGACGGAAATACGCGGATATTAATATCATGGTACTAATAATTATAGTAGTAATTATGGTATTAATGCATACTTTTATTAAGCAATCAATCGCAACAAGTCTATTTTCATTCTACTTCTCTAGCACTTATTCTGCACACGTGTATCTACGAAAAGCAGAGAACGGCCAAATCGATCGCACCGCATGTAATACATGTAATTTGTCTATCGATCGAATCAACTTAAATATCGATTACACATTTATGCAACGATTTTTAAGCACTCCTCAATATTTGTTACTGCAATCAAACACATCTGATGCGTTTTGTCTTTGCTCTAGATATCCATGCCATTAAAATGACGAACGATCGAACGAACGCCTTCGCATGGCAGCCATATTTTTTTGATACATTTGTCCTTTTATTATTTTCATTCTATGTCGTCGGCTGAAGTCATTTATCAGCATCATTTATCATGGGCATGGCCAAGAATAGAATAGCAGTAACCAAGAAGAAACAAATTTAAAATGCCAAAATAAAGCATTCTCTTGAGAATGGATGAATACCGAAAAGAAAAAAAAAAAACGGAAATAGAAATAAATAATATATAAAAAAAAAACAAACAATTTCAGACATTTTAGGCTCTAGGAAATTCCACTCCACGTCTATAGAATCGAATCAGCCTCATTCCTTCCAAGTTTATGGACCAAATTAGTATTTTTATCTCAAGAACTGCCACTTTGTGGAACAGAAATCTTCCACACAGCCTATGATTTTAACCTATTCAAGACGAAGATCAATCGTCACATATCTATCTCAATCTCATAAGCTTCACATCGTCTTTTACCCAGCTCATTCCGTAAATGTATATCTTGAGGGGTTCTCGAACATTCAAATTTACGGTGAACTTTAGCATAAAATTGATTTTCTTAAGAATATCTCCCTGAATATTCTTCCGTAGAATGGACAAAATATTAAACAAATAAAGGAACGAATGAAATAATAATAAATCAATAGAGCCAAATAAATAAATAATAATAAATAAAACGACTTCTCTAAAATATCTGTCTAAATTCATGCTTCGAACAAGCGAAACATTGAAAAAATAAGAAAAAATTATGTCCGTCCCTGTATTCTTCCATAGAACCGATCAATTTTGAAAAAAATAAAAAAATAAAACTAATTTTTTAAAGAATAACTCTTCTTATATATTTCATTAGAATTGACTAAACAGGGAAACACTTAATAACTTTCAGGGTATTCTTTTATAGACTAATTTTAAAATAAATAAATAAATAAAACGCATTTTCTAAAGAATATCTCTGCATGCATATTTCAATTTAACGGAAAAAAACCGGATTCACTTAAGAGTATATTTTCATATATTCTTCCATAGACCGAACTTCAAAAATCAATTGCCCATTGACCCTGACCGTCACCAATCATGATGGGTTGAAGAAAACAAGCAAATATTTAAAAAACTCAACGCTGAAATTACGGACCTTTGGAAACATTGATATAGAATGCCTCAGCATACATATTTCAATAGAAGGGACGAAGTAGTAAAAAATAACGGATTCACAAAAGAATATCTTTCTTTGTTTTTCCAATAACCAATCTTAAAATAAATAAAATTTATTCTATAAAGAATATCTCTACATATATATTTCAATAGAAAGGTCTCAGTAGGAAGCCCCACCCCACAAAAACAGATTCACATAAGAATATCTTTCTTTGTTTTTCCAATAACCAATCTTAAAATAAATAAAATTTATTCTATAAAGAATATCTCTACATATATATTTCAATAGAAAGGTCTCAGTAGGAACCCCCACCCCACAAAAACAGATTCACATAAGAATATCTTTCTTTGTTTTTCCAATAACCAATCTTAAAATAAATAAAATTTATTCTCTAAAGAATATCTCTACATATATATTTCGATAGACTGCCGTTCTCGTTTGTGGGAGGAGTTCTTTATTTATACACCTGTTTAAGGAATTTTTCTCATACACACCCATATCACGTCCCGGAAGTTTTATTCTATTAGGACGGTGCAAAAATAATGAAAGAATTGACTTGAAGAGTTTGAAATCTATTCTCCTGACGGCATCTCCCTAATTAATCTGGATTCAGTGACAGAGGTAAGACCCGATGCTGTTAACGGTACACAAAAGAAGAACCTGCACAATAGCAGAACGATATCGGTTCTACTTATTTTCATGAAAATAGATTTTCTATATTGAATGTGAACTTAAAGAAGTAGATATAATCTAAGGCGAAAAAAGATGACGCCAATAAAGGTGATATATATATATATATATATATATATATATATATATATATATATATATATATATATATATATATAGATGGTAATTAATAGGGATAATTCTAAGAAGGACAGTAATTAAAGTATACTCAATGTAAGTAAAAGGTTAATATAATAATAATACCTAAAGAAAACCCTTCAAATCCATTTCAATTATAATCTATTTCATGAATATATTCAAATATTCATCTGTTCAGAACAAAGGTTATTTAAAAAACAAGAGATGAATATTCAAATATATTCATGAAATAACCTATAACCAAAATGGATTTTTTTTAATTTCACTTTCTACAAAATTTATCGAACATTCGGGCCAGTAAACGTAATTTATACTGTTTAATTAAAAACAGACCATTTATTTGAATAAATTGTATCTATAAATATATCGTGCAAACAGAACTATTTGGTCGGTGCAAAATAATGTCGTTTTCTCACATATGTTACTATGTGAGAAAACGACATTATTTTTGCAACAACCTAATAATAGTTTCTTTTCTCACTTGACTCGCCTATGGAACTCCGTTCCGATTGCTTGCTTCCCTACCACTTGCAACCTTCAAGACTTTAAATGCAACGTCAATCGACTTGTGTCTCCCTGAATCCTGTTCTTTCATTGTCCATTCGACTCTTCTCCTCATTAAAGTCTTCTCAATTACTTTCACTCCCTGTAAAGCCCTAGATCATAGTGGCTTAATCACTTTGTTTGAAGTGTAATGATTTAAAAGAAAAAAAAGATGTTCAGCCAAATTTCCCCAGCATGGACCTCCACAGTTAGAACACCTAATTCCGTGTTCACGGTAGCAAGACACCCCAATTCTCTTCGTGCTTCTTTGATAAAAAATAAAGCGATTTCCACACAGGCGTCTTCTTCCCCCAGAACTGTTACGTTATGGAGCAAACTCCTGAGTAGGTGCATCCATGATGACTTTAATTTTTCTCAAGACCAGAGTTAACCGATATCGTACACCTAAAACACACTTACACCCCCTCCATTATAATCTTCCCTAATAACACTATACCATGTGTAGTTCTTGGGACTTTGTACTGGGTGAACTTTCAGTATATAAAAAATTTGATTTATGTAACCTTATTTTATTAGGTTGGTGTAAAAATAATGACGTAATAATGTCGTTTTGTGACGTATTTTTTAACGTCAAAAAACGACATTATTACGTCATTATTTTTGCACCAACCTAATATTTATCTATTAGCGGACTATTATCCTATCTATGGAAGGCTTTTAAGCTTGATCCTGTGAAAGGATAACTGAGCCTCCGGCTCAAAACCAAACGAACAACTTGTCCAACTTAGAAAACAGCAATAATAATAATTTTGAAGAAATAACTTACAGTTCCTCAATTGACTCAATGAAACTTCAAAATCATCGCTTTAACTGTGATCCGGATTATAAGTCGAATTCCGGTAAAAGAACCGATTTGAACCGAAAAGAACCGATTTGAACCGAAAAGAACCGATTTGAACCGAAAAGAACCGATTTGAACTGAAAGTCCTATTTGGCCCAAAATTCCAATTAAGGCTGCAAATTGAGTTCTTCCAATCACATATTTCGTAGAACATCAATTGAGTTGAGTTCTTTAAATCCCAAACTTCAAAATTTAACTTAACTCTGATTCCTTGACTTTTTGAAGAAATAAAATTGTTTTCCTCAAGTCACAAAGATATGGAGATATTTTAAAATGAATTCAAAACATGTTTTGTGTTACTTTAAACACACTAAAACGTAAATCTCTATCTATAAAAGGCAGGATGTGTGTGTGTGTGTGTGTAACGAATGTACGGCCGCAATTCTCGACGGATTTGCACCAAAATTTACATGCACATCCTCCTAGTGAGTGGGAAGGCCAAGACCGACATTGCATTTCTCAACTCCCATCGATAGTAGAAATAATCGATTTTTCATGCTTCTACGGCAGTTTTCATGTAGTTTGCGGCCATTTTGTGCTGGCTAGAGTGAGAGCCAATAGCTGGCTGCCACGAATAGGCAGTTAGATTCTATTCGCCAGCATGAGAGCCAACAGCTGATTGACACGAATGTTAACAAGCATGCTAGCATGAAAAAAAAATCGATAGCTGCATTCGTCACAAGTGGGAAAAATTTAAATCTTCATGGCACTTTACTCCAATTGGCTCACTCGCTTACTTAAACTCTACGTTGATTCTGATTCTGCAGAACTGGGTTGTATGTGAAAAAGTATTTGTTGTTAACATTCTTTTAATTCAGTTTTTCCAGTTACGAGTCCTTTTTTAAAGCTGATCGTTTTGTGTTCATTTTGTTTAGGTCTTTTTTCGTAACAGATTTAATGTTTAGTATTGAGCTTAGAAAACATTCGCAGTGTGACATAGGCAAGAAGTAAGGCATGTAGCAACATCAGCACGGCAAAGGGCACTCCTTTAAAGGCAAGGAAGGGCAAAAATATTTCAAGTAAAGTGATAGTGATTGCTTTATGAGTCATACGATTTTTGAATCTGATTCCAAAAAGCTATCTGTGTAGAGCAAGTATAGCCGGAGTTAGAGACATTTCAGACACATGGATGGACAGACAGAATTTGCCTTTTATTTATATTTAGATTCTTTTTTTTTTTTTTTTTTTTTGTGGACGGGGAGCGTATTGATATTCTGCAGCACATTTATTTTTTAATTAAATAACCTTTACTCAGCAGGCCTCGATTTATAGAGCCAAAATTAATTTTGATATTTATTTTACTTCTCATTTGTTTTTTTCCCATTACACGTTTTCACCCAACCGATACTCCCCGCCCTTTTCTTTTTCGAACGTACGTAGATATGTTATCTTCCTAACGATGTTTATACTTAATATTAGCTAGTTCCTTGTCAACGCACTTAATTCTCTTATCAATATCTGTTATATAGATCGTGTCTAACATCGGATTCAAGGTCAATATTTGGCCGATTTTCCCCAACTTCGAGTAAACAAAAAAGCAAAAATCTGTCCGGAATGATTGCTTTACAATGAAATACTATTTTACTTGTATTTTTAAAACATTTTACACTCATAGACTTTACTTATTAAAGTTATTTTTTATTTATTTACCTCTTGTGCAATATATGGTACTAAGCTCACTTTATAAAGTTTTAATACCTTCGTAAAAATGTAGCTACTCGTAGGACGTTAAATAGATTCCAGGTTTTTATTTTCAGGGCATTCGTTTTCTATGTTAAATCCAACTCTCTTGCATTCATAAAATGGCGCAATTGTCGTCTGTTAAATAAAGTAAAAAAATATTGTTTATAAATTTGTTGAAACTTTATGTAAAAGATGAAATGTTAAAACATGATTGTGTAATGGAGTTGAAAGGCAGAAAATATACGGGAAATGACACTTGGAAACATTTTAAACATTCAAATATTAAAAGTACATACAAATATTCTGACTCGTTTACCAACTCGCGCTATCTGAACATAATGAAAAGGTGCGTAGTTATATACTTGGGGTTTGTATTATTGCAAATTTATCAGATATGGATTAGGCAGGTTGATAGTGGGATTTGATTATAGTTGTGTAAATGTTATTATCTATCAGATAGATATTCATTATACAATGTGACCAATTTTGACAGGATTTTCTAATTTGTCTGCGCGTTATACATTTAAAATTTCAGGTCTATTTTCAACATGCAACTAAGTAGCAGGCTCGGAATTAATTCATTTATCTTCGTTTTCCCTGTTTCTTTTATGATATATATATATATATATATATATATATATATATATATATATATATATATATATATATAACATTGACAATGTTATTATCACTTATTTCATTACAAATCTTTCTGCATCATATATCTATAATCCTAGGAATAATAATTTTTGAACAATTATCATCATCGATTATTTTTTTTCACTTGTATATATATATATATATATATATATATATATATATATATATGCGCTCTGCATGTAGTTATTAAACATATCATATTCACTTCAATAATTCAAATTTGTTTATAAAAAAGATTGTCAAATTTTAAGCAATAAATTTAGACGTGAAAACACAGCTTGAGTTAAAATTCTAGGTAGTACCAATATGTTTTGTTGAAGTTATTGTTATTATAAAAAAAATTGGCGTCTCTAGTCATTAGGCAAAACTAAATAATCACATTTGACTTCAATGAAAAGCTAATAAAATCACAAAAAACTATATATATATATATATATATATATATATATATATATATATATATATATATATCCTGGGTAGGGGTAGGGACTATAACCTCTTGACTGTTTTTCTCGTTTTCATTAATTTTCGAGAATTCCCGTTGAATTAAATTTTGACTGTGTGACCATTAGGATGTAGGTGAGCTCATCAGTCTTCCCCTCCTTCCCCTCCCCAGGCTCCCCTACCAAGGCCCTCCCGCCGTAGGCCCTCCTACCTCCATAATATGATTCCAATAACGATCCCTTTTTCTTCTCCCCATACCTCCCAATAACTCCCCAATAACACACACTCTCTTTCTTTCTCTACACTACAAACTGATACCATAAGCAGTTTGAAAACTCATGCGAATATTAAAATTAAAAATTCGTAGGTGAAAATGGTCATTTACTAAAGGTATCTTAATTCCAATTTAATATATATATATATATATATATATATATATATATATATATATATATATAGTAAGTTAGTTAGTTAAACCTAGAGAGCCAGACAAACCTACCAAGGTTTCACCACCGCTTAGGTGAAACCTTGGTAGGTTTGTCTGGGTCTTTAGGTTTAACTAGGTCTGCTCTACTTATTGTATTGAGCACTTTGTTTAGTTATTTTGCTTATTCCTATCGTTTTTTTTCTTTGGGCCTTGGACTTGCATGCTAGACGATTATTTGCGGCTAACGTACATGTTCTTGGTTCTTTCTTTTTCATATATTTTTTCCCTTTGGTATTGGTGTCATTATTTGCAAATGAAGACAACGAAGGTTTTCCGGATGAGTAATATATATATATATATATATATATATATATATATATATATATATATATATATATATATATGCATGTAGGTATTAAGCAAATCATATGCACTTCAATATTTTCAAATTTATATTTGACAAAAACATCAAATTTTAAACAATAAATTTAGATGTCAACACAATGCGTAAGTTAAAATTTTAGGTAGTATGGATATATTTCATTGAAGTTATTGAAATGTGGTTTCTTCTCTACACAGGAATTACCATGTTTCACAAACTGAAGCTAAAAAATTCAAATTTAATTATATAATTAAATTAAAAGCATCACTTCTGTTTCATCTTCCAGCGAATTTTGGAATAACTTATTTTTAAATTTACTGAGGTTTAAACGCGCATACAATTCATAATTTATCGTTTCCAAGGATACAGATCTTTTTTTTTTTTATTTTAAATCAGTTAATTTCTAATATTTATGCTCTGAGCACTGTTTCGAAAAAATAAAAAAAATATCAATAAGAACACCGGATTATATATCTTAATGTTCTTTCTTTTTATTATAATATATGTCTCTCTCTCTCTCTCTCTCTCTATATATATATATATATATATATGTGTGTGTGTGTGTGTGTGTGTGTCGGTGTGTCTGTGCAGATATGTTCAGATATTTATTAAATTATGAAATTTAATTTTTATGCTAATTATTTAATGGGAAAATTTGTTGATTTCAGCAAAAAAACGTTGTCTCATGTCTATGGGTTAATAAATTTTCATTGTTTAGAAGCTTAATAATGTATAGTTTTTCATGAAAAATTACACATTATTAAGTTTCTAAATAATGAAAATTTATAAAGCCATAAACATGAGTCAACGTTTTTTTACCGATATCAACAAATTTTCGAATTAAATAATTAGTATAAAAACATTAAATTGTATAGTCTAATAAAAAGGTTAAAAACTTAACCCAATCATAAGATAGAAAAAAAAAACCTTTATGAAGTCGTCAAAAAAACAAATTGTAGTTCGGTGCGACGCGTTTATGTACGAAACAGTCCTTTAGGAAAAAAATAAAATAAATAAATAAAAAAATAAAATAAAATTCTCTAGACACTTAGCGACATATTATGGTGCCAACACCTATATTTCGCTGAGACTGACCAGACGATGTGCGTACATGAACGCCATTATTCGCTTTGAAATGGACACCCCGACCCTACCTCGGCTTGACCTCTTTCCGAAGATGACTGATATGTGGATAAAAATTAACTCTTAGGGCCCGTATCAAAATGGTCTCCCCAGCCGTTTCCATGGTAATTAATTCTGCGAATGAACATGCTTATAAAGATGCGTAAATTTCAAGATTGGTTATTCTTAAATTTTCGCTTGAGGATGAAACATATCTGGATACTTTAACTCAGTTTAATTTTAATAATTATATTGAGGTTTTCAGCTCTCGTTTTTGAAACATGAAAACTCTTATGTAGCGAAGGAATCATATTTTTTTAAAAATAATTATAATATATATATATATATATATATATATATATATATATATATATATAGAGAGAGAGAGAGAGAGAGAGAGAGAGAACGAGGGAAAATATAGGACGCATCCATAGAAATGATGAAGCAGAAAATATAAAGCTTACTACATTTGTATTTACATTTGTTAACATGCCTAAAAGATCAATTCGCAACAGCACAATTTATTTCTAAAGTGACTAGTTTGGCGGTTTCTTCGAGAAAAGTCAGACGGAAGCTTAAATTAATAGATATTGTTTCAATGACATAAAAAAGAAATATTTCGTATCTGAAAAAAACACGACGGGCACGGATGGCTTATTGCAAAGCTCATTTACACTAGATTAAATCAGATTGGGAAAATGTTGTGTGGACTTACGAGAGACTTTTTACTCTAAGATATGAAGGACGAATACGTATTTGGTGTTCGCCCAGTGAAACGAATATTCCACTACCAAGGCACGGTAAAACATGATAAAAAAATTCAAAAAAATCAACGTTTGTTGTGCATTTTTAGTAGCAGAAGTTGGTAATTTCTAGAAAACCAAAGGAATCATGGACCAGCAACAGTATCACAACATTCAACAAATTCTCTTACTCACTTCTCTTGGTAAAAATCAACTTTCTATGGCTGCATACATTTTCTTGCCTTGTAGTGTATATATATATATATATATATATATATATATATATATATATATATATATATATATATATATATATATATATATATCGTGTGTAACAGCAAAATTGTCCAAATCGTGTAACAGCAAAATTGTCCAATAGCTATATTGAGCTTCGAACCGTTGTAACTTAGAAATGTTAAAAAGATATCTTACTGGAATTCCCAACGTTTCTATAACACTATTGGACTCTACGTTGAATAATACACACACACACACACAAAACACACACACACACACACATATATATATGTGTGTGTGTGTGTATTTGCCTGTGTGTGTGTAGATAGATAAATAAATAGATAGAAAAATACATATTCCTGTCACGTGGTTAAGCGAATTCACCTGATTAAAGTCTATCCCTTGAAAAACGCCACGGTGTTTTGTTTTAACCGAATATTTGAAACTAGTACAACAATCCAGATACACATTGGTGGATATATCTGTTAAATAGTTTTCCGAAAAAATCCTATTTATTATTTCCTATCGGAAAGATCTCGGTTAGACCAAGAAGGGACATTAAAATCCATTCTGATATTATCTCATTTAGATTCTAGCTTCTGTAAAGTCAGGCACGCCGGAAATTTTTGGCAGCTCATTATCTCTCACTCTGTCTAACACTCACTCGCTTTCTCTCTCTCTCTATGTCTCTCTGTCTTTCACTCTCCCTCTCTTTCCCTATATCATATTCTTTCTTTCCCACTCAGTTTCTCTCTCTCTCACTTCCTCTCTCAAACTCTCGTTTTCACTTTCCCTTTCTCGCTCCCTTTCTCACTCTCTTTTTCCCTCTCTCTCTTCCCTCTCTCTCTGTCTCTATTTGTCTCTTTCTTTCTATCTCACTTATCTATCTATCTATCTATCTATCTATATATATATATATATATATATATATATATATATATATATTGACCATGTTCGTTTCTGACCATGAAACCCGGGTTCAAATCTCCTACGGTTGATTTGTCAGGTAGGACATCTTATCGATCTGAAGGGGGAGATTCTAGTGTGAGGCACATTTGGAAAGTGCCTACAAATCATACAACGGGCTGAACCAAATCTTGTAAGTGAAATTGTGTAGACGGAACCCTTGGGTGTCGTCCATAGCTGTACTAGCACGAAGTCACAAGTCATTGTGAACGAGTGTTTGGGTGCACTGGCCTTGTTCAGATTGTTGATCACGCTAGTTAACACGTACTCTTTGTCTCCCAGAAACTGTAACTATGGTCTGCTCAGAATAGTTGCAGTATAAACGACAATTTGGCTCTGTGGGTGTTGAACAAAGACAAATGTTCCTGAGCTAACGTCAGCAACAGGGATTGGCTAGCCTCCCAAATAGACGGCTATTTTATCAGACACACACTCACACACACACACACACACACATATATATATATATATATATATATATATATATATATATATTTATATATATATATATAGGTAGATAGATATATAATTTGGTAAAATTAGTGGTCAATATATATATATATATATATATATATATATATATATAAATTTCCAGTAGGATAGAATATAATAAAAAAGGCGAAAACACTAATATTCCATGGTTATAATTTATTACATTGGAATCATAATCACGATCCAATTCATCAGAACTACAAATTAAAAAAGAAATCCGAAAATATGTCTCCGATTTCTTTTTGAAATTGTACGTCTGATGAATTGGATCGTAATTACGATTCGAATGTAATAAATAATAATCATGGAATATCATTGTTTGAGCCTTTTTATTATATATATATATATATATATATATATATATATATATATATATATATATATATATATATATATATATATATATTCATAGTAACTCTTAAACAGAACCCAGACCTCATGTGGTAGTCGTAGATATGATCCGTCTCTAAAGACGTTGATAAAATGGTCGCTTAGCTGTACCGGTCCTGCAAGTACCTCATTCCGCTTGGTATCCTCTTCCTTTGCAAGAACCAGATGAAGTACTACCATCATATATGGGCTGGAGCTACCTAGTGTTCACTCTCAACAGACTCCAAAGGCATCTCCGCGTCCTTGTAGGCGTCGAATTATTTTCCACTCTGTAGACCCTTTCCTCACAGAAGTGATACGACTCCTGCCTTCCCATTCTCTCTCATGCTATTTCAGCGGAGCGCGTGTTTAGTTGAACTGCTCACCTTAGTACCACCAGTCTTAATATTTACGGCTAAGACCCCCCCCCCCGCCATGCGGTGCACTTTGTAGCGAACAAACCTCATTCACTTCGTATTCAAGTTCTTTACTCCCCCGATAATTACAGTCTTCACCTGTCCATGTTTAGAGTTAACGGTCATCTTCCGCATAAGCTGTGCCTCTTATTATGTAATCTCGAGTGGCCATCGGGTCTTGTATAAGATGAACACGACTATCAGTCTCTCCCTGAATTCTTGTTACAAAATAAAATCCTTACATTTGCATTGATAAGTCCCTGGCTATAAGTTTTCATTTTGCCTTTATTCACACAGATACACACGCAAAACAATGATCGATCAAGTAATAGCATTACTCTAAATTGCTGTAAACACACACAGACACACACACCACAGACATACACACATACACACACACACACACACACACATATATATATATATATATATATATATATATATATATATATATATATAATCATTTATTCGAAATTTATTACATAAACTCTTATAAAATCACTAGGAGAATGTTATAAAATCACTACAAAAATAGGCAATTCTTTCAACACCATCACAACAGAATTGTTCAAATAAAATGGCTGTTTTTTTAGTGATATATATATATATATATATATATATATATATATATATATATATATATATATATATATATGTATAAATATATATATATATATATATATGCTTTTCGAATAAATGATCATATTTTCTCTACTCTGTATTGAGCACTCTTTTAAGAAAATATTTTTTTAGTTTTGGGAATTTATTCCGTATGCCCCAATCCTATACTTGGGTGTATGTATATATATATATATATATATATATATATATATATGTATATATATATATATATATATGTGTGTGTGTGTGTGTGTGTGTGTGTGTGTGTGTGTGTTCGCGAGTGTGTGTGTGTGAGTGTGTATGTGTGTGTGAGTTTGTGTGTGTGTGTGTCAAATCATATAATAATTATGAATTTGTATTTGTTTAAACATTTCCTGTCTCATACTTAGTAGAAAGGGATTTAAATCAAATTTAATAAATTTATGATCGATTACTTTTCTTACTCTTTGTAATAATCTATATAAATAGAATATTTTTTCTGAATTTACACTAAATTAATTCCTGAGCAACTGAACCGTCAAAATAATCAGTTTCTTTACTCCTACATGTCTCAGATTGCAGTTTTATTTGTTCAAGCCTTTCGTGTAATGTATTCAACCTGGCAACACCTACGCTCAAAACACTGGCAGCTTCTAAATTAAGTGTTGTCAAAGATCTAAGGCAAGAAAGACGTGCAGGTCACCAGGTCCTTACTAGGCGCTGATGAACGCTGAATCGATCACTTGCGTGTTATCTTTCATCTCAACTGCCTCATCCGCCCATCTTCTCGGCATCCCATTACTGAAAATCGCAAACTGAAGAACCAAAGAACTTCCGAACATTTCCCAGAATCAGTTAAACAACATCTGACTGATCGGCAAAACGGAAATCCTTCAGTGAACACTCTGCGTGACACTATAACATCTTAGACAAGGTCATCGGCAACTTTAAGTGCCTGAAGCAAGATTGGTTTCGTGACAACAGTGAAGAGATAGATAATGTGTTCAACAAGAAGAGTGGCGCGTACTGATTTTGAAAACCACCAAACGAGAAACAATAAGAAAAACATCGAATAAGGACGCCTAGTGGCAAGCGAAGGTTGCTGAACTCCAAGGATATGCATACCAAAGAGCCGCTTTCATACAGTGAACAAGGAGATTTTCGCCTCCCTCCCCTATCAGGTTGTCTACTAGTGCCTTGATAGCTGCTCACGACTAAACCCTCACCACAGAAGAGATCATGCATCGTTGGAGAAAAAAAAATTCCTTCTTCTACTGAATGACCACTATCAGACCCTAGAAGACCTCTTGAGAAATACGCCCTAGCGACCTTTCAAACTGTTGATGAACCTCGCTCCATCATTCGAGGAATACATGATAGCCATCAAAAGAATGAAATCTGGAAGAGATCTCGGTCAAGACAACATCACTCTGAAGATTTTCATACACGTTGGATACAGTTAGAGAATGAAGTTGTTATACTTGCTACTGCAAATATGTTACACCAAGACCGTCCAGGATCACTTCAGAAACAGAAAAAAATCATTGTCATTTCCAAGAAAAGATACCTGCCGGTGTAGTACCGCAGGCTCTCCGTCCTCTGGATTGCCGGCAAGATCTTCGCTAGAATTCCTCTGGATCTTTTGTTGGAAGTTGCGGAAGAATTTTTCTCAGAATCTCAATGCGTCTTTCGGCCTGGAACGATTGACACGATCTTATACGTAAGGGAACTCCTGATAAGACCCCGAGGATAGCAGCAACCAGTTTTCTTCATCTTTTCGAACGATCGCAAATCATTCTACAAGGTTAACCGAGCAGCGTTGCGTTTTTTACTCTGTCGCTTTGTTTACTCCGATCGCATTGTTAAACACATCAACACCCGGCATGGTAAAACACGTCTGCACGCAGAATGCATTCACGAAAACGTTTCCCATCTCCGGTCGCCCGAACCAAGGCTCCGTCCTGACTCCAAACTTGTTTTCCATCTATATGGCGGAGATGCTCAATGGGATCCCTAGTGTTGACATCCGCTATCGGCTGGACGGCAGACTATTTAATCTCATGCTCCTGTGAACCGAAACTCGAACAACGAAAAGCCTCAACAAGAGGCTCAACTACGCAGACAACAAGGTCACTCTTCTCTCATTTGTTGCCGAGGTCCAGTGTTGTTCTACTATTGTCACCAGATTCTACGATCGATTCGGGAAAGGAAATAAATAGGGACGAAACGATCAAGGGACACCAGAAATTACTGTTAGTATTGGGGACTCAGCCAAATCTTCAAAACTCATGAAGTCTCCCGCCGAACAGGACACAGGATGTCCCGCGGTGTTGTCATCTCCGCCTTGCTCTCAGGTTGCAAGACCTGGATACTGTATCGAAAGGACCTGAAAAATTTTGAAGGATTCCAACAAGTGAAACTCCGGCAGATCGTCAACATCAAACGGTAGGAGCGACGAACCAACAACAATCGCTTAGAAATGCCGAGCATTGAAGATTTATTCCTCAAGCATATACTCGGATCGTCAGAATATGTTACCCGAATGGCCTCTTCAAAACTCCCGTAGACCATACTTTACAGCGAGCTTGTCAACGGCATCGTGGAGCCCTAAGGCGTATATTCAAAGACCGCCCGATGTCTTCTCACCTTCAAGCCTGAATCAGACATAAAACCTGGCAAACAGCAGCTCCTGACCGTTCATCTTGACGAAATCCAATGGATTTTAGTTGTTGCACTGTAAAGAATGTATAGTAAGTAAAAAGAAGGCAACGCAGAGCACGGAATCTCCAGCCAAGACCATAATCCGCTCTATCACGTGACCAATACTAAAGACTGTTCTATTCCCGACTTTGCCTCTAGAGCCACGTCAGGTTCAAGTATAATTGGTTGCACCTGATGAATCAAACTCGGACATGAATAATGCCAACGATATATTTACTCCTACATTTCTTAGTTTGTAGTCTAATTTCTTCAAGCCTTACATGTGAGGTACTCAGATTCTTTTGTCTATTAAGTGATGGTTTTACTTGAATTTAGTCTTGTAATAGATTTTTGTCGCCGCTTTTGTCGTTTTGTTGGTAATCTTTATCTTTCGAGAGATATTTCCATTTGACTGTTATATTAAACACGTGAAATTTTAAACTTCAAAATATATTCAGCAAAAAGTGATTTATTTACAAGAATGACATTCAAACAAATATATCACGCGTTTTATTTTTATTATCGTTGCCGCAGAAAATGCGCCAGTAACTATACATAGATACATACATACATACATATATATATATATATATATATATATATATATATATATATATATATATATATATATATATATATTTTAGGTTGGTGCAAAAATGACGTAATAATGTCGTTTTTTGACGTTAGAAAATATGTCAAAAAACGACATTATTACGTCATTATTTTTGCACCAACCTAATATATATGCTCTCATAGATTCAACATATATTTACCCTCCAGATATATAATTGAATAAATGTTTAAGACTGTTCCTCAAACTTTTTATGCAACGGCACATCTTGGAGCAAATGAAAATATTACGGTAGGCTTAGCAAAAGTTTTATAGGGTATAAATTTAAATGTTAAGAAATTAAACTATAGATTTTTTAAAAATACATGCACAAGTATGAACTTTATATCAAGGTTTCTATTCAACTATTTAGTGTGGAACCTATGGTTTGTATTTTCTCACGATTTCTTCAATGTTTGGACGATTATGCGGTAAGCAGGCAATCATTTCTTCTTCAGTTGAGCGTAATCTTTCTCTCTTATTATATTCGATGTTATTTATTAATTTCTTCAAATATTAACGCTGTATCAATAATACTTCCCCAAACAGATATAAAAGCATACCGTGACAATATTTTCCGGCACATTTAAGAGAATCGAGCGAAGCACCAGTGTGCTGCGTCACGGAAGTTGAAAATCACTCATTTAAGAGATACATCTAGCATTAATATTGTAGGTGTAATTAAAAGTTCTCGGATTATTTAAATACATTTTAATTTTGCTTTGGAACACAATTTTAAACAGAAACCTGCTCTATAAATGTCGAATGGAATTTAAATTATTCTTCATAATTTACACATCTTATCGTTCGGAAAATGTGTTCAATTAGAATGAAGCAAAAACAGCATCGTGTTGAGATGTAACAGAGTCTATCTTTTTCAATTACTTTAAACTACTTTCATTAGAAAACATTTTGAATTAATGCAGTTACTGATATAATAGAAGTAGTCTGTATTTCTTCAATCGAATTTAGCCGAGGGCATGAAGGAGCAAAACAGGCAACATGAAACCCACTTCAGATTAAAACTATTTTAGTTTTTGAAATTCAATTTGTCAGTGAGCAAGCAAGGATGTAAATTGGTTGAAAGATCAACGAAAAATAAGAAAGAAATCAACAAAAATCGCCATTTTTCTCTATTTACGAGGGTTTTCATTATATGGGTGGACTCAATGATCAAGTTAAATGACTGTTAAAAAATCAACTTATTCTTGGCTACAATTGAGTGAAGTCTGTATTAGTTTGTTTGAAAACTGAGGAATTTTTAAGTTTTTTTGAAATCAATTTGTTTTGAAATCGATTTTTCGCTGTTTTTCGTTAAACGCAGTGGCATAGAATTAAAAAAAAAAGAAGATCTCGTCATGATATAAGTAACCTACATAGCGAGTTTGAACGAAATCGGAGAAAAATTTTTGAATTTATCGATCATTGATTTTATTTTTTAAATATCGACATTTACACTACGAACCTATCTCTTACATTGTACAATGTAAGTGCAAAGTTTGGTCAAAATCGGTTGGATGGATTCAAAGTAAAAAGGTATCACACAGACAGACATACAGACATCCTCTTTTTTTTATATATTTAAAATGATTCGTGCATTAAAAATTTCCAGCGAACATGATAAAATAGAAAATTCTTTTTTTTAAAGAAAGACGACATTAGAACAGAGCGAAAACAATGCTCGAGAGAGTGAGAGAGAGGGAGAGAGAGATAGAGAGAGATAGAGAGAAAAGCAGAAAAATGTAAGAGGGGAAGAAGCTAATGTAAGAAAAGAAAACATGAGAAAGAGAAGAGAAAAACATTTTCGAGAAGAAACATATGAACCTCGCAATAGAAGGTGGAATGAGGTTACTGACACTATGAGAAATGCACAAAAATGTCTGTTCTCTGAGGCCATCTATCGGCGAAATAATTGCGGCGGATAATAAATATAACGTCATTTGTGACTGCACGGATACACTAGTCAGGAACACTAGTATACTGACTGATTAAAATATCCTTTTAAAAATTAGTTGTTTACGTTGCTGGTAGGAAAATTAAACTAGCAAATACTGATTCAGAGGAGTTCCAACGGAAGATAATGTGACTCCTGGACAGAGAAATTGAACTTCCTTTATTAGGATTGGTAAGGACCCGCTTCGGCTCTATGAATGGTTACACTGATAGAAAAAAAAAAAAACAAAAACAAACCCCCCCAGACCCGAATTCTTTCATTGTTTAAGAAAATCAAAATGCATAGCAACATAAATACGCGTATCCTCGAAAGAAAACGTTTATAGAAATAAAACTTCTTTACGGACTGATTGATGTAACTAGGTATCTACCGATGTATTACTTCATACATATATACTAGGGCTCAAAAGTTTGAAGCCACACCCAGATTAGCATGGAATGAAATTGAAGGAGGAAAAAAAAGGAAAATAGCTTTTAGAGTCATTAAATAGAATCAATTATGAAACTTATACTTTGAGAAACTTTTGTAACGAAAGCCCAAAATTTGTGCTGCATCAAGCAAAGTTAAGGAGGATATTTTGACGAGAGCAAAATCTAATAAACAAAATGTTCTTTTTGTTTATAATAAAACTTCTAATAAAAAATAATGTCTTATATTTTAAGCCGGGTATAATAATTTATTTTTTCTTATTTAAAGTACAAAACAATTTCTTTTGAGGCCAATTTGAATGTTTTCTATGGGTGGCCTCAAACTTTGAACAATAGTATATATATATATATATATATATATATATATATATATATATATATATATATATATATAATTTCATCCCAAGCATGTCGGGAATGCCACTAGTACGCAAGGGGTTGCAGGGAAAGAAAGTGAAAGAGGAGACTGATAATAGGAAGTATTGAGGAAAGGACAAAAGATGAACGGGGTTCAAGAAAACAGAAGATGAATATTGACGTTGCATTTACATTGTTAAATATTGGAGTTATCACCGAAGAAAGAAGACGGAAGAGAATCCCACAGCTAGGAAGAGCGAGAAAAGAAACTGTCGATGTAGAGGTAGCGTTTATATTTTGCTATTTCAACAGCAAAAGGGTGGCACCTAGATGCAAATCTAATAGTACGTTGACATTCATGTATTCGGGGCTCCAGCGAAAAAACATGTCAGGGCAGTTGACATATAGATATTGCTAGAAAAGAAAAAGAGAAGCCTCGTTCCGTCGGTGAGAATATAAATTAAGCTTAGAGATGCTTACATGAGATATTTTCGTCTTATCTGAAATTCATCATCAGTGTGCATCCGCTACTGAAAATCGAACCCGAAACGTTTCGATACAACGCAAACGTCATACCAACTGTACCACGTGTTTCGGTGACGTAGAAATGACTGACTAGACTGGATGTAGCGCTGCTACTCACTCAGTTCCGCAACGATATTCATTCAAATATTCAGATAACCTCGGAACAGTGTCCCAAGAGCTATGCCTGCTATTTGACTTTTAGCCGCTCCATCACAGAGCATTAGCTGGGTCTAGCAAGGATATACAAGTGATTATTTTTAGGATTTTACCAAATCATGTAGTAATTCGTCGAGCCTAGAATAATCCTCGACAGAATGCAGAAAGCACTGGATGGCCGTTTCGTCCTATCTGGGACCCATCAGCAATGCGCATCCACTACGGAGAATATATATCTCTATCCATTACTCCACCTATATATATATATATATATATATATATATATATATATATATATATATATATATATAGGCTATAATAAAAAAATAACCTTATTGATCATCTGAATTTGAACAAATTAAGCGACAAGCAGTACGCTTTCGATCGCCCCGATCCACTGCTGATGCCCTAACCACCATTATTAACACAATTACTGAGGCACTAAACAAAAATACAGTTCAAGCTCTATAATATTAGATAATTCAAAGGTCTTTAACAAGATGTGCCATAACGGATTTCTACACAAGCTCTCTGACGGTAGTTGTTAACGGTCAGTCATTAGGTGTCTTTCAATCACCGCTGGTGCCTTCCAAATGTCTCTGAGCAGTAATAAATAATAATAATAATAAAAACAAAGCCGATGATGCCCCTAAACATGAGTATGAACGAGAACACTTAACCAATTATATTAAATAAAGCGTTCAGTTCAGAATACAATGTAGGTTTCCCAGATAGATATATAGTTGAAGCAGGCCGGAGGGCACAGCGGTCGAAAAGTTGTGATAACAGGAACAAAGATAAAAACAATAGCCCCAATGAAAATAGTATAAATAATAATGGCGATTATATCCAAAAGTATTGGGAATATTTTCATAACAAAAAGTGAAATCCATAATAAAAAGATATATGTTGTGTATATATCGTGACTAATTATTTGGTTAAGTAATAGCAAAATGCAGTTTTTCAGATATATTGTATATTAAAAAGTAAGTACCCCAGAAGAGTATTATATGAATAGGGAGAGTGTATCGAATGAACTAGCACTCGATCTATTCACTGTTCACTGTCCCCCGAAGCGTTGTGTCCTACTAATCTTATAGTAGGCGGAAGAGTCTAACATAAACTCTTTAGACGGTGGATACCACAACAGTATACATATATTGCATACTGGTATGTGATTGCCTCTGTGTTGTGTGTGAGACAAAAATAAGAAAGACAGGCAGAGTGAAAGAGTTACTTAATTAGAAAATGATATACTTCCTCTATTTTTATTTTATTTTGACTGAACCTTAGAGAACGACCTGAAATTAATTAAAAGAAAATTTAAAAAAGATTTTCCGAATTACAAAATTCGATTTTAAATTTATATTTAACACTAGCGGCAGACAATATCTATCCATAAACGACAAACTCGGATATCTTTTTATATTTCTGAGATGAGGTATTATGTGCACTATTTACATTATTTGGTCTATTGTCCTCATCTTTGTCGCCATATTTATCACAACATTTCGGCCGTTGTACGTTACGGCCTTCTTCAGGTGGTTGGAATGTCGAACTAATAACTGATAACTAATAACTGACATACATTAAACATGGCACGTGTAACTAGAATGGTCTACCCCAGTGACTGAAATAAAGGGTTCAATTAGACATTCCAACCACTTGAAGAAGCCCGGAGCGTAAAAAGGCCGAAACGTTGTAATAAATATGGCGATAAAGATGAGGACAATAGTCCGAATAATGAAAATACTACTTATCCAATGTTCAAAAGCTGTCTGCACTGGAATGATTGATATTCACCACATCATCTTCGTTGAGATTTACTATCCCTTTATATCTGATTAATACAGTGAAAGATGAGTCCGACGTGTTTCCTTTCTAACTTCTAATTATTATATATAAACAGTATATCTCCTGTAATCGAAAACATCAAATTGTGAGCGAAGCACTCTACATAAAACCTCTGACACCTAGTATTAATATCACCTTATTTAACAACGGAAATAAGGCGCTATTTTTTTCCAATAGAATGAAGCTAACTCGAATTCTAGCCACACTCCTTTTGCGGGGATTGCAATAAACGCTACTACTGTTAGGCATCACATAAATGCAGCTTGAATACAAACAACCATGAAAATAAATTAACAACGCCTCAAAAGAAATCCATTAAAAATTGAAAACTTTTTGGACACTTCGGACAATTTTTTCACTCACAAAGCGGAAAAATGTAAGAATACTAGAAAAGCTCAATAAAAAATCGATCTAATTTGATTGTCTATATCATTCAAAAAAACGTGTTTTAAAGAAAGGTTACTGTCAAAATATACACTGTATATTGAAACATCAAGTCGTTTAAATAAAGGATCATATCAACACAAACCAGGCGTTTAAAAAATAAAAAAAATATCCATTAAACCCATTAGGTACTCACTAAAACGAGACTGACCACATTTTTGACATAAAAAATTCTACTCTAATTATTAGGTTGGTGCAAAAATAATGACATAATAATGTCGTTTTTTTAACGTTAAAAATACGTCAAAAACGACATTATTACGTCATTATTTTTGCACCAACCTAATAAAAGAGAAAATAATTAACTAAGACGAAAATGTTTGGAAAGTGTTTTAATCGGTAGTTCAGCTACAGTAAATTTGCATCCAGGTTCACCATTCTTGGCAGGATTTCTGTTATCACAATTTGGGATATATAATAACAAAGATGATGGAAAAAAAAAAAAAAAAAAAAAAAAAAATCTTGATCATAAATCCAAAACATTCTAAATTTAAAATTCCATGAGTCACTCGTTCATGCACATGCGTAGTCGCATCAGCGTAAATAAAAATGGGAACAAAACAAACAAAAAAAACCCCCAAAAACCTTGTCCGATGATGTCCTAAGCGACAAAACACGTCACACGAAAACTCTTTCTACTTTTTCATACATCTTTCCTCTAAAACTGTTCTTAATATATAAAAATATATATATCGTTATTGAATACACACACACACACATATATATATATATATATATATATATATATATATATATATATATATATATATATATATATATACTAGCATTTAAAACTTTGAAGCCACCCACAGAATTTGCATGAAATGAACGTAACAAAAGAGTGAAAAAAATGCAAGAGATTTTAGAGTCATTGAAAAAAGATAGAATCAATTATCAAACTTTGACATTGAAAAATATTAGTGCAGCAGTAATCAAGGCTAAATTCAATTATATATGCCTTTTTTCGTTTTGTCATAAAATCTCTATTAAAAATATGTCACACTTTTTTAACAATATATAATAAGTTTCTCTTGTTTAAAGATCAAAACGACTACTTCTGGCTCATATTTTTAAAAAAAATGACCAAGGTTTCCTTGAAACGTTTGAACTGTAATATATATATATATATATATATATATATATATATATATATATATATATAATTATTTATTTAAAAATATGATATCCAACTCGCTACATAAGAGGTCTCATGTTTCAAAACATTTATTTACCAAACCAGTTTCTTTCCTATTTTCTACAATATTTTCACACACACACACACACACATATATATATATATATATATATATATATATATATATATATATATATATATAAAAGACATATGGCCCTTTCATTTGTTTTCTAAAATTATGGAAAGGCTATAATGTGAGATCATTCGCCTGTGTATCTGCGTGCGTGTGTTGCCATATTAATCATTATGATAACTGAAAATAGAGAAGAAGAATATGAAGAATAAATTTTACCAATTGCATGAACAATTTATTTTCAGAGATTCCAGCAAACCACATGCGTGAAATAAGCTTTTCAGAAGTGCCATGGCTTCTGAATGGAGGTTCAAAAGATAAATTGCTTTTAAAACATCGTTTCATGGAATGATCATCAATTACCCACTGCAGTTGAATAAAGGCCCAAAACTTGCCTAACGAAATCACAGCAAAATTAACCCTGGAATTCCTGTTTCTCAGGGATCAAGAAGCGTTATTACCGAGGCCCTGTTAGAAGGCCAGTGATATACAATAAATTGTCCTCAGTGAAAATAAATTTGTTTGATCGGTGTTATCTCTAATAATTGTTCTTCTTCCTGCTTGGATGCTTTTTCATATTTCAAGGATTCTTATACAGAAGCAATATTGAGATAACGATGTATATTTTTATATATCAACAACAATATTGGGGAAATTGTATGAAAAAGTGGAAAAAGTTTACTTGTGACGCGTTTCGTCCTTTAGGATTTCATCGGACTAATTGTGTTATGTTGGTACGACTACACATGCGCACGAATGAAGGATGATGGGGATTTAGGGATTTTTTCTTTTCCTTTCTATCACCAAGGTATCAAGGCATTGTCTTCTCTTTTGATCAGAGTAGCAATTTTTATGTCAAAATTTTAGTCAGTCTCGTTACTGTGGGCAGCCAACACGTTTGACGTATTGTTTTGCATAATGTTCCATTTGTGTTCATAAAATCTTTTATTTAGATTCTTTTTTATTTAGATTGCTACCTATTTTTTGACAATTATTAGAGGCGACGGGGTAAAGAAGGAATATTCTGAATGTAGCATTAGATTATTTACACTGTGTATATTCGTACTGTTATCTTCGTTTTTGTTGTTTTAGTCACAAGGTTTCGGCCGTTGTGCCCTCCGACCTTCTTCATAGGTATATCGAGCTGGGTAATCTACAGGAAGTTCCGAACTAAACCCTTTATTTAATCTACGGAGAAATACTGTTCTCGTTGCATGTCTGCTCATATCAAGGGATATCCTCTAGTTACATTATCTAGCAGTGTTCAGCTATTCCAATACACGCTGTCCGATACAGAGATTGAACTTAAAAGCACTAGGTTACCATTTTCCCAAACCGACCCTTTTATTTACTAGAACAATTGCTGTAGTAATACTAATCTTCACTGCCGAGTAGGATGCTACTGACACTTTTTAGACAGCTGCTGCTGCTTATGTTCAGATTCATCGTTGTCGTCGTCATCGGCACCCGCTCGCACCCGAGACATAGCATCGTCATCCTCTCCTTCTATTTGCTTTTCTCCCATCAGGTGGCGGTGGCGGTGACGGAGATGGCTTTGAAGGCCCAGTCTACTCCTGAAGAGTTGCGAGCAGGAGTTACAGAGGAGTGTGAGTGTTGGACGTGGCTGTTCGAGTTGTTCGCTGCTGACAGTAACGTCGCAGATCCAATTCATGTTAACGGTTAGACTAAACGTTTTGACTACTGCTGATCGGACATTAGATCTATCAGTTGTTAGTAAAACAATGATCCGTATGTTAAAACACTTTTCTTGCAGAACTACAACCCCCTAAAAGTACAAGTTAAAAAAGCAAAACAACTATAAAACGTTACTATATAAGTGCCATATACATTAGAATTAGTTACATTTTTGTTCCATGAGAGCGCTAAAAAATACAGCGCAAATATTTGTGCCAAATCATCTCTTTATCTATTGCTGGATATGCAATAATAAAAAAACAAGCGACACTGAGAGTTTTCACATTGATCTAATGTCCTCTTCTTGTTTAGTGTTAATATGGTTTAGCATACTGAACCAAAACATTTTAAGTTACTGTTCGCTTTTAAAAGAACAAGGTGATCATCACCATTGATAGTTTAACAGGAAGTACGGGTTGTACTTGATCGACGACGATATAAATCAGGAGTTTAGGCGTCAAACTCTAGCCACAGAAAACAATAGCATAAAATCCTGAGAGTGGAGCTTTTCTGCCGTCGTATCCGTCTTTGAATCAGATAAAGGGCTGTCTTTAGACGCCAGGTGCCTCTTCAAGGGAGTCTTCTAACAACAATAATGACAGCTATGTACTGGATTCTCTGCAAAAGACTATTCTTATGAATTGTTTGGATTTTTTTAAAGCATTACACCCCTAGCAAAACTGGAGTGCCACTAGCACACAAGGGGTTGCAGAAAGTGGTAGCAAGAGTAAAGAGGCATGATGAAGGAAAAGATGAAGAGAATGGTGAGGCATTAGATCAAAGCATCTGAAGATATCGATTGATATTGCATTTGAATAATTGAAGATTATAGCTATCAGGGAAGCACTTAAGTGGAAGGGAGTTCCACAGTCAGAAAGTGCAAAATATAAAGTTTTTGGAGACGGTAACATTTAACACTTTCAACATTTAACACTTTCAACAAGGAAAGAATGGGACTGAGATGCCAACTTAGTAGCACGGTTAAATTCATGCAGTTTGGGAACCAGCCAAATTACCTCGTCAGAGCAGTTACCATGAAAAAGTATTTGTAGAAAAGACAGAGAGCGACTGCAGACGAGATGCCAGATCAAGACCAATCATATGACAGTGACGTGTAAAGTAAGAAACCTTGTATCACTAAACAAGTATTAGCAAAAAAAAAAATGGAAAAGTTATTCTTACAATCTAAAATTACTTTCTGTCTTTAAATGGTTGATAAGCCGTAAAGGAATCAATCAATGACATATCTTCCTACCCGTCTATGTATTTTGTCGAGGACATTGAGACGAACAACAGGTTCTGCAGACCATATATGGCAGCAGTATATTATTTGTATATTTATCCTTTAATACTTTTTAAAAAGCTTTTTCATTCTTAATTCTTATAAAAGAAATGCTTCTTTTTTTGTCAATTTTAATGTTTATTTTTTAAAATAGCTTGTTTTTGTTTTTGATTAATGTATTATTCCTCTTCGAGGGTGTACATTTAAGATATCTAGATCGATATAAATCTGATGAAGGCCGGAGGGCAAAATATAAAGAGATGAAAACATCTGTTCTTATGTAAGATTGTCCAGTATGCAGTCCCAGAGAGATCTAAGTTTCCATACACAGCCTGAGAGATGTTCCGTAAATATTTTATGGAAAAAAAAACATGAAAGATCTCCATGTTATCAAAGAAGGAAATTATGAACGACACAATGCTGCTTAAAATGGGGCGTGAAATTATAGTGATTATTAAATTAAGTGATGAACTCATAATTTGAAAAATGTTAAGTGATATTTTTTTTTTGCTCTGAGGTCGGCTGTTTGTCATATTTCTTTTTATATAACATTTCCGATGTGTAATTCGGTTATTGGTTAACTGATTGAGTGATTTTATTTATTTACAGCCAGAACATATTTTTACATTGTAATATTTTTTATTGGAGATAATGATTTACTGCTGAAGCACATACTAATTAACCAATAGCTAGGTGATTGAGAGCATATTTGACAGCAATATCACCATTGGTCAAACAAATGTCTACGTGAATACTTGGTTATGTAGTCTTGAGTGTGCGGGTGGTGAAATAGATAACGGCCCGGAATTATTAATCGGAGAGTCGAGTTTCAATTCCTGTTACGGGCGTTACATTCATTTACGGTATAAATCCACAACTTTTCCCGACAGTAACCTGTAAAGTAAGAAACGCCTGTATCACTAAACAAGTATTATCAAAAAAAAAAAAAAATGGAATACTATTCTTACAATCTAAAATTCCTTTCTGTCTTTAAATGGTTGATAAGGCGTAAAGGAATCAATCAATGACATATCTTCATGGGGGGCAATCACAATATTTCGGCCGGTCTTCTTCACAAAATTTAGTATTGTCACAACTGTTCGGCCGTTACAGCTTTCGGTCTATTCAGATTTCTTTGTTTTATGCCGTTACCGGAAAATTTCGTATGCACATTATTTTTGTTAATGATTGATCGATCGATTGATTGGTTGGTATGTTTCACGGCATATCAATTCCATATGGGTCATTTAATAACGAAATGTACTTCTCTTGTGAGCTTTGAAATAAAAAAAAAAACGATATATGTTATTCTGCTTTCACAATTGAATACATGGTAGAAGATACTCAGCTTTTGTACATATTCATGTTTGTGAGGATATAATTAAAAGAGGCGGTGATATATGTGTTTTATGGTGTAGTTATATTTTTGAATACAGTTTTTTTTTTTTTAATGTTGGATATATGGATTAATGCTGTAAAAGACTTTATCATATTAGTTGATTAGTCCATTTTGTTTAGCGTCATATCAACTTCAATTCCGATATCCTAATATTTATAACGCATTTGTATGCCTCCAATTACACTAAAAACACTACTACATATACGAAAATTTAATTTTGCTATCAATAGGTGTTGTTGTTATTTTTCTTATACAAAAATCTATTGCTGGTATTTTATACTTTCATAATATTTTGATTTTGTTTGGGGGTACACAATTAGCCATTTGCTGGGACTCGAATTATTTACTGTCTCCCCATTAACACAAGGTCATGTTTTTAAAGTGGGGACCCGAGCGCGTATATCAGGGCAAAGAACAAAAATTGCACACAACCCCCGCAAACGTCAGTTGCGCTAGCCTCGGTGCGAGCAACGATCCCTCTCTCTGATGCACTGAGAGGGCCCAGCCTCGGACGAGCTGAGACCCTAACAGGTGCTACCACCCTTGGTCAGGCTGGATACGAGAACAACAGTAATGAAGAAGTGGTTCCACCCTTCTCAAAACCTCTGATCTCCCGATAAGAGGTCTTGCTGACGGATGTAGTTTATCGTCATACCCAGGAAGATTCTGCTAAAATTTTCAGAGGTAGGTTCTTCTCATTCTATTCTCCATATTTAATTTCGTATATTTCTACTTAATTCGTCTTTCCGGTATTGTTTTTTGTTTTTACATTAACTGGAAATTTATGACTTAACACAGGGATTGAACCTCAACATACCAAACAAGATAGTCATAGCAAACGTCTTCATTCACAAAGCAACCTTTTGTTCAGATACAGGAAAGCCTTAGAAGTATTTTTTCACATCTTCTCAGCTCATTATTCCTTCTACGATCAATCATCTGTCGTGCGTCGTTCAAAAGCATTGAAATCTTTTCCGCGCGTTATTCCTGGGAATATCGTAAAGCGATGAAAAAAATGTGCATTTCTCTTCTTGCTTGTCACAGCAAAAATATATTTTCGTGGAAGGCAGCTACTGGCAATGGAAATGGATTTATTACGAGAAATGAACGTAAGAACAATGTTTCTAAGTTCAAGGCGACTATGAACAACTTAAGATAAATGGAATCTATAAGAATTTTTACTTGGCAGACATCAGTCGGGATGCTTTTATGAGGAATTGCAGAAATAAATAGGATGTGCTTCTTTGCAACTGTATAGAGAGAAAATAACCATTTGATTGACGAATTGGAAGATAAAATACATTATTCGGAGAAAAGAAAACTCGACTTGGACATTCAAAAAATAGACAATTGTGTTTTCACGTGTGCTGTCTAACAGAAGGTAACGGTTATGAAATTTGTAAACTTTTTTTTAATCAATTTATCCCGAGTAAGACGGTAATGTTAGAAAGACGCAAGGGTTACTGGGATTGAAAGCGAAGAAGACTTCAGAAGAAACCGGAAACCCAACCCCAAACAGGAAACAACGGATAAACATCTACTACAATTTAACAGACGACGATGGAGTGTGATTTGAAGTTTTATATATATATATATATATATATATATATATATATATATATATATATACAGCGTAAGACAAGGATGCATCATCACACAGGAATTATTCAACTTTTAAGAGAAAAAGTTAAAATAGGTAAAAAATGACATGGTCTTGGAATGAGAACCAGACAATAAACATTTCTGTGACATATAACGAGGAAAGCGAGCTTGTAAAATTTAACACTCACGGAGTATATTGAATGCAATATGGGCAGTGGCGAATATAGAATAACCTATTTACATTATTCGGACTATTCTTCTCCTCTTTGTACCGTATTTCTCGCATGTTTATTTCGGCCGTTGTAGGCTCCGGGCTTTGTCCCCCCCGGCTTTCTTCAAGTGGTTGGAATGTCGGACTGAACTGGGGTAGACTGTTCTAGTTCCACGTTCCATATCTAATGGATATCAGTTATCAGTTATCTCCTCTCCACCGCCGTAAACAGGTATTGAAGTAACACTCTTTGAGTCATGTCATTGGATCTAGCTAAAGCCTTTATCCACTGTGCCATGTGTCCTTGAGAACATCTGTGTATGAATTCCTAGGTATTATAAACCTAATGTCTTCAGCAATCATTTTTTCTAGTGCTCATATTGCAATTTTTGCTATTGTCGTTTTTCTCTGGTACTCCTTTTTACTGGTTCCCATATTGTATTCATTTCATGGCACGTAGAACTAGAACAGTCTACCCGAGCGAGCGTAATAAAGGGTTCAGTTCGACATTCCAACCACCGGAAGAAGGCCGGAGCGTACAACAGCCGAAACGTTGTGATAAATATGGCAATAAAGTTGAGGACGATAGTCCGAATAATGTAAATATTGTACATAATATCTCATCTCATAAATATAGACAGATATAGAGTAACCTATCCTACGATCTTTTGTAACAAGATACTAAAATACTGACTGGGGGGATAGCAAAGAGATCAATGTTGCTTAGAGCTGAAAAGTTGGGGGGGGGTTAAGACATCTGTTATCGCCCTGGATCCCTGAGGATCTACCAAATAAGATGATCGTACATACATGCCAATTTCACACTATCATCTCTTTCGCTCCAAGCCATACACTGGTCAGTTTACGGCCGCACCACCTTGAAACACTGGTCTATGTACTATCACAGAGGCCAACCAACGTCAAGTCTGGTCAGTAACTAAATGGGGATACCTGGTGTTGTATGCTTGGATGTGCGTGTGGTGTAATGGTCAGTGGTTCGGAATTGTAAATTGGAGAGCAGAGTTCTAATTCCCGTTTGGTCCGTCATGTTCATTGTACTTGGCAAAGTTATAAATCAACTTCTTCTCGCCACCAGCAATGGGTTAATGAGTCAGACTTGTATCACTAATCTATTTTTATCTAAAGAAAAAAAAATCTTATAATCTAAAAGTATTTTCTGGCTTTAAATACCCCGTAAAGGTTTGATAAGTCGTAAAAAAAACGGATCACTACATAAAAGCAACTATACCCTGGTCAGCAGTTCCAACCGACTCAGGATGTAAACAAAAAATGCAGGAAACATGTGTACAAATTTACATTTAATATTATACTTTAATGGTGTTATACCATAACTGATAATAAAAGGCCCCTGGATAAATATTAGTGATCATGATCTTCTACAGCTTCCTATCACTTTCATATCTTAGCAAAGTTTGCTAAGATATCCTTTTTATTCACTGTTCTGGCATCTATTTACACAAACTTGTGAGGCAAGTTATCTGGTCTTCAAAATATCATGTGAGTATTAAATTCTCGAAGACATCTATTCTAATTATCTGTTTCTAAAATTGTAATTGACTTTTTTTCTGCTATACCTAGATCGATATAAATCTGATGAAGGCCGGAGGGCAAAATATAAAGAGATGAAAACATCTGTTCTTAAGTAAGATTGTCCAGTATGCAGTCCCAGAGAGATCTAAGTTTCCATACACAGCCTGAGAGATGTTCCGTTAATATTTTATGGAAAAAAAAACATGAAAGATCTCCATGTTATCAAAGAAGGAAATTATAAACGACACAATGCTGCTTGAAATGGGGCGTGAAATTATAGTGATTATTAAATTAAGTGATTAACTCATAATTTGAAAAATGTTAAGTGACATTTTTTTTTGCCTTGAGGTCGGCTCTTTGTCATGTTACTTTTTATATAACATTTCCGATGTGTAATTCGGTTATTGGTTAATTGATTGAGTGATTTTATTTATTTACAACCAGAACATATTTTTACATTGTAATATTTTTTATTGGAGATAATGGTTTACCGCTGCAGCTCATACTAATTAACCAATAGCTAGGTGATTGAGAGCGTGTGGCCGGTGTTGTTGTGCAGAAAAAGTGGGCTATCTCTATTCACAAATCGAGGGTATTGCTTTCGCAATTTTCATGCATGCATTCAATTTCTCATAGAACAGACGTTTATTTAATTGATGTTGCAGTTTAAGGAAATTACTCAATATTCACTCAGCGAATGTATACTTTCCCCAAATTCCAGGTCATAGTACAAAATCTAGAGTTTTCGGTAGGTGGAAGAAAACGAACAATCTAAAAAGAAATAAGTTTTTTCTGCGTTCGTTAAAAAACAGAGAGAACTGAAATGTTATGTAATATTATTCTTCGTATATGGAAGTGAATCCTGGAAAATTTATTCACAGAAGAAGGAAAAACTTGAAGCAACAAAAACGTAGTTCAACAGGAAGATAATGAGGATATTATGGACTGAACATGAGATCAACAACGAAGCTTTAGCGTAAACGGAAACGAAAAGTTCACTTATACTTAACACCAGGAAGAGAGAGAGCAGAAATGTCTAGGGAAATTATCCTTTAGCTGACTGAATTTTGTATAAAATCCTTAAGCTACAACATCAATTAAATAAACGACTGTTCTATGAGGTGTGTACAAAAATATCAAAACGTGATCTTTTAAGAAAAAAAAGACACGCACTATATTAGGCTGTCACACATGAAATGACCCATTTTTTTGTTGATCCGGTCGTCTAACGAAATAACCTCCTTAGTATATAAAAGAATCTTAATAAATATTCATGACTCTTTCTTTCCAGATATTTTTTCTGTCAATATAGTGTTATTCAAAAGCCCAATGAAAACGATTAAAATGAAAAAAAAAATGTCGAGTAATCTTACTGTATGAATTCAAATAAGATAAAGAACCATTAAACGTCTGTTCTATGATAAATTGAATGCATGCATGAAAATTACGAAAGCAATACCCTCGATTTATGAATAGAGATGACCCAATTTTATTGCACAGCAACACTGGCCACAGGGTCTCAATCACCTAGCTATTGGTTAATTAGTATGAGCTGCAACGGTAAATCATTATCTCCAATAAAAAATATTACAATGTAAAAATATGTTCTGGCTGTAAATAAATAAAATCAGTCAATCAATTAACCCATAACCGAATTCAAATCTGAAATGTTATATAATATCATTCTTCGTATATGGCAGTGAATCCTGGAAAATTTATTCACAGAAGAAGAAAAAACTTAAAGTAACAAAAACGTAGTTCAACAGGAAGATAATGAGGATATTATGAACTAAACATGCGGGCAACGACGAAGCTTTAGCGTAAACGGAAACGAAAAGTTCAATTATACTAAATATCAGGAAGAGAGAGAGCAAGAATTTCTAGGGAAAGTATCCTTTAGCTGACTGAATTTTGTATAATTTCCTTAAGCTACAACATCAATTAAATTATCGACTGTTCTGTGAGATGTGTACAAAAATATCAAAACGTGATCTTTTAAGAAAAGAAGACACGCAATATATTAGACTGTCACATCTTTGGTTTGTTGTTGATCTGGTCGGCTAACGAAGTAAACGTCCCAGTTTTTAAAATAATTTTAACTTATTACTGATTCTGTTTCTTTCCAGATGATTTTTCTTTCAATATATTGTTATTCATATGCCCTATGAAAATGATTAAAATTAAAAAAAAAGGTCGAGTAATCTTACTGTATGAATTCAAATAAGATAAATAACCATTTCTACATTGAATCATTACATGAGATGAGAAATAGATACTCTTTGCTAACAATAAAAGAGTAGGCCTGGTGTTAGATGCAAGTGATCACCCAAACAATAACCAAAACTACTATTGTACCCTTAAAAGTTAATAGTTACAGTAATAGTCTTTCAAAGGCGGTATTCGGTTTCATTCTTGCATCAAAGGAAGACAATAACTGCAAACTCCTATTGTGGAAAAATTGAATGTATGCATGAAAATTGCGAAAGAAAAATCCTCGATTTGTGAATAGAGATGTCACACTTTTTCTGCACGGCAACACCGGCCACATGCTTTCAGTCATCTAGCTATTGGTTAATTAGTATGAGCTGCAGAGATAAATCATGATTATCTCCAATAAAAAATATTACAATGTAAAAATAAGTTCTGGCTGCAAATAAATAAAATTAATCAATTAACTAATAACCTATTTTGAGTTCGTTAAGAAACAGAGATAAATGAAATACTATGTAATATCATTCTTCGTATATGGCAGTGACTCCTGGAAAATTTATTCACAGAAGAAAAAACTTGAAGCCACAAAAACGTAGTTCAACAGGAAGATAATGAGGATAGTATGAAATGAACATGCGGGCAACGACGAAGCTTTAGAGGAAATGGAAACAAAAAGTTCAGTTATACTTAACATCAAGAAGAGAGAGAGAGCAGAATTTTCTAAGAGACTAAATGAAAGAAGTCTTCGAAAATTTGATACTCACAGGACAGATTGAATTCATCATGGTCAGAGGAAGAACACGCATAACTTACCTATCAAGCTTGATCAAACTGGATTCGGAGCAAGTTTACAAGAGACAACAACAAGACAATTTATACAGAGCAACGAATAACAGGAAATTGTGGAGAGCTATGCGCGCCTTACTTTCTTAAAAGACACGATACATAGGAAATAACATATAAATTCTATCTAGAAACGGTGAATAATATTTATCTTTTTTAATTTTGTTTGAAAAAAATAAGTTAATATTTTAATTAAATCTATTAATCGTCTACGTTTGGGTTTAGGATTAGCTACCTAACTAAAGAGAAGAAAAGGAAAAAAAAATCTTATATATATTTTAGAATAGCAGGAAACGAGCAAATAAACAATGAAGAAGTTAGATATCTATTTCAAGGATGGAAAATATTGTTGAAGATTTTCTGGTGTAAGCCTTGAAATTTTAATAGCAAACAATAAACATTGTTGTTCGGAAAATCAGAGTGCCACGCGTTGAATATACCTTCGCCGATTGCTTAATATATACGAATATAGACATTCAGATTTGAAGCCTACAAAATTCGGAGAAATGAATTCAGATTTTAGTTTATGTGACATAACTTCAATCTATTGCATTTATTTACAATTCTGTAACGGGAACATTTGCCAGAAAACAGGTAGCAATAGGCGAGCGACGTTGCTTTAAAATACGGAATTACGTATTATATATACTCAACGGAATTTTCTATAAAATACTAATTAGTTGTCGTTAATTAACTCTAGGCATTTGAATCTCCGAGACAACGTGCTTTTGTGAAAGTTCACCTCACTCTATCGACACACAGTTTTTCGCTGATTGAAGCTTTAGTAAATGTTATCAATTTCCTCTGCAGCAAAATAAAATGTCTAGTGGTACGGTTAACAAGAATAACAAACATGGACTTGAATATATATATATATATATATATATATATATATATATATATATATATATATATATATATATATATATATATATATATGTAAGCAAATATAAATGGATATAAATCCGACAGAATGGAGAAAAATATTTGGAAAAAACAAACAAAAATCCTTAAATGCAATTAAGTTGTTTTAATATGAATGAAATGTCAACGTCTGACGTTTCGGTTTAATAAACCTTCATCAGGACAATATTCATTAAAATGCAATTAACATAATCAGTTCAACATGACAAAGACGATGGACATAAAAACAAAACTTATCCAAAACAGATAACTGAAAATTTTAAATGATCAGCTTTCCGTTTAAGCGTGGTCACGTTGTCGTCAAATGGGCGACGCTTCAAAACGTATTCCTAAAATTTAAGTATTTTGAATGAAAACGAAAAAATGAAAAGAATTCTATTATGATGGAAAATTGTATGTACGCTTATCGAGCATTAATCTTGCTAAAAAAGGGGAAATACTAAAGAAACCAGGTCTAGTATTCACCGTGCATGAGATGGATATTATACCTGCTTCATAAATCCTCCTAAGATTTTTATTATGAAAATATTTTAAAATCTTCACGGAATCAAAATCGAAATTATGATCTGTTTTAGTTATGTGTACAACTAAAGCATTGTTCAAATTTCCGAGGCGAATATCTCGTTTATGTTCGAAAACACGAGATTTTACGGACCTACATGTTTCACCCACATATTTTAGGTGACAGTTTTTGCATGAGATTTGGTAGATGCAAGCATCGGATGTAATATGTTGTTTGCTGGTGCTATTTAATAAATTATTAAAGCTATATATATATATATATATATATATGCGCAGGTATTCAGAAAATAGAAAAGAACACGTTGGGTGCATAATCCGGGGTTCCTTAGTACTTGTGTTTTTATTTTTAAAAAGACAGTGCTCCATACAGAAGTAGAGCTTATATTGAAGGAAACATATTTTGAAACAAAAAATATTATAATACTTATAATATATTTAAAAAACATTTACACATTACAATAATTTAGTTACTTCCCTTGACCTTGGCACCTGTGCCAACATAATAAAATTTAACATTGGACAGTATATAACGTTACCATTCTTCACATCACACATATAAAATATAATTTTCTACTTTTTTTATTAAATGAGACATGCCTTAATGTAACCTGAAGCCAAAATATACGCAATGCAATATATATATATATATATATATATATATATATATATATAATTTCTTGTTTTTAATGCCTTAATATATATATATATATATATATATATATATATATATATACATATATATATATATATATATATATATATATATATATATATATATATATATATATATATATATATATGTATATATATATATATATATATATATTAAGGCATTAAAAACAAGAAATTTTATATTACGGACCATGATAGATTTAAAATAAAAACAAACACCAGTCGACCGGTTTCGTCCCCTCTCATCAGAACTGTTAACGGGGAAATTATGAGGAAAAGAAAAGAAAAAGTTAACAGTTCTGATGAGAGGGGACGAAACCGGTCGACTGGTGTTTGTTTTTATTTTAAATCTATCATGGTCCATAATATAAAATTTCTTGTTTTTAATGCCTTAATACGCTTCTGTGCCGTTTCAAATATATTCAAATATATATATATATACACACACACACAAACACACACACGTACACACACACGCGCACACATATGCATATATATATATATATATATATATATATATATATATATATATATATATATATATATATATATATATATATATATATATACACACACACACAAACACACGCACACACACGCACACATATGCATATATATATATATATATATATTGTGTGTGTGTGTATTTAGGCAGCATTTTTCATTGATGCATATTTCCTTAAATAATATAGACAAATTTTGTCTATTTATTTTAAGTAAGTTCCTTTCATATTGTCTGATAAGCTTAATTAATTTATCATTGAAAGACGAAAGGAAATCACCATATTGATACATGTTTTTGTAATCCTATCTAAGCTTTCGACTTACATAAGCCATTATCAAAGATGACAATACATTTCAATATATTAAAAAATACACGGAAAAAACAATAATGATAGTCTGTTCTTGTTGCATGAAAGATTTCCAAGCAACGACATCCTCGTGTATACGAGACGCGGAAGCGAAAATCGCACCGCAGCTCGTGACGTTACACATGACTACGCGAGAGTAAAACGAAATGTATTAAGTATGGGAAGCCGTTGGTATAAACCAATGGCTTCTGTTATCAATTATAGGCATTTAAGAATATTTGTAGACATTTTATAGTTTATTTTGTTCAGGTTAGGTCCCAAATGTTTTATGTATATAGCTTCAAGAATTTTTAGTTTTTGTTTATTGTTTTCATATTTAAGTATAGTTGTGTTTTCAACGGGGACTTTCGGGAATTGTGTATGCGGCCAGGCATGTTGTTTTAAATGCCTAAAAATGTTAGATCTATCATTCAAATGTAGAGTCAAGCGTCGTGAAAGCGAGTTTGTGGTGTAACCAATATAAATATTATTTAATCCATTGGAGATACAATCTCCCAAATGGTACTTGAATTTGTAAACTGTGTTGTTTTTTTGCAAATCGCTAACGGGGGGCGGGGATCATTTGGAATAATTAAGTTGGATATACTAGATTTAGTGTAATATATGATTAACTTAATTTTTTTTTGCTAAGATCTATTGTAGGTATCTTAGTATTTACTAATTTATTTTAATATATTTTCCTGTTGTTTATAATTAGTATGCATTTGATTACGATATAGGAGATTAATATGTTTGGAATTAGTTGAATCAATATTACGTTCTATTTGCTTAGTATTGAGACTTCATGTATCAATATAGAGATTTTGTTTCATCTTTCAATGATAATGTTATTAAGCTTATCAGACAATATGAAAAGAATTTACTTAAAATAGACAAAACTTCTCTTTATTATTTAATGAAACATGCATCAATATATATATGTATATATATATATATATATATATATATGCATATATATATATATATATATATATATATCCACAGAGAGACGGTTTCGATGTACCACACCTCATAAATGTGGCTAGACATCCCATTGTTTCAAGCCGGGGAAATGAATACACCCCTCTCGGTTATGGGTTAATTAGTACGAGTCATATCAGTAAATCATTATTATCTCTAACACATGCTTTCTATCTAAAAATCTTTTCTAGCTTTCAAAAAACTGCGAACGGTTGATAAGCCGTAAAATACTAATTAGTCAATGAAGTGAAAATCGATTTGAAATAGCCAAACAATTGAATGGTTTTTGGTATTGTTTCCGATATGAATCTTAAAAAAAAACAAAAAAAAAAATCACAAAAATGTTGAATTATAAAGACAGCAATCGTTTGATACAAATCTCTGTCAAATTCTCCAGACATACCTTTTAAAAAGGTGTTAACATTTTAGATGGACGCAAGGGGAAAACATGTCAAGATAACTGATGAAATCTTTACTTATGAAGTTTTAATAACCTTAGAGCAATGTTACGAATATCAAAGTCTTCAAATATAAAACTGATTGGTTTTAAGTATTCCAGAAACAAATAGAATACAAGTAATTTTTTTTAATTTTATTTCGAGAGGTCTCAAGTACAGTCTTTGATTTGTAAAGAGCTTCTAAAGTTGATTTTAAAATCATAATCAGACTGTTTTAATGTAACCACTATCAACATTTGCTTTGCTTAACGGCATACTATCAACATTATGGGTCACGAAATTCATTTAATGGAGGAATTTAATTTGCTCGGTATTTTTTATTTTTTCAAAAATGTATTTTTCGTAACTTTTTTGCTATGAATTTGGATTGTTGGCATTTTTACTATAAAAATGTATTTTTATACTTTCATAATTTTTGACCCCAGTTTCGTGGTTTGCTTTTTACCCACAGCTAGGATTCTAATAATTTTTAGACCCCAGTTTGGTGGTTTGCTCTTAACCCACAGCTAGGACTCTAACAGGTGCTACCACACTGCGTCTAGGATGGGCAATTCAAAAGTAGTTTCACGTCCCTAAAACCAGCCAATCAAAGGCCTTTGTGTCGGATGTAGTTTATCGTCATACTCAGAACAAACCAACATTTGGCAAAGTATTATAAATGATATTTTTTTCATATGCCAACCCAGCTGAACCACAAAAACAATATAAATTTAACATAATCAAAGCAATAAAGCTACCGAGACGTAAGTGGTTTCTCTGCGTTTATGGATGGTTTTGTTTTTTACACCTTATAAAATATTTGCGGGTTATTTAAAGGCAGAAAATATTGTTAGATTGAAAGAATATATATATATATATATATATATATATATATATATATATATTGTGTGTATTAAGGAGGCATTTTTTCACTGATGCATGTTTCATTAAAAATATAGACAAGTTTTGTTTATTTATTTTATGTGAATTATATCGTCTGATAAGCTTAATAACATTATCATTAAAAGACAAAAGAAAATCTCCATATTGATACATGTTTTTAATCCTATCTAAGCTTTCGGTTTACTTAAGCCATTATCACAAGATGACAATTACAATTTATTAAAGAATACACGGACAAAACAATAATGAGAGTCTGTTTTTCTTTACATGGGAGATATCCACGAAAACTTGTCTATATTATTTAATGAAACATGCATAGACATGTAAATATATATATATATATATATATATATATATATATATATATATATATATATATATATATATATATATATATATATATATATAATTCGCACATATAGTTTTCTAATTGTTTTATATGACTTAGATCCTGTGGCATGGACTGCACAATCTTTATCTCAAGTTCATATAAAACCATTTAATACGCATTATATATTGATAACACGTTTAAAATGAAAGTAACCATCCTTAGAAATGGAACTAATATACCACCACTGAACGTAGAAAATCCTTGAAACTATTTAGACAAATTCAAATTCCACGTGTTATTAGACGTTTAGTTTATGTTCCGTTATATTTTTTCGAGAGTATAGTGTCGAGAGAGAGAGAGAAGGAAATCAAAACAGGAGATGGAAGGATAACAGATTCTAAATGAAGAAATATATATATATATATATATATATATATATATATATATATATATATATATAGTAAAAATGTGTTGTCTAGATTGTAGTCCGCTTTTTAATATAAAACAATTGTCAATCCGATCCTTGTTTTGATAAAGAGGCATCCTTCCTTTCCTTTACAAACTAGTGTATCTGTGCCAACAGAATGGATGGCTTGTATTATACGTAATATGTATTATATTTGAAGTAATTTTTGTTTAATACGAGTATAATTTTGTAATTTAAATTAGTTCCTTGGTAAAGTTAATAACACAGTGTACAATTTATAAACATCTCAGGAAATCTATCAGGATTTTATCCTCATCAATCTTGCATTTTTAAACCAAAAAATTTTTTACTGCAAAAGTTTCCAAAGTACAATATTTTCTGTGCAAACTTACAAAGGTCTGAGTAATTCTTGACAGTCCGTACACTGAATCTGTAATTTCAGAGTCGATGAAAGAAGGAGATTGTTCCACACACACAAAAAAAATATTTAGAATTTAGTTCTTACTGTGAACTATGTTGCCGTTGTTTGGGAGGCTTTGCTGCAGGGCAAAGTTTCGTCCGGTGAAGTAGACAGAACCTAAACCCGTTTATATGGATTCTAAGGGGATATTTTTGGCCGATCCTACGGACTCGGAGAACCCACGATAAACTCAGCCTTGTGACCGATACATCCCACTTGGGGTGGCTGTTAAATATTAACAGTCGCGTAGATTGTTCATCTGTCGAACTCTCTGCCTCGAGTAGAAAGGAACACGGACGAGGTGTTGCCGAAGGGCAACGTTTTCTACGGGTTGGTAGACAGGCCCTGAACCCGTTTATGCGGCTTCAAAGGGAATAAATTTGCCCGAGCCTACGAGCTCGGAGAACTCACTAAAAACTCAGCCTTGTGCCACATACATCTCACGTGCGGTGGCTGTTAAATATTAACAGTGGCATATATTGTTCAACTGTCAAACTCTGACTTGAGCAGAGAGGAACCCGGACGAGGCTTTGTAGAAAGGTAAAGTTAAATATAACAGTCGACCAGATTGTTCATTACTTTCAAGCTCTCTGTATTGAGTAGAAAGAAACCCGGGCGAGGCTTTGCCGAATGCCAAAGTGTCGTCAGTGGAGGTAGACAGATCCTAAACAAATTTATACGGGTTCTAATGGAATATTTTTGGCAGAGACTACGGGCTTGGTGAACCCACGATAATCTCGGCCTTGTGCGACATACACGCCTCGTGGGGGCGGCTGTTAAATATTAACAGTCGAATAGATTGTTCATCTGTCGTACTCTCTGCCTCGAGTAGAGAGGAACACGGCCAAAGTTTCGTCAGTGGAGGCAGACAGACCCTGAACCCGTTTTGTCGAAAGCCAAAGTTTCGTCCAGCGTGGTAGACAGACCATCAACCCGTTTCTGTGGTTTCTAAAGGAAATATTTTTGGCCGAGCCTACGGGCTCGGAGAACTCACGGTAAACTCGGCCTTGTACCACATACATCCCTCGTGGGGTGTTTTGTTAAATATTATCAATCGAATAGATCTGTTCCAGCTGTGCTGGACAAACTATGTGCCTCCGAGGAAAGAGGATCACCTGACGAATGGCAGAGACTCATCTCGGGAAAAATCTCCTCAACCCCGTTTTATACTGAGTCTATGAGGATTGCCCCACATTAAACTCAGCCTTGTGCCACATTCCTACCTTGTAAGATGTGGGCTGGTAAATATAACAGTCGAATGGATTGAACGTTGGTCAACCGACACAAGATCACTAGTCGTGTTATACTCTTCTGTTGTACTTATTGTTTACTATAAGATATATCTGTAACACTTGTTTTGTTATTTCTTTAACCATTTATTTGGTCACAACGATATTACATTTGATATCATGGCCCTCCTAAGAGATACGCCATAGCCTTCTGGCCCGCTCTCTTCAAAAAAAAAATCGACCCAAAGGTTTAGATAATAACTGAAGAAATCAGAAATCAATTTGGCACGGCTTTTTCCCCTAAGATTACAAAGTAGAACCTGGGAACAACAGCAATTAAGAGTTGGTTCCACGCTTCTCAAAACTTCGTGATCAGAGGACTTGCTGTCGGATGAAGGACGAGAAGAAATGTTTGGAAGATATGTTTGAAAATTATGGGTTAACCGTAGACTTGAAGAATTTCAGGTTGTAGTGATCGGTGAAACTGATGTTCTCTAAATCAACCATCTTTTGATTTGAGCTTAATTCAGAAGTGATTTTGCTGATTAAGTCAGTTCAGAAGAAGGTTGATTGATCAGCTGAATTCACAAGTTTAATTGATGTGCTCAGTTTAGAAGAAGACTGACTGATAAGTTCAATTCAGAAGAATGTAGTTAGATAATCTCAATTGATAATCTTAATTTTTGTAGCTCAACCCAGAAGAAAAATGGTTGATAAGCTTAATTCAGAAGAACATTTATTGATAAGCACAATTAAGTAGATGATTGTTGGATGAAATCAGTTAAGAAGATAGATGATTGAGAAACTTAATTCAGAAGAAAGTTGATCGATAATCCCAAATGAGGAAAAGGTTGATTGATAAGATCACTTAGGAATCGGCTGAATAGCACTATTAATCCACGATAGTGGATTTATAAAATCAGATCAAGTCAAAAAACATTCGATTGATAAGCTCAATTCAGAAGAACTTTGATTGATAATCTCAATTAAGTAGATCGTTAATGGATAAGATCAATTCAGATGATGGATGATTGATAAGCTCAATTCAGAACTTTGTTTGATAAGCTCACTTCAGAAGATGATTGATTGATGAGCTTAATTTACAACAAAATTGCTTGATAATCTCAATTAAGTAGATGGTTAATTGAGGAGATCAATTCAGATGATGGATGATTGATAAGCTCAATTCAGAAGATGATTGATTGATTAGCTTAATTCAGAAGAAAGTTGATTGATAATCTCAATTAAGTAGATCGTTAATTGATAAGATCAATTCAGATGATGGATGATTGATGAGCTCAGTTCAGAAGAACATTGTTTGATAAGCTCACTTTAGAAGATGATTGATTGATGAGCTTAATTTACAACAAAATTGATTGATAAGGTCAATTAAGTATTAGGTTGGCGCAAAAATAATGTCGGTTTATGACGTATTTTTAACGTCAAAAACCGATATTATTTTTGCGCCAACCTAATAGATGGTTAATTGATAAGATCAATTCAGATGAGGGATGATTGATAAGCTTAATTCAGAACTTTGTTTGATAAGCTCACTTCAGAAGATGGTTGATTGATGAGCTTAATTCAGAAGACAATTGATTGATAAGGTCAATTCAGAAGTTTAACTGATATGCTTAGTTCACAAGAAGATTGATTGAATAGCTAAATTATGTAGATTCTTGATTGATAAGATCAATTCAGACGATGGATCAAAGATAACCTCGGTTCAGAAGACGGTTGATCGATGAGCTCAATCCAGATGAACATTGATTGATAAGTTGAATTAAGTGGATAAATGTTGGATGAGATCAGTTCAGAAGATGGATGATTGATAAACTCGGTTCAGAAAAAGGCGGATCGGCAAGATTAATTTAAAAGATAGTTCATCGATGAGCAGGGTTCATAATATTGATGGCTAATCTTATTTCTGCAGAAGTTTCATTGATAATCTCACTTCAGAAAGAGTTTAACTGACAAGATTATTCTCTTTCGAAGTAGGTTCATTGATAAGCACAAAAAGAAATAGAATTAATAGGTTTAATTCATTTTTAAAGTAGTTTGTTTGATAACCACAATTTGTAATGAAGACTTTTGATTGATAAGCTGAATTCACGAGGATGACAGGCTTAGTCACTTCAGAAGAAGTTTGAATAATAATCCCAATATTGTTTTTTACCGAAATTATTCATTGTTCGCCTTTTAGAAGTATCTAGTTACGGATATGTCCAACGTACATATAAGTAGAGGACGTGAGAGATTGCTTACTAGTTTCACCAGAATCATTGGCCGACCACGGTAAGTTGTTGTCCCAGCTGTGTTTCGTATGTTCCTATGGAGAAACAACCATTAATAATTAATTATATAAACTGGAGGGAAAAAGACAGTCTCTCATACACCTTACTGAGAATGTACGGTCCACGTTCGGGAAGAGTCCCACTGTAATTGACCTATTCTGATGCTGAATAAAATCTAAGTCTGGAAATGATATATTAGGGTTCGTGTTTTGATGGCATGATAGCATACGACAATGCCATTAATGTATATATATTAACCAGCTTTTGTATCTCTCTGAAATGACAAATGCAACACTGTAGTTTCTTTAGTGTTTTCGTTATTTCCACAGATTATCAAATATATATTCGAGGATTAATTATTCATGTTCTTTTTTTTATTTCCTGATTATTCCTTACCTAAAAGTATTTCAAAATGGTACATTTTTTTACAAACTTGTAGATATACTTTCCAATAGATAGTTTATATTCTGATGCATGATTTGCAATGTAAAGCAACTCACAGAAATTCATATCCATTCTCAAAACATATTTTTTCTCCAAATTCCTTAAAGAAAATTTCGGATGAATTATTATTATTATTATTATTATTATTATTATTATTATTATTATTATTATTATTATTATTATTATTCTCTTTCATTTCAGCTTCAAAGATGTAATAAAGCCGAACGCTATGTCATTAGACAGAGAGAAAAATAACTGAAGTTGCTGGAAAGGAAAACAAGTGCGCTGATATACGCTATGTGATGAGTTCCATAAAAAATGTTGATGTTGACAGTTTGTATTCAAAGATAGCAGAAGGTGGGCGTTTCGTCTGAAATGTATTGCACATTTGCTTGTTTGGAAAATCAGCGAAAAATGCTAAAAGTGTTTAAGGAGGAAGACATTGTATGCATTAGAAAAGTAGAGAGAAGCGGATTGGGAAACAGAAAGGAGAAGAAAAAAAATGGGCCTTACGTATTCGTCCCCAAAAAAATAGAACATAATTTAGCGACAGAAAAGACATGGAATGGGCCGAGAAGAGGAGATTTGAAGCGATCTATAGAGAAGACCATAATCGTCGGCCTCAACAACAATAGTCGATTCAACACCACATGGCAAACAGTAGTTCCTCTTTGTGTAGAGAAGTAGAGATAGAGCAGAGAAGGAGAAGTTGGAGAGAGCGCGAGGAAGGAGAGAGAGTGAGCAAGAGGATGGAGACGGGGAGAGAGGATGTAGTGTGAGCAAGGGAGAGAGGTCGAGATAGAGAGAGGCAGGGAGGAAGAGAAAAACAGATAGAGAGTGGGAGGGAGAAGAATAGCCAATTCAGAGTCAGCGTAAGAATTTCGGTCGGACACAGTGTAAATATGGCAATATCACCAATCTGGTCATGTTATTCATTGGCAACAATGACAAATTTACGAACTAGAACCACAGAAACCTGGCACGAATTTAGGCCCCAACAGATAAACGAAAAATTAGAAATACCTTTGGACATTATTATTATTATTATTATTATTATTATTATTATTATTAAGTCAAAACTGCCAAACAAATAAGAAGTAAATTATATAACGAAGTACACTGGCAGCAGAGAATAGGAATAATCAAAACATTGAATTAGAATACGTTTTACAGAATTTTCTTGCAGAGAGGAGGCTCGGAGGAGTAATGGATAGCGGCTCGGATTTAAGGATCGTTAAGCCGTGTCCGAATTCCAGTCGAATCCATTACATTCCCGTAACGGCTAATACCCTTGGGTAAGTCATGAATCCTCTTTTTCACCCCGAGCTATGAGTAAATAGCAGGGCAGACTTGGATGGCAACTGTCTACCGTAGAAAGAAATGACAACCTATTGCAGGAAAAAATAATCTTCCTCGTCAGTAATATATCTAAAGATACATGATTGTCTAAGCGTGTATCACGCATGGCACATAACTGACTGACTTTACATAATGAATGAGATAGGCAGTAAATAATTACACTTATAAAGGTTCATATATATATATATATATATATATATATATATATATATATATATATACACACACAGATTTATCAAAGGGGAAATTGTCGCCATTTTGAATTTTGCGCATGCGCGTTATTTGTTTTTGATTTTGTCGACTGCAGAGTATAGTAAGTTCAGTCGGGCATCGTCTAAGAGAAAAAGGATCATTAGGACGTAATTTATTCTGCCAGACGTTTGGAAACGGTATGCTCTACTGCCTGGCATTTGCTCAGGAAGCTCCAAAACGAATATTTCAGGTTGATTTGGTGACAATCTGAAGGCAGCGCAGAGTTTCCGGAATGTGTTGGATGAGTCTAATAGTGTTTCCGAAGTGTTTCTCGTGATCACAAGTGATGGTGACATTATGCCTCCATTCATCTTCGCACATGACATCAGATTCAATACGGAGGCCCACATCAAGTACATTGAGATGGTAAGTGCTAGCCTGGGTAAAGAAAGTGGCTCCTGGAAGACAGGGCTCTGCACTATGCCACGCAAGGAGAAGAATACAGTCATATCAGTTAGACAATTTCTGCAACCACATGCGCTACATCTGGCTACCTGACACCCAGGACAGCAACACATTCATCAAAATGCGTGGGCTGCTCTTTAGCGAGAGACCAACAAGACAAAACTCCTTGTAACACCAAAGATGAAGTGAAGGCAAGGAATTTGGCAGCATTCACTTAAACAAGGAGACGGTCCAGAGAATTGCAAGACAGTTCGTCGCCGTCTGGAGGCTGTAGTTGAAGCCTGTGACGATTTTATTGAATAAATGTACTCTTTAGTATTTCAAGTTAATTTTGTGAAATTTTGGTTAAAATTAGATGTCAGTATTATTTCATTTTTGCGTAATTTAGACAATAATTTATCTATCCCCCATCTCACGTACTACTTACTGTGTCGAGCACTTTATTTAGTTATTTTGCCTACTTATATCAGGTTTTTTTTTCTGTGGGATTTTGGACTTGCATGCTAAAGTTTATTTTCGGTTAACGTGCATGTTCTTGGTTCTTTCTTTTTCATACAATTGGTATTGGTCTGATTATTTTCAAATCAAAACACGGAAGGTTTTCTGAAGGAGTATAATTTCTTATACTTATAAGATTAATCCTACTAATATACACACACACACACACATATATATATATATATATATATATATATATATATATATATATATATTGTGTGCATTTATTTAGGCAGCATCTTTTCATTCATACACGTTTCATTAAATAACATAGACAAGTGTTGTCTATTTATTTTATGTAATTTTTTTTCGTAACATCTGATAAATTTAATAACATTATCGTTGAACAAAGAAAGAAATTCACAATATTGATCCATATTTTTTTTAATACAATCTAAGCTTTCGGCTTACATAAGCCATTATCAAAGATGTCAATTACAACATATTAAACAATATACGGACAATACAGTGATGATAGTCTGTCAATGTTTACATAGATGATTTCTAAGCAACGATAAACACGCGTATATAAGACATAAGAAGCGAAAATCACACCGCAATTCATGACGTCACACATGACCACACGAGAGTGAATTGTAGAAGTATGAAATATGGAAAGCCAATGGCTTCTGTTACCAATTATAGGCATTTAAGAATATTTGTAGAGATGCCATAATTGATTTTGTTTAGGCTGGGTTTCAACTGTTTGATATATAATGCTTCAAGGATTTTTAGTTTTTGTCTATTGTTTTCATGTTGAAGTATAATTGTTTTCGGCAAGTATTTTACGGAATTGTGTGTGCGGGCAGGCATGTTGTTTTAAATGCCTAAAAATCTTTTTCATTCAAATGTAGTGTCAAGCGTCGTGAAAGCGAGCTTTTGGTGAGACCAACATAAATATTATTTAATTCGTTGGAGATACAATCTCCCAAAGGGCACTTGAATTTATAAACTATGTCGGTTTTTTTCAAATCGCTAACCGGGGGAGAAGAATCATTGCGAAGGATTAAGTTGGATATACTAGATTTAGTGTAGTATATGATTAATTTAATTTTTTTGCTAAGATCTGTAGTTGATATATTAGAATATTCTAAATTTTTTAGTATATTTTCATCTTGTTTATAATTAGTATGCATTTGATTACGATATAGGAGATTAATATGTTTGAGATCAGTAGAAGCAGTATTATGTACAATTTGCTTAGTATAGAGATTTCTAAGAAAGCATCTTATTTGTTCATCAACTATATAGTTTGGAAAGCTATTATTAATAAGTGTCTGTTTTATACTCTTTAGTTCACTGTAAAAAATCTGTTTTGTGGATGAATTAGATTCTGCACGATGTATTAGATTCTTTATAATTGCTATTTTGTAGTAATGTGGGCATTCGCTCTTGTAGTTAAATCTACATGAATTTATTCTTGTAGGTTTTTTGTATAGCGAAATAGTAAATTTGTTATTATTTGTGTTTATCAATATGTCAAGGAAGGGGATTTTATTAGTAGTATTGAGTTCATATGTGATTTTAAGGACAGAATTATTTTGGAAACGTTTTTGAAGTTGAAGTATTTCATCTGTATTTTTAACTAACATAATAATATCATCAACGTATCTTAGGTAGATTGATGTTTTTTTTAAATTTGTAAGTATCTTATATATATATATATATATATATATATATATATATATATATATATATATATATATATGTGTGTGTGTGTGTGTGTGTGTGTGTGTGTGTGTGTATGTGTTATAAGATATAAATACGTTATATAATATTTTAGACGTGTAATCATAGTTGTTATTATTTTTATTGTTATGCCCTTAAAGTAACCTCTCCTGAAAAAATTATGTTCTTTATCTTAATTAGGATGCCGTTAGTAAAAAAATAAATAAATAAGTCATGGGTCCCGTGTAATACCAGGGAATTTGAATTTCCATATATAACTCTCATTTGTCTTTCTTGATGCGAGCTTTTAGATCACGTGATATCTTCCCGATATAAAATTTAAATGCAATATCAGTAGCTATCTACTGTTCTCTTGATTGAGTAATTCGATTCTCGCTCATTATTAATGTTTTTGTTTCTGATTCTTCAACACCCAGCAACCGCTTGTACCTTAGTGATTTTATTCCACTTATCGTAATTCGAAAAAGAGTTCCTTAAATATCTTCTTAAAATAAACAAAAAAAAAACCCTTTAATTCATAACTTTACAAAGTCTTTACTTAAACATATTCATGTAAACACTAAAAATCTCTGAGTTTGATGCTGGCAACTCAAAATTCAGCTGAACAGAATAGATTTTTCTTTTACATCATCATTATTCCCAGTTTTTTTCGGTTAGTTGTTTGATATAAATAGTTTTTGGTTCATTTCTAAACAAGCAAGGCAATGAAGCCACTAAGAATGAGTTGGTCACTGTGAAAGATTATTAAGAAGCGAGAGCGATAGATGAACAGTTATCAAGTAGGCTAAAGCTAAAAATTGACATTGCATTTAAATCTTCGGAAGATCAATGTTCACTGGGAAGCAAGAAGCTGGAAGAGATTTCCACAAGCGAGATGTTAACGATTGACACTGCATTTAAGTCTTTCAAGATAAAAGCTGACTGGAGAGCGCGAGAGAAGAAACTGTAAGCATAGGAATTACGGATATATCGGACCATTTCACTCGTAAAATGTTGAGACCTTGCCGCCAAAATAGTACTGCGCTTAAATTCATGAGGAAAATTCCTGAAAACAATTAACATCGAAAAGTTAGGTGTTACTGGACACGAGAAAAACTTTTAAAATAATGAATTTTGTGTGTTACACGCAAACAAATCACATCGAGAAATATTTAGGAGGGATGAAGTCATTTTATCAGCATCGAAATATTATTAGCTATTCCAATATTATCGATGTGGAAAGTTTCAGAAATTACAATTACTAGCAGCATGGTCCGGCGTTGCCCGTGCTTGATTAAAAAATCGTACGACTCATAGAGCAATCGCTATCACTGGACTTAAAATATTTTTGCCCTTCCTTGCCTTTAAAGGAGTGCCCTTTGCCGTGCTGATGTTAATACGATTAAACCAATAGTGTTGACAAAGTCGAATATGTCATTTGCTGCTCAAAGTCAGAACTGGTAGCAGGGATAAAAAAGCCGAATTTCAATGCCCCTGCACCCATTCCAGAATTTGAGGTCAAATGTTTTCTTCCACTCCACTGCACACACTGATCTGTTTCTTCCCGCGAATAGCGTCACCTTAAATTAATCTGCATTTAGGAAATACCCAAAAGGAAAAACATTTTTAAGGGTTGACCGATTGTCGATTTGCACTCTGTTTGGGAAGCGCTCAGAGTTGAAACTTCACATAGTGACTCCAAATGGCCTCCTCATAAATCCAGTCGGTTTTCGCTAAAAACCGACATGCGGTTCAGGTGCAATCTGAGCGTATCGGTTTTTGGGTTATATCGATTTTCAGCGCTGTTTAGGGGTCAGTGGCGATGAATCTTCTGGATAACATTTCTAATCATAGACTCTAAGAGGGTGTCAAATTTGTTTGAAATGCGATCATTCCTTCTGTAAGCAGATTTTTTCGATTATCGATTTTATCGATTTTTTCGGAACCTGAGTCCGAACTCAAAAATCGGCTCCTGTCATGTCCTTACGGCAGCCATTTGCAAACTTGTGGGGAAAACCGCATCGAAGTCAGGTGAGAAATGCGGCCTGGGCGAGATAACAACGCTCACGACAGACCCACAGACAGACAACAAGAGAAATATAGATAGTAGATAGATAGATAACGATTTATTTGCAAGGTAGGATAAACAAAAGGAAATATGAAACAAATGAGAAGGATAAAAATGTCAATAAAAACAAGTTAAAGAGCAAATCAGAATAAAATGATCCATTATTGTACATTATTAGGTTACAATAAAATCTCTGTTATTAATACTACCTTAGGAAACTGAGATATAGTAGAATAGGTTGTCCCCATATCACAGATTCTAATGGAGCCAAAAGACCGTTGCACCGGCTCTGGTAATAGCACAATATTGTAAATACCCACGTGTACTTCAAAATATCTTAAAAGCAATAAAATAATCCAGGAAATGGGAAAAATAGCGCTAGCTTAAAAAAAAAAAAACACTTAAAAAACTTAGGCATTTTGAAAATGGCGGTAGTGTCAATTCTAAAGGAGTAAGCAAATTTCCTTTCCATAGCGTCATTCTTTGAATGTAAGCTAAGCTCAGGAAATGACAACAGAGATATCGATTTGGATAAAAAGGACAGCGGTAATATGATCTGAGGTTGAAATAGCAGAAAACTGACGTAGTAGCCGTGTCATTGATGGAATAGTTATCTATAGCTTTGGATTCAGATTTCAAATAAATTTCAGAGAAAGGAATGGAGAAATCGCTCAGATCTTCTATGAGACACGGTTTCTCTTTCGATCTCTCCAATTTTTCAGCATCTTTTTCCCCTCTTAATTTGTACTTATTTACCATGCATTGTTTAGATTCGGCATACTTTGAATTATCCTTCCGCCCTGTCTGTACCTTTTTGTTTTTCTTCCATACATTTTCTTTCTGTCCATGGTTTTCTCAAGTATTGCTCCGTAAACCTTATTGTTTAGCATTTACTGCAATATAAGAGATAAGATATTGCATAGCATTACAGCGTTCGTTTCATTGTTCTGAAGGATAAGGGCTTCCCCGAGGTATCTTAAACTAGAGGCATCATGTGTTGCCCAAACAACCTTTACGTACAACCTTGTGTAAATTAATTGAAACACCTGCTTTAGTTTCCTTTCTTTCACCATACGGTCAGATTTAGACCGACTGGAATGACAGCTTGTAATTGAATTCTATTTTTTCCTCGGTTTAGGGCATTTGCAGTGCTGTGCAGTAATATGAATCTATTTTCGAGGTGTATGATCAAATTTATTTGGCATTAAAAAATATTGCGTCATCCGTGACTGCATCAGATTTTCATCGCGACCTGACACAACTGCCTCAACTGTGGATTAATAGTTCGACAGACATTGTTTGCAATTGACGTTACATCAAGGAAGCGTACAAAAAATTGTAATGTTGCACGAACACAATGGTAAATCTTACCAGTGAGCAAATGAAAGTACTATCGACTGGCACGGAAACTCTCCTGATTTGAATCCAATCGAGAATCTGTGGTCAATCTGCGAGGAACGACTTCGTGGGATGAACATACGAAGTACTAACCTGTGCATTGGGTCATGTTTCATTGGATAAATACAAAAAAAAGCAAATAATAAGGGGATTATTCGTTTTATTTCAATTAATTTTCACAAGGGTGTAATTGTGCTGGTGGTCTAAGAGAGTTGTAGTATTTGGGGTGTTGGGTCTTAAACATATGAGGGGGATATAGTCGGCCTATTCCAAGCCCTATAGACAGGGTGATATAATGGAATATACGTACACCTGTGTTCCCCCTCACTGGAGTGTGATTGGCTGTTGTCCGTTATAAATATCGACGGACGTATAGGAGAGTGAGAAGAGTCAGAGTCTTAGTCTAAGAGCTAAGTCTATAACGACGCCCATTGGACTACGCCATTGATCTACACTTCTTAGCTGCGACCACGACGCGTATCAGTCGATTTCTGCTACCATATTCTACTTGGTTATAGTAGCCAAAACCACTTAGCTACTTCGTTCAAATATATCCCTTTCCGGGACATATCATAGGGTAATTTTTTTATCATATTTCCGATTTGAATTGTTTTTAAATATAATTTTACATGCTTATGTTTTCTTAAAATATCAAATTAAGCACGGATTAAATGATACAATAAATTACAGGAACACTTTTGATCTCGGCCGAGACAGCTGTAGCAGTTCGTGCTAATGAATGGGATCACACGTATCGTCTAACGTCTTGTATGAAATATCGAAATGGACATTTTCCATTTCTGTATTTGCTTCTCAATCAACTAGAAAAAACAATAAATGATAGTCGAATAGAAAAAATCATTAAAAAAAAAAAAATAACGAGGGTTAATTTAATGATTTTTTGGAATCATTTGAAAACATTTGAAAACATTTTTGATTCTTGATTAGTAAAATGTCTTAAGTTCAGTACTCATTACTTAAAATGTTATTAGTAATAATATTAATATGAATTGTAATTAAACTAGATGAAGCGTCAAAATTAGGTTTATGGCCATATAACGTTGAAACAAAGGTTCCCTTAAAATCAACGAAGTTAACAACGTCGAGACTGGTCAGTACCTAGATGGGTGGCAGCTTCGGGATACCAGGTTCTGTAAGCATGGATGTGCGGGTGGAGTGGCTTAGAGCCATATCACATTGAAACACTTATTGTCATACAATCACCGAAAATAGGCAAAATCTAGTCTGGTCAGTGTCTAGATGGGCGATCTCTTGGAAATAGCGGATGCATTAAGGTTGGATGTGCGAGTGGTGTAATTGATAATGCCTCGTAATTGTTAATTAGAGAGACTAGTTCAAACACAAGCTGGGTTCGTTATATTCACTACCTTCTTAAAAAGTTTGTATCCACATTTTCTTTCCTCCAGCTATGGTTTAATTAGTAAGAAGTGTTTTGTAATTACACTAGATGAAGCGTTAAAATTAGGATTATGGCCATATAACGTTGAAACAAAGGTTCCCTTGAGATCAACGAAGTTAACAACGTCGAACCTGGTCAGTAAGCATGGATGTGCAGGTGGTGTGGCTTAGAGCCATATCACATTGAAACACCAGTTGCCATACAATCACCGAAAATAGGTAAAGTCTAGCCTGGTCAGTGTCTAGATGGGCGATCTCTTGAGAATAGCGGGTGCATTAAGGTTGGATGTGCGAGTGGTGTAATTGATAATGCCTCGTAATTTTTAATTGGAGAGACTAGTTCAAACCCAAGCTGGGTTCGTTATATTCACTACCTTCTTAAAATGTGTGTATCCACCTCTACTTTCCCCCAGCTATGGGTTAATTAGTAAGAACTGTATTATTAAAACATTATTATCTCCTCGCCTACCACCAAAAAATTCATCAATCTGAACCTCAGAAAATGAATCAATCAATATATGACAAATTTTAAGTCAAAAGTAATGTTTAAATTGCTAGGTTGATTTATTTGGGAAGGATATCAGAATTATCCAGAATATAGCGGGTGTAACAGCAAAATTCTCCAAGTCGTGAAACAGCAAAATCTTTCAATTGTTACGTTAAGTTCTGAACCGTTGTATCTTAGAAATGATTAAAGATATCCTACTGGAATTCTTCGAGGTTTTTATGACACTATCGGACTCTACTTTGAACAATAAGTTCCATGGCCATTTATGCCTACACGAATAACTGCACATCATTAAGTTTCTAAGTAATGAAAAGTTATAAAACCTACGCAGGAGTTAACGGTTTTTTGCCGACATCAACAAATTTTCGCATTAAATAATTAGCATAAAAAAACAAAACAAAACAAATAGATAGATAAATAAATTCTATAGTTTAATAAAATCTTAAAAGCTTAGCGAAATCATTAAATAGAAAAAAAACCTGCATACCTGCGCACGCACGCACACACACACACACACACACACACACACATATATATATATATATATATATATATATATATATATATATATATAAAGGATATCCTCCTTCTCCAAGCCAACATACTTGTCCATAAACATTAAAATAAACGATTCAAATGAAAGTTAAATTCCAATTCAATCAAAAAATTTAAACTTAAAATATATAGTTCCGTTCCATTATCAAGCGATGCTAAGAAAAACTTTTTAGAAATTGATTCACTTAATTTATAACTCCAGACAAATTTGATATTTTGAGATGTTGGAGTTAAGGAAAATTCACTCTTTTTTATTTCAGCTTTGAAAAAAATCGTAACTGATATTTATATGAAAATTAAAAGTAAATAAAAAATAAAAATGACAAATGTTTTGCTATTGAAACGCAGACAATGTGTTGTAGTATAGACACTACCACAAATTTCTAGCTTGACTTGACAGATTTGATAGTTACAATATATTAAATACATGAGTTTCCCAAATAATTTAAATCTTAACAACCCTAAAATAAAAGATAATGAATTTTCTTAAAACGACATTCTTAGCATTGCTTCATAATGGAATGGAACTTTGCATTTTAAGTTTAATTTTATGATTGAATTTGAATTGGGAATTTTGCTGTTGCAATAACACATTAAAAAACAAAAATAAACAATAACAATATTATGTACCACTGTTGTATCGGGCACTGTTTTTAAAAAAAATAGGTGCAAAGAAATCTGAATTATAAAACTCATTGTTCTTTCCTATTATTTTATTATATATATATATATATATATATATATATATATATATATATATATATGTGTGTGTGTGTGTGTGTGTGTGTGTGTGTGTGTGTGTGTGTGTGTGTGTGTGTTGTAATAAACAGAAAGATCTGTAAGATATATAATCCGGTGTTCTTATTGATATTTTTATTTTTTAAAATATAGTGTTCAATGTAAATTTACACAGCATAAATATTATAAATTAATTGATTTAAATTAGGGTTTCTTCGCTACACTGAAATTACCAGGTTTTAAAAACCGAATCTCAAAACTTCAAATGTAATTATATAATTAAATTAAAAGACTTAGTTCTGTTCAATCTTCAAGCGAATTTTGGAATTTTAGCTTCGGTTTTTGAAATATGGTAACTCCTGTGTAGGGAAGAAACCATATTTTATATCAGTTAATTTCTAATACACACATAAACACACACACACACACACACACACATATATATATATATATATATATATATATATATGGAGACTCTTCGCATAGCGAATCGAGTCACTGTCAGTCACTGGGCGTGTTTCTAAAAATAAATACGCTAAAAATCCACCTGCTTCCCTGTCGTGCGCCGACGGCTTAGTGGTAGAATCTCCGGCTGATACCAATTCAGAGGCAACCGAATGTCTAGCCACACTGATGAGCTGCGAAACAGTCTGTCTGTGGATGACGTTATATATATATATATATATATATATATATATATATATATATATATATATATATATATATATATATATCACATATAGAATGTTTTTGAAAAACTGTGCTATTAAGTATATATTAATAAATATACATATTATTCCTCACTGGTATCATGTCTCGGAGTTTCATGCACAACACAAGCTCGTGTACTGAGTATAAACCGTTACATTATTTAGTTTTTAATAAATATATCTGGTTAACGCTATGTAGGTGTAGTCCATATATTATACGCCGGTTAGAATTTTCTTTTATTTTAAAAATATATTTTGCATTTAATATAGACAAGATTTCTATTTTATATACAGTGTGCAATCGTTAAAATGTCGCTATATTTTATTTCTTTATTTCCCGCATCTATGTTGTTTGTTTTAGCCTTTGTCGACTGCACAGTATACGTGGGTCAGATTGTCCATCGTCTGTGACAAAAAGTGCACCATGACGCAATTCACTCCGCCAGAAATTTGGACACGGCATGCTGTGCAGTTTGGCATTCTCGCTAGAAGTTCGAATATTTTAGATTGTTTGAGTGTGGAATAGTGTAGAGTATTCGGAAAGAGTTGGATGATATATCCAATCAGCATCATGGTGTTTGGAGTGATCACTCCATTCATCGTCCCCCAGGGGCTCAGACTCAACAAGGAGTCCTACGTCAAGTGCCTTGAGCAGTCCTGAGTCAAGAGGGTTGCTGCTTGGAGACACGATGTCTTGCAACAAGACTTTGCACCATGCCACACAAGCAGGAGAACCCAGTCATTGTTTTCAGACAATTTCAAACCTATTTCCCCTTACATCTAGCCACCTAACATCCTAGACTGTAAACTCGTGTGCGGTGAAGTTAAGTGAGAAACCAACAAAACTCCTTGTAACACAAAATATGAATCGAAGCAATTATTATAGCTGAATTCACCAAATTAAACAAAGATATAATCCAGTAGAAATATAAAAGACCAAGAAGTCGTCTGGAGGCCGTGGTTGAAGCCCATGGCGATTTTACTGAATTAATTTAATATTTTCTTTAATATTTAGGTAAATATATTTGTTAAAATGACACGTTATTTTAATTTTTTGTTTAATTTATTCGACAAATTATCCATTGCACCATGTATATAAAATAAATAAAAGAAACTATCAATTTTATTTGAAGTTGTGAATACTAATTTTAATTTAAGCATGAAGGGATAATATCGTTTTCTTTTTAAAGAATTTTCTTTTTAATTCAATCTCCTAAAATTTTATTTCAGTTGAGCTCACTGGGGAGGAAGTGTGGGTTTGTAGACAATGACTATTACGGTTAATAATGCAAAACTCTTCTTTAAATGGAATCGAGTTCTCTCAGTCACTGTGTGTTTATCTAAAATTAAACACGCTTACATTCACCTTCATCATTGCCGTGGTAGAATCTTCGACTGACGCCAGTTCAGTCGGGTTTCGATCCTAGCTAGAGGCAACAGGACGTCTAGCTACACTGTGAGCTGTGTTACAGCGAAACAGTCTGCCTGTGAATAACAATATATATATATATATATATATATATATATATATATATATATATATGTGTGTGTGTGTGTATGTGTGTGTGTGTGTGTGTGTGCGTGTGTGTGATGGAAAACTATTTCTACGGGGCGTAAATACACGCAAAATTAAGAAAAAGTAAAAAAAAAAAAAACAACAATATATTATTACTAGAGAGATGAGTTTTTGCCGATATTGGTTTAATTCTCTACAAGCCATATTAGTTCTTGTTATAACATGAGGATATATGGGAAGCTATGGAGCCACATAAAATGACTTAAGTGCATATATTTTTAGACACGTTTATCTGCGCACCTCGCGTATTATTTACATGACAAGTTGGACATGCCAATATAACGCATTTTTAGTCTGGCGCAAGAAACATTTTTGTGACCTTTTTGAAGACCAAATATGAAGATTTACGAACATCAGCCGAATCTTTTATTACTGGAAGGGCTTTACGCAAATCTGGTTTGGTGCTCCTAATGGCCACCTCGAGATTTTTGACAAAATCTAAGTAAGGGTCTGCAATACAATCGATCCTGACAAGGCATCTTGTCTTCAGTCACTTTCTCACTAATGTGCGTGGCTTCCTGTTGTCTGTTCTACAATTTTCTTTTCATTTCAACAGTTTGGATAAAAATTTTTCCTTGATGCCCAGATTAAGCTTGTTACTACATTGGCAATTTACCGTTTTACTGTTGAATTAGCTAGATGAAACCGCCACTTCTACACAGTTTTTTTTTCTCTCGCTTTCCCCACGAGTGGAACCCTTTTTCCTCTTCTTATTTCCCTGATATTTAGGATCTTCAAAATATTAAAGGCAACTTCAATCGTCATTTTCGGTCTTCTTTAACCCTGTTCTTTGTTTTGTTTGTTTGTCCTTTCCTCAATTCTCCCCATTTTTAATCTTCGCATTCTCTTTGACTTTCACTTTCACTTTCACTTTCACTCCATAAATCGCTGCTTTCTTTTGGCATTGCCGCCTTTCTTGGATGAAACGGTTAAACAAACAAAAAGAAGACAATATATACTAGAAGTCGAGAAGGAATCTAATATATATATATATATATATATATATATAAATACATACATACATACATATGTGTGTGATATAAATTAAGGAGAATTTGAGATAATTATAATAAAGTAATTAATCGAATCTAGAAGAAGCCTCAACCGAATGCAGAAAGCACCGGACGGACTTTTGACCTATATCTGGAACTCATTAGCAGTAAGCATCCACTACCGAGAATTGAAACCCGGACAATTACGATATGAGGCAAACGTCATGCCAACTGCACCAACGGTCCTAGGTGACAGCAAATTAGACTCGATATTGCGTCGCTCGGTTAAACACTCCGTGGTGGAACTCAACCAAATTTCACTTACCCACAAGACCGTGGCCCCAAGAGCCACGACTACTATCCCGAAGCCGCTCCATCCAGAGCATTAGAAGCCGGTTCAAGCAAGGATATACAAATAATAGAAATTAAGGAGGATTTGAGATAATTATAATTAAGTAATTCATCGAGTCTAGAAACGGCCGTCCAGTGCTTTCTGCATTCTGTTGAGGTTTCTCCAACTAGAATTTTTGATGTTCTCATATGCCACATTTTTGAGATTCCGATTTCATGGTCCTTTTATTTTGATAGCTTTTTGAGGATCTTCAAAGATGTATTGCAGTTTTCAGGGACTACTATATCAATAAAGAGACACTTGTTGTGTTTACAGTTTCTAATCACGATGTCTGGGCGATTTGCATATTATTATTTTTATTATTATATTATTTCCTTTGATTTCTGTTGTGTACTTATTAATTTTCAGTTCCCAACCAGAAAACTAAAGTCAGAAATGGTATCATGACATTTTCCACTGAGCAATTTCGAAAATACATACACACATATTTTACATAGATAAAGCCTTTCTTTAAGTGTGGGCTGTGCCAGTGAGAACAATATTTTGTATTATTATTATTATTATTATTATTATTATTATTATTATTATTATTATTATTATTATCGGATGTGTAAAATAAAATTAACGTAACAATCCGATCCAACACACTCCTATAAATAACCAGCTGGAAACAAAGAAATAAAGATTTTGTAAGTGCAAGGAGTTACCGGAAATGGTAAAACACTGCCCAGGCAAATATAATTTGAAGTCTGGAGATAAATATGTCCGTCATTTAAACTGATGAAAGAAAAATGATAGTGAAGTATTGCGTGTGTTTATATAACGAATTCTTGATTTATGTCCAAATATACTGCTAGCTTGCTTTTTATATAGAGTAATGTTTACTGATGTAGCTAAAATGATTTTGTAATGTTTTAATGATTTGCTCTGAAAATTACAGTAAAACATTATTGTGAATATACTCGACAGTGACGTCCATGCCTCTAACACACCCTTACGTCATTTATGCTATCAGTTACGGAACATTAATGAGAAAAACAATATTTCATCTATGCTTTTCACAGAGAAAATCACATTTTAAACATCAACGGCAATCCGCTAAAATTTAAATCTCTCATGATCCCTGATGCTTGGTCTACATAGGACGAATTCCTTCGTAGACGCTTTTCAGATATTACTAACTATAGTCTCCCGAGTAAGCTGGACTTGTTGTCATGCGGTCTGCGAAAATGATGTCTGTACAGTTTCAAACAAGGTGTCCGGATTCTAAATTTCATCAGAATGCAAGAAAGTTCTTCCTTCCTGATTTGAAGACTTGCCATGTATTCCTCTCGGTCTGATTAATCTTTCGAAACGTTGCATCAGCATTAGGATTCTAAACGTAGAGCCTCCAGATTTTGCCTGCAGGCAATTTAGCACCAGTCGGATTCCAAAATAGGCGTGCCTTCTGGTTTTTACAAGTAGAATAATTATTCTAACCCGGATTAACCGTCTTTACACCGAGGTAAATATCACAATAAAAATTGTATTTTTGATAAAAAATTAAATCACTAGTAATAGAATGAATCTATCACACATACATACAAATACACACACATACGCACACACACACACACACATACATATATATATATATATATATATATATATATATATATATATATATATATATATATATGCTATTTTCAATCGTCAGGCCTGACGATTGCAAATAGCATGAAACAGACTGTCGCCTCTAAGTGTTGACTTCTATGTTCACTTTTATATTTACACACGCTCTATCTCTGATATCGAGCACTTTATTCCATAAATATAGCACACCTTAAGACTATATTTCTTTATATATATATATATATATATATATATATATATATATATATATATATATATATATATATATATATATATATATATATATATATATAAAAGCAATGAAATTAATATCAGCTGACCGAGTTTGAAAAGTACTAACAATAGATTGTCCTTCTCATATGTAGACAAAGGAATACAAGTTCGATACCTCTCGGAGGCACTTTAATTGTCCCTTTTGTTGGACATCTCGGTTTAGTTATTCTCAGCTGAAATACGTGTACCAACTGAAAAAAATAACGTTCATTTTGCTAATATATATATATGTATATATATATATATATATATATATATATATATATATATATATATATATATATATATATATAAACATGGTGGATTCTACCGACAATTTCGGCGTATAAGAATTTGACAACCTAATTCAGTATTTATGTTTGACACTTCAGTCCTGCTAGTGACCTGCATACAAATCCCCATATTATGCAATCACGAGGATCTCGAGACATAGCCGCAGGAACATTTTGCAGGACGCTTTCCGCCATTGTCCTTCGTATCTAGCCTGTCAATACGACTGATTTCAAAATTTCTGATACCACTCTGGCACAAATAACTCTAGTTAATTCTATACAGGTCACGCCTTTCGAAGTTAGTATGAGGCACATTGACACCTAAAAGGTTACTGTTTAGCTTCTTTTTACACCTGAGTCACGGCCGTCCAACATTTTTTTTTGTCTACTGTTAAGTTGGCTATACATGAGAACGTTAGGTATTCTGTCGTCACTCGTTTTTGCAACATGACTAACCCAGCGAAGTTGTGACTGCATCATAAAGGTCTCGAAATATGTGTGTGCGGGTGGGTGGGTGTCTGTGGATGTGCCTGATACAAATATGCAAATATACAAATTAAGGTATGCTAAGACAGGCTATATTTATAGGAAAAAGTACACACATGTAAATATAAAAGTGGGTGCTAGAGCATCGCCAAATGGACAACAGTCTGTTTCATTCCTTAACGCCATTGTGTTTTGGCTGGACGATTTGTATATGGTGGTACGTCGTACATTATCGACAGGAAGGTCTATTGTATTATCTTGATGGTTATTGGCTGTGTGGTAATTGTCATGCTTCCAATACTTCGAGAGGCTACCGAGTAGAAATAAATGTGGATGATTTGCTCCGTAAATGTGGCATAAATAATTAAAAAGCACAACAGAAATATACACCCCTAAAAAAATAAAAATAACCCACACACACTAAACCTAATTGTACTTGCAGATCAAAGTAGTGCGTCCCTTAAACGGCAATTGTTTGCAAAACAATATAATATACCAATCAACTGTAAAATCAACGGATAACGAATACAAATGTTAATAGGAACAACTGAAGGACCCTTAGTTATGGTAAACTACATCCACGAACCAGGCCTCCGATAGGAAGACTGAAGGGAGAGAAGCGTGGAACTGCATCATAATTGCTGTTATTCCCAGCTATCTATTAATCTTGTGTGGTAGCACATGTTAGGGTCCCAGCTGTGGGTAAATAGTGAAGCCACCACATAAAAATAGTAACACCCCCAAAATATAAAAATACATTGTTATACTAAAATTACTAGCAAACAATTTCTATAGCAAAATTATTATCAGTACATTAATATAAAATTGGAGACATGTCATGAATTGTAAAATAAAGATTACTTTGATAATCTTTTTATTTGTAATGAGAAACAAGATTTCACTCCTCGTTTATTTTTTAAGATTATTTGTTAAAGAAATGCAGCTAATAAATTTAATAATGAAATGTCATCCATTCTAATTATTAGGTTGGTGCAAAAATAATGTCGTTTTCTCACATAGTAACGTATGTGAGAAAACGACATTATTTTTTGCACCAACCTAATAATTATAAAGTTTGAGTATTCATATTTAGATTTCGGGATTGATATGCAATTAAACTAAGATAACTAAAATAACGAACTGAAGGAGAGAAACATTACACGCTAAAAACATCCTGTATAAATAGTAACTACACGAAAAGTACAATTCTTTCTAAACATATATGGGAAATGAGAAATAAACATCGAATTACACAAAAAAACTATCATGGAAAATACCAGCATCAGCTAAAAATTAGAAAAAAATAAATATAGTTATAATCACCTTCCAAAACTAAGACATTACTGAATAAATGATCAAATCCCATCTCATAATGCTGACAGGAAATGAAATTTTTACTACTTTATTTAAGATGCGAAAAACAAAAACGAATCCCCTATAAAATACCACAGTGATAAATGCAAATAAGTGCACTATATACAACACATATAATGTAAACATACTTTCTACAAAGCGAATACTTTAAACATAACTAATTATCTGAAGCTATAACCCACAAAGAAATAAATAAAAATAAACTGATTTTCGGCAAGTGTCAATGAAAATCGAAGGGAGTAAAATTGTTTTATACAGAGAAGAATACAAGAATACACCCAGGATTCAGTTTATTCACTTTCATTGACGCTGTCGCAAATCCTGCATGCTCTTACTAGAATGCAAATGATCATGTATCTATAAAATTGCAAGCAGCCTGTCTTCCAAACTGTAGGAGTTCATGTCAGACATCTGAAAAAAAACATTATACTATGGAGGGGGTGAAATGATTTTCGAATCACCTTTTACATTACTTTCTGAGTCTCCTCTATAACGACATATATATTCAGGATACTTAGAAGAGAGAAAAGTGCAATTTCCACGTCTACCTATTATAAAAACAAATCTTTCTAAAAATCTATCTTACCCAAAATAATTGCTACTCAAATATGGCCTTCAGCCAAAAGAGATTTCCCATACAAATTCCATATGTTCCATTTCGCGTAAGCTGCAAAAGAGGTGGAATTATTTTTGCGAAGTTTAAGTCTAAATTCGTTGTCTTATGCGCCCATATTGTATATTCTAGTGGCGGAAATAAAGTATGCTGCCTGAGAGGGATTGCAAGTATTAAACTGTCTGGATGTCTTCAATAACCAAATTTCTATTCTTCAGTAGACGAAATAGAGACAGTTTGCTGTTGTTTCCAATGTAAAGGATTATGTAGAATATATTAAACTTATATGTTCTGTTCTATTTTTTTCTCTCGCGTCTATTTTTGGGGTATATTATGCCAGTGAATGACATCTTCTGTCTTCCTTAAATTCTGTTCATGCTGTCCTTTCTCTTCTGTTGATGGCTCTATTAGTTTGCATGGCGTGAAACGTTAAAAGAAAAATATTCATATAAATAATCATCAGAAACAATACAGTATTGTTTTGAGAAAACCACACCCCGCTAAATCCGTTTCCATTAGGATTCTACCCCAAAAATTCGCTAAATAATCAAGAACATTAATAATAATAATAATAATAATAATAATAATAATAATAATAATATCTGCACTGGAAAATCTGCAACTTCTACGGGAAGGAAACTGAAAGAAACTGGTACCAACACCACCCAGACCCAGTTACGGAGATAGGACATGTTACAATTCTATGGGACTACACAATCCACACTGACAGAACAATCAAGGCCAACCGACCAGATATTGTTATTAAAGACCACAAACAAAAACGGTGCCTCCTTATTGATATGGCAGTCCCTGCTGACTGCAATGTATCTTTGAAGATATTCAAAAAGCTGTCAAAATACAAGGACCTTGAAATAGAGGTCTCGAAAATGTGGCATATGGGAACATCAACAATCCCTGTTGTAGTTGGAGCCCTAGGACTGGTTGGAAAAGATTGCAGTAGACTAATTGCAGGGATTCCTGGAAGCCCATGCCTCAAGGAGATACAAAAAATTGTTCTGACAAGTACAGCCCACACTTTACGAAGGGCTCTATCTATGTAATTTTTTTTTTTTTTTTTTTTTTTTTGTCAGTGAAAAATGTCATGATGCCATTTCTAACCTTAGGTCCCTGGGTGGGACCCGGAAAGAAATGTGTAAACGCCAGAAAGCAAAGAAAATAAAAATAATAATAATAATAAAAATAATAATAATAAAAATAAAAACGAAATTGGATCAAGCGTCTACACTCCGTTACCCCTACTGATATAGGACACAGATGAAGAAGGAAATTACTGGAAAATAATTGAAACTCACCTGAAGCGAGCTTAATGTGTAATGCTCCTCATGCCAATGACACTTCCACCGAGCTTAAACTACGGCATATGACTTCACTGAATTTGATGTGTTCCTCTAGAATTTTAAACTGGGGTCATCAGGAGAGAATGTGCACCGTTTCGGGGCCTTGTCTTTTATTGTTTCTAATATTGCTATCAAATAGGATTTTGCCTGATGAAGTAACTCTACATCCAGCCAGTTTTGCGTTTAGCGTCGTTATCTTCAATATCCAAACCTCGAATGGAGTCTTTGCTACTAGATGAAGGCAGAACAAGACCAACGCTCTCTTCCCTCATGGATAAACGCCTCGCTACGCTACGCCATATAATCACAAACGCAGAACACAATATATAAAATGGCCTAACATAACGAAAAATATAAATGTTTCCTTTCATAACTCGTGTCTGAGAAACGCCAAATAACCTTGCCAGTGAAGGACTGAGTGCATAATTTGGCATAATATTAGATACATTTCACGCAGGCCTGTATCCAGCCAAAACAAAATTAGTCTGACCCCAGGTCAAGTGTATACACCCCGGAGAGTACACTCTCTGCTTCTTAGTTCACTTGACTTTGGAACGTGGCTGATTATAAACGTCCCGTAAGATCTTTAGTACCTGGCTTCTCACCTTCCCTTATGTAATTATAATTTCCCTCAACTATCAACGCAAGCTACCGAATTATTGCAGATTATTTTTAGTTCTTAGACAGTGATATCGTTGTGAATTATTATCCTCAATCTGACTCTTATTTTCTCTTTAGTCTTGTCACTTTGGCTTACTGTACATTATAGGAATCGGCTTATTCTTTTCTCATCAGTGGTACTGACCAAAGACGGAATAAATATGCATTCATTTCAAACGTGAATTCATTGCAGGGTTACAAAAATAAATATTAGGTTGGTGCAAAAATAATGACGTAATAATGTCGTTTTTTGACGTTACGTCAAAACGACATTATTACGTCATTATTTTTGAACCAACCTAATAAATAAAATATATAAATAAAACAAAAGAATAAAATAGACTTTTCTTAATTCAATGATTGTAGATATAGCTAGCCTATCTTATTAAACACCTGCCACGCTTTCCTTATTCCTGCACTTAATATAAGTTATCTAAAGGAAAAGTCCTATTATAATTGTGTTTGTCACTCCATTCGTTAGTTCGCACGACCGTTACGTCCTGCTAATACCTCATAAATAATGGACTATTCCGTTTAGACATTGAGGAAAGGTTGGGGTAAAGACACTACTTGTTTCCAGTGAAAACGTATGAAAACGAAAGCAACATGGAAAGAAAATATAAAGAAAGAAGGGAAGAAGATAGAATAGACCAACGTTTCCCGCCAATACTAGAGAAATGATGAACTATTCCTTTTTGTTTGCTGGAATTAACAAAATATATTAGGTTGGTGCCAAAATAATGACGTAACAAATGTCGTTTTTTGACATATTTTTTAACGTCAAAAAACGACATTATTAAGTCATTATTTTTGCACCAACCTAATATATCAGAGACGCTATTTCGTTTCAGTGGGAAAATTAAGGAGAGAAAGAAGGGAAAATAAAAATGTGAATAGAAAAAGTTGTCAATTTAAAATATTTTCATTTGTACCCCCTTACTTCTTAAAATAAAGACCGGCATTCATATTTATGATTGGTATTGCAATATTTTGTTGGGAATTTCTACGGATATTTTATTGTCATAGAACTCGCCATGAGCTTATTCCATCAATAACTTTAGAATTAAGATTCATCAGAAATAGGAGACACAGTTACATTTCTTTCTAGTCAAATTTAAGTATCGCCATCTTCCTAGTATCTCTTAGCTGGTTACGAACATGTAAAAGCCTTTTTGGGTACCAATGTAACCGTTCGGCCGGTCAGTATTAATTAATATTGTTGAAGGAGCATACTGATATCCCATGAAAAAAAAACAAAAACAAAAAAAAAAATCAGTTGCGCTGGTGCCGAAAACGAATCTGCTGTGATACTTCTAAATATAAAATGGTTGTTTCGTCCGGAAATGTCATTTCAACGCTAATCACGAAAATGTAATGGCTGTGATGATCCGTAAATGCAAATGAATATACTCGTCTTGAATATGTAATGAGAGAACTAAAAAGAAAGTAACAAGTGAAGATAGACGTGTTTAACGTCTTCAATCAATACCTAAACAATAATGAATTATTTCGTTTTGATTGTGTAGAAAGCCAAAAGATATACGCTACTTGGTTTCAGGGAGAAAATGAAAAAAAAACAATAAAGAAAGAAAGGAAGGTAGAAGTGTTTTACACCTGTTTCAGTGAAAAGGAAAAAAAAAAAATCAGTTTCAAACCTTTTTATTGGCATCTCCTTACTTCTTAAAATAACGACTAACAGTCCTATTTATTATTGCATTCCAATATATTTTTAAGATATTAAGCTAAAATATTTAGATGCGATAAGGAAATTTCTACGGATATTTTATTTTTGTAGAAATCGCCATGAGATTTTTCAATCATGAAATCAGAAATTAAGATTCATTAAAAATAGGAAGACACAGAATTCTTCTAGTAACATTTAACTATCCTCATCTTCCCAGTACCTTTGACGTTAACGATTGAGCCAGTATCGAAAATGCAAGAGCCTCGTTGGTCATCAACAATGTAACCAAACGGCAAGTCAGTACAAATTAAGGGTGGTGCTGGTTCCGAAAACATAAGCGACATGCTGACAGCCCACAAAAAATAGTTGTGCTGGTGCCGAAAACAAATCTGCTGTGATAGTTCTAAAAAGAAAATGGCATTGTTTTCCGGCAACTTAATTTCAGCGCTATTCTCAAAAATGTAATGGCTTTGCTGATCCGTAAATATACTGATCCCGAATATGAAATGGTCGTGCTAAACAAAAAAGCACCAAATGAAAACAGACGTACACTATTTAATTATCCCTACTATAGTCCTCATCTTTGTTGCTATATTTATTAAAGCGTTTCAGCCATTGTACGCTCCAGCCTTTTTCAGGTGGTACGTGAAACTAGAACAGTCTACGCCTGTGAGCGAAATAAAGGGTTCAGTTCGACATTCCAACCACCTGAAGAAGGCGGAAGCATACAACGACCGAAACTTTGTGATAAATATGCCAACAAAGATGAGGACAATAGTCGGAATAATATAAATAGGGTACATCGTACCTCATCTCAGAAATATAGACAGATACAGAAGATAGAAGTGTTCAACGTCTGCTACCAATACCTAAAAAAATAATGGACTATTCCGTTTTTATTGCGAAGTAAGCCAAACGACAGACTACCCTACTTGGTTTCAGTGTGAAAACAAAAGAAGGCAATAAAGAAAGAAAGGAAGATAGAATTGTTTAACGTCTTTTACCAATGCCTAAAAATAATAGACTATTCAGTTTTGATTGTGAAGAAAGTCAAAATATATACCCTACTTGGTTTCAGCCAGGAAATGAAAATAAGCAATAAAAAAGAAAGGAGAATAGAAGTGTTTAACACCTGTTTCATTTGCACACACTTATTTCTTAAAATAACGACCGGCATTCATATGTATGTTTGCTATTGCAATATTTTTAAAAGTTGTTCACCTCCAGTATTTAACGAGGCGGTATGGGAATATCTATGGATATTTTCTTGTCGTAGAACTCGGCGTGCGCTTATTCAATCAATACTTAAAAAATTAAGGCACATGAAAAAAATTAAAGGGACACGAAAATGTAACGAATTTAATGGGTGTGAAAATATGACGGTGATATTAGTTCGGAATTAGACGAGCTGGTATTGAACATGTAACGGTTCTGAAAGATGTAACGGCCGTTCGGATTCGGAAATCTAATGGTCATTCTGTTCCCGAAAAGTTAATTGTTTGTAATGCATATCGACCATATCTGTACGTACCAGTCCCGAAAATGTAACGGCCGCGCTGATTCGGAAATCTAATGGCCATTCTGTTCCCGAAAAGATAATTATTTGTAAAGCATATCGACCATATCTGTACGTACCAGTCCCGAAAATGTAACGGCCGCGCTGATTCGGAAATCTAATGGCCATGCTGTTCCCGAAAGGGTAATTGTTTGTAAAGCATATCGACCATATCTGTTCGTACCAGTCCCGAAAATGTAACGGCCGCGCTGATTCGGAAATCTAATGTCCATGCTGTTCCAGAAAATGTAATGGTTCGTAAAACATCGACCATATTTGTTTGTACCAATCTCGAAAATGTACGGCCGTGCTGATTCGGAAATCTAATGTCCATGCTGTTCCCGAAAAAATAATTGTTTGTAAAGCATATCGACCATATCTGTACGTACCAGTCCCGAAAATGTAACGGCCGCCCTGATTCGGAAATCTAATGGCCATTCTGTTCCCGAAAAGATAATTGTTTGTAAAGCATATCGACCATATCTGTACGTACCAGTCCCGAAAATGTAACGGCCGCGCTGATTCGGAAATCTAATGGCCATGCTGTTCCAGAAAATGTAATGGTTCGTAAAACATCGACCATATTTGTTTGTACCAATCTCGAAAATGTAAGGCCGTGCTGATGTGGAAAATCTAACTGCAATGCGTTTTAATTTAATGCCATGTGCCGTCAAGGTGTAGTTGATCATGTCTCTCCATAGATTCTCTTTCTTTATTATCTGTAAATTAACATGCGTTATTCGGAAAGATATTGGTGTCTCCATTCATTATCTACGTCTTTGAATTCAGAGATTTATTTCTCTGAAGCCTATTGCCACTGAAGGATCGTGGGCCTTACCTATCCGTAATTTAGGATATAACTGATGGCAGAAAATATAGATTAGTGCATTTTTCATAGCCATTGGTGCAACAGTATATGCAACTGACTTGACCGGATTTTGAACACGGTTCACTGGTTCTATTTCATGTATTGTTATCTATTGCAATTCTCTTTCGTGTTTCTATAGGCAGTGTCCCTTCAGGACCAGGTCGATCATGGCTCTACCCTTTCTAGCTTTTAGTAATGTTTGGCATGCGGTTATCTCGCCTAATCTTTGTTCTTTCAACCCTTTATACAAGCTCTTTTTTCTCCTTCTTCTTCTATTACTACTACTACTTCTTCGTAACCTAATGTCTTTTGTAGATCTTAGTAAAGTTTGTCTTCCTGCCAACTCTCCTAATTGATGTTCTAACAAGCGTTTACACAGGCGCGTTCTTTTTACTCTTATATCTACAATGACGCTCCAGGACGAGGGCGATCAGACCTCTCCACAATTATATATCCTTCATAGCTCTTAGTAAATATTGCCTTTCTGTTATCGCTCCTAATCCCGGTTCTTACAATATTTAAACTAGACCCTTAGTTATGCTATTCACGACTCTCCTCTGTCCTTCCTGTCTTCATTACGTCCTGTGAGTATCGACTTTTCTAAACTGTTTTTTCTTCATTATATGTCCTAGAATTTCCCCCTTTTCGTTTTCTATTTCTAATTATTAATCTCCCTTTTGTTTCCATTTTCTCTATTCAGTATTCTCGGCATCCTTCTATAGAATCATGTTTCTTTTGCCAAATGTTTTTTCGCTGCTATATAAGAGGATAGATATTTCATAAGTGTTCAGCAGTTTTTTGCTTTTTTTCTAACGAACTATTCCTCTTTCTTAATATTTGGGTTTTGGAAAGCAAATTCCGTCATTCAAAATCGCCTTCGGCTTTCGGTGTCAAATTTTCCGTCTTTTATTAAAACACTTCCTAGGTATTTGAAATCTTATACTTAATGTATTTGACGGCACATAAAGCTCACTATTATTTACTAAAAATATATTTTAAAATTGCCCTGGGTCTTATATGCTATATTTAAATTTTAAATTCGCGATAGTCGGCCGAAATTAAATGACGCATTATCTAACAATGTATGATGATAGTATTATTGAAAATGAGTATCAGAGTTTTGATAAAGAAGACGACGAATTTTATTGATTTGAAGATGAATAAAATTTTAATAGTAACTGTACTGTTTTGCTCAGTTCTAATAATTGCTTGATTTTTATTTTGTTTTCTTACCTTTGGCTATAATAAAGATTTTATAGGTTCGTGTTCCTGATTTCCTATTTTTCGTTTAATTTGTAAGCATGGATTGTTTAAGCAAAATACTACCTCATAAATTATAGCCAGGGCTCTACCAATTACTAATAATCTTAATAATCTTACTAATTACTACTTTTTTCTTGATTTGCTCTGCCGAAATTGGGGTGCGTCTTATAAAACCGTGCGTCTTATACACCCGAGCTACTTATACACTCGTGCGTCTTATATGCCGTCAAATGCAGTAGTTGATTTTGGCGTTATTATTTCCTAGTCCGCTTCTTGAACTTTTCCATTTAGCTGACAAACGTACATTCTATGCTATTCCATAAGCGCCTTCAGATTTCAATGTAGCACAAGCCGTCCTCATTTAAAACGCTTCCCAGATTTTTATTATTTTACCACCCAAACTCTGACACCTGACGCACTCTGAAGCTGAAAAGAACCTCCACAACCCCGGATACCAACACCATAGATGTTCATATTACTATTGGAAGAATCCATTTAATAGAGTTGTATCAAATATTTGTATACAGAGGGTTATCAGTTCGTTTCCTACAACAGTTTGAAATCTTGCATGTATTAATTTCAACTCATCTCGTTAAAGGTCCTTGTTTAAAACAAATTTAAATTTTGATCTCGCATGTTCCATCCTCTATTAAAACACTTCCTAGGTATTTAAAATTCTGTACTTATTTGATTTGCTCTGCTGCACCCGTGCGTCTTATAAAACCGAGCGTCTTATACACCGGTGTGCCATATATTCCGTCAAATGCAGTACTTGATTTTGGCGTCAGAATTTCGTAGTTCGCTTCTTGGGCTTTCCCATTAGCTGATAAACATACATTTTATTCCTTTTCTTTTTCGCTTTCCTTTTCTGTCGTCTAGATGTGTTCATGTAGTTCCTTGGTGCCTCTGCTATCGTATATTATGCTGTTAAGTTTTGGCCGCTAATAAACATATCTTGGCAGGATTTCATGTTTTCTCAGGTTCGCCTAAGTATAAAAGTTGAATAAGTATCCGTTACACTAGAAACCAGTAAAAATCGCATCAGATTTAACAATGATAACCGTAGTGTTTGTAAGACTATTCAACGCTGTAATCATTCGCATGACCAACCCCACTCAGCTGTATTAATTTACATGACTCTCCACAGATACTAAAGATTGCAAGAACCTACACAGCCTTAACAGTTTACAAGAATCTCCTAAGCCATTGCATATTACAGGACTCTCTACATCTGTAAAAGTTTGCTGGGCGTTCCTCGACGGTAATTTTCGCATGTCTTTTCTGGAGTTTACAAGATACTCCACAGTTCAAAACAGGTTGCCGCTCTCTCTACAATCGTAAAAAAATTGCAAGAGTCTCTGTAAAAGTTTGCCGGACTCTCCATAGCCATAACAGTTTGCATGTCTCTCTACAGTCGTAAAAGGTTTGTAAGGCTCTCTGCGTCTGTATCACTTTGCAGGACTCTCAAAAGCGGTAACAGTTTGCATGACACTCATCAACTGTGATAGTTTGAAGGACTCTCCACCGCCGTAACAGTTTGCATGTCTCTTTACAGTCACGAAAAAGTTTATAAGGCCCTCCACAGCTTTATCAGTTTGTAGAACTCTCAAGAATGGTAACTATTTGCACGAATCTCATGAATCGTAATAGTTCGCTAAGACTCTTGACAGCTGTAACAACTGCATGACTCAGTACAGTCATAAGAGTTTACAAGACTTTCCTGCGATTAAAGAGTTTGAAAGACTGTGCAGTTTGAAAGATTCTCCACTGTCGTAACTGTATCAATTATATTCCCCAGATATAACAGATTACAGAACACCACAGAGTTGTAAGTGCTTGCAGGACTCCCCAAAGTAAAACATTTTGCATGTCACTCTACAGTCTTAAGGAGGTTGTAAAGCTCTACACGGCTGTATCAGTTTGCAGGACTCTAAAGAGCGGTAACAGTTTACATGAGTCCCATCAACCATAATAGATTGTAGGAATCTCTGCAAACGTAAAAGAGTGCATGTCTCTTTACAGTCGTAAAGATTTTGTAACGTTCTCCACGGTTGTATCACTTTGCATGACCCTCAACAGCGGTAATAGTTTACATGAGTCTCATCAACCATAATATTTTACAGGAATCTCCACAACCGTAAAAGTTTGCATGTCTCTTTACAGTCGTAAAGAGTCTGTGACGTTCTCCACGGTTGTATCATTTTGCATGACTCTCAACAGCGGTAATAGATTACATGTGTCCCATCAACTATAATAATTTACAGGACTCTCCACAACCGTCACAAATTGCATGTCTTTTTATAGTCGTAATGAGATTGTAACGTTCTCCACGGTTGTATCACTTTGCATGACTATCAACAGCGGTAATAATTTACATGAGTCCCATCAACCATAATACTTTACAGGACTCTCCACAACCGTAACGATTTGCACGTCTCTTTACAATCGTAAATACTTTGTAACGTTCTCCACGGTTGTATCACTTTGCATGTCTCTCAAACTGCGGTAATAGTTTACATGATTCGTATCACACATAATAGTTTAGATGACTCTCCACAGACGTAAAAGTTAGCATGTCTCTTTACAGTCGTGAAGAGATTGTAACATTCACCACGGTTGTATCACTTTGCATGACTCTCAACAGCGGTAACAGTTTACATGAGTCCCATCAACCATAATAGTTTACATGACTCTCCACAAGCGTAACAGTTTGCATGTCTCTTTACAGTCGTAATGATTTTGTAACGTTCTCCACGGTTGTATCACTTTGCATGACTCTCAACAGCGGTAATTTTTTTACATGAGTCACATCATCCATAATAGTTTACAGGACTCTTCACACCCGTAACAGTTTGCATGTCTCTTTACAGTCGTAATGATTTTGTAACGTTCTCCACGGTTGTATCACTTTGCATGACTCTCAACAGCGGTAATTTTTTTACATGAGTCCCATCAACCATAATAGTTTGAAGAACCCTTCTCTACTGTAACATCTGAATAACTCAGTAAAGCTGTAAGTTTTTGCAAGACTTTCCTCAGATGAAAGAGTTTGCCGCACTCTCCACAGCTGTAATTGTTTGCAAGATTCTCCCCATTAGATTAATTATATTCATCAGATATAAGAGTTTACACCCAACATCTGTAAGAGTTTGCAGGGCTCTCGGCATCCTTTATAGCCTGCTTGATTTGCCTCAGATGTAAGAATTTGCAAGCCTCTCATCAGCCGTAACACTTTGCAGTATTCGCCACAGATGGATCAATTATATATATATATATATATATATATATATATATATATATATATATGTCACCGAATATAATGAGAACGAAATAATATCTAAATTCTAACGTTCACAGTATTAATTCCAAAGACGGTTCAATACAGTCAGTAGAGCAATATAATTTATTATAATTTTTTCATTTATTCCAAGACAATTTACTCAATACAAAAATGGAACATCGTTTCAGTGATGTTCTTTTAAATTTAATGTTACGATCATCGGAATTGGATTCGATCTCATATATATATATGTATAGTTGTCATGTTCCAAGAGCGATATACAGTAATAACTTTCGATAAATGAATGACGAGGCAATTTTTCCTGCAGTAATTTGCCATTTCTTTCTGCGGTAGACATATTGCCATCCAAGTCTATAGAACCCGATCTTCACTGCTATTTACCCATAGCTGGAAGGAGAAGAAGAGGATTCATGCTTTTCCGAAGTGTATTAGCTCATAAGCGAATATAATGAATTCCAGTGGAATTCGAACTCGGCTCTCCGATTCCTTAGTACTAATCGCTATCCATTACTCCACCATGCCTCCTCAAATGTATATATACAGTTGTATAACCATGACTTAAAAAAATGTACCCATACCATATTTAATAAGTGCTTAATATTACTGCATAGATTTACTGGCGGCTTTTAAATATATTTTCCTATTTAGTACTGATGTGCACTGCGCTTTAACAAATATCGTCTTCTTAAACATTTTGCAGCAGTTCTTAATTGTCATACTAAAAACACTGCCAGCTGGTGTCGACAGTGCAAGAAGTATCTCTAATGTATTAGAGATTTTTATGTTGAAATATTTGCAATCAATTTATCAAGCGATGTGATTAAAGATAATTGATTCATTGCATTTTAATTACTGGCAGTGAATTTAATGTTAAGCTTTTATAAGGCCACGCTGGTTACACGGAGGTAATCAGAACTATTGCACGAGCCCGTTGGTCTGTGAGGCATGGTTGATTCAGAGTCTGTTATGGTATGATCTCTGGAAATTAGCTCGCATCATTCTGGAAAAATAAACATTAAACTGAAAATGTGTATTGCTGCGATTATTGATTTCTCGTCGAGGGCTGTATCCAACAATTTAACGCGATGATCAACTTATAAATCCTCTTATTTTCCCAGTCAGAAAATACATTTGAATATAGAAAAAGTGGAACATACTTAAAGAAAAATTAAAAGAATAAAAACGGGAAATTTATAGAGAATATTGAATCGTGGGGTAAACTCCCTGAAATTGATATATCTGTTGTTCATAATCTCAAAATATGTTAAGCGCTTGAGTCCAATCTTTGGTAAACATAAGTCACACACACATACCACGCATTAAAGTTTTGAATTGTTTCCGTAGGATAAATCGGGCATATTTTTTTTCTTATTTACGGTTGTGTATCTGTAAGTCTATTCATATATCTATTTGTGTTCGTGCGTGTGTATGTTTTGCCCAACATTTGTGAGCTGTTCAACTTTTTGTTTACATATTTTAAGTCTTTCTATTGAGCTGCCTTGTCAAAATTGATCTGTTTCTCAATCTCGAACAATATAAATATACCTATATAGCTGTTTGCGTGTTCCTATATAGGCACACATATAGGTTCGCAGTTAAACATACTCTCTCCCTCAAACACACACACAAACACACACACACAAACACAGACACACACACACACACATATATATATATATATATATATATATATATATATATATATAATGAACTAGAACGGAATTAAAGATTGTGTCTTACATATTGTCTGTAGCGTGATATACTGCTACGTGTACGGACAGCTTTACTGCATATATATATATATATATGTATATATATATATATATATATATATATATATATATATATATATATATATATATATATATATATATATTATTATTATTATTATTATTATTATTATTATTATTATTATTATTATTATTAACATTTGGTAAAACATTCATGAAAGTATGTTTCCAAAGTAATATCCGATAATGCATTTCCTCTCTATGGATATCATTTTCGAACCATACGTTCATGAACGTTTTTCCAAACGTCAATAACTTATAACCCTGCCGGGATTCCATACCCAAATTTACTCCATACATACATACATACATAACATACATACATACACACACACACACACACATATATATATATATATATATATATATATATGTGTGTGTGTGTGTGTGTATCGAGCGTAACAGCCAAATTCTTCATTTAATAGGTTAAGCTTTGAACCGTTGTATATTAGAAATGATTAAAGTTATCTTACTGGAATTCTCCGAGGTTTTTATTGGACTCTACTTTGAAAAAGAAGAATCTACAATTACTCACCAAGCTTAACAGAAGAATCGTGATGAAATCGATCATAAACGAAAATGACATATTCATCATTAATTAATCATAGCTATGGATCTGGACCTCATGAAGAGTAGAAATAAAGTCCATATATATATATATATATATATATATATATATATATATAGTCCTAATAAATAGCTTAAATACCCTACAAAAAAGATAACCCTTTATGAAGTCGTCAAAAAACAAATGTTACGGCAATTTTTTTATATACACAAAAACCTTTCAGAAAAAATAAAATAAAAAATAAATAAATCTCCATAGACACGTAAACCAGACTAGACGAAATCACCTTTCGTTTTAAATTTAGACACACCAACCTTACTCTGACTTGACACCTATGAATGTAACTCTATACTGATACAAATTATTAACACCCTGCGCCCCCTCTTCATATGAACAATCGCGCTGGCCGTTACTATGGAAATTTTGATTTCAATAATGAATCTGCTATTAAATCACGTAAATTTCAGAAATAAGTTATTAAAAAAAAATCGCTTGAAGATGGAACAGAGCTTACTTTAATTCAATTTAATTCAAATAATTATATTGAAGTTTTCGGCTCTTGTTTTGAAACTCTTATGTAGCGTGTTCGAATCATATTTTTAAATAAATAATTATATATATATATATATATATATATATATATATATATATATATATATATTAAGATATAGACAAAGTCCGACAATTTATGTAAGACATTTTTTATGTTTAACGTTCTGTTTATAGATACAAGTATTTAAGTAAATGCTCCGTTTATAATAAACAGTATTAAATAACATTTACCGGCCTGAATGTCCGAGAAATTTTCATAGAAAATATTCGTCTTTTGATAGGATTCGAACCTGCATCCTATACGGAACCATTCGGTTGGCAAGGTCGAATTTACTGCTTATAAACTTCAATCTTCCATGAATCTCGTACATTCATAACTGCTCATGGCGTATCAAATGTAAACAAATGACGTCATACATTAAGAAATGGACAAAGTCCGACAATTTATTTATTAAAGACATTTTAATAAAATATTATAAAAAGAACGTTAAACATAAAAAAATGTCTTTAATAAATAAATTAACAAGGTTTCCCATAAGTTTCGCGTACAATTTCATTTTCAGTTTTTTTAAATGATATTTGGACTGTCATAGCTGAAACTTCTCTCTTATAATGTCAAACGTCATATGGATTGATTTGGTTCTATTTGATCTTTTTAGCTCTAAGTTGAAATGATAATCCCTCTTCCTGTTGTAATCCAGGCTCAGTCATTTTTGAACTTATTCACCGTTCTTTCGGTGATTCTTGAATGGATTTGAAGATGGAAGCCGGCGTATGAATGTTCTTACTGAAGGCTTGAATTATTTTTCCTATCATCATTGCTCATTTGGGGAGATAGTGGGGGTGACACAAAACGATTTTAACCCGTTATCTTACTAGAACAACTCAAACTGTTTTTTCAATGATTCTCATGCTAGTGCCAAGATGGTTAAACGTGTTTTTGTCGTTTTTCACGTAACTGATTGATGTCATCTATCTATCTAAGTCTATACTTTACTTTTTTTTAAATTTTACATTTCATTTATCTATGGCTATAAAACATTTCGTTTTCAGAGCTTGCCTTAATAAAGTCGGAAGACGAAACGCGTCGGCTAAGAACTAATATCTTTTTACAATTGTCATTTTTTAACCTATTTGACTTATCTTCAGAATAATTCTGGGAAATTTAACTATCTCTTTCTCTCCCTCTATCTATCTATCTATCTATCTATGTCGTTTCCTATCTATCTATCTATCTATCTATCTATCTATCTATCTATCTATCTATGACCTTTCCTATCTATCTATCTATCTCATCCTGTCTTTCTCGACGTTTATCTTTAGATAAAATATTTACCTCACGATTTGCTTAGCTCAAACACTTTTTATCAAACACTCTCAGGCAAACACCCACATATATATATTGTGACGTAGCCACGATTTCATTAACCACATAGGAAAAGGCTAAAAAGTACCCCAAAGTAAAATCTCAAATTCTAGTCGAAAATAGATTATAAAAGAAAAATAAATAAATAAATAAATAAAAATAGATAAAATCCAATGCTTTCGACTTGCGAGCGAATATGTTCCATGATCAGCCATACTCTCCTCTTCTCTTTACAAATTCTTTTCCTCTTTACCTACTCTTCCACCCACAACCCAAGGGCCCGTGAATTTTGAAATGACTCGACGCGAGAATGACCTCGTTCCAAAATTTCGCAGCTATCAGTCGTTTGACCATAAGTGAATTCCAGGCACCATCAGGATCTCCTGCTGCGATTCACGTGATCAGAACACACTAAGCGTGGATTGAAATTTTGGCCATCACACAAACACTGCATGATTTGTCCCCCATTCTCCTGCGTACCCGGTCAAGGACGAAGGGAACCCACGTGACTATCTTTGGGGACAGCAAAAATCTAAAGAAGGATTTTCAGTTTCCCTCTGACCAGCGTCAGTTGAACGTCGCTGGGTAAAATCGGCAGACTGCCCACTGAGATGAAGAAGACAGCAAAGTCTGTCGACTAGGGGTGAAATGACTGCTATGAAACTGAATCAACCCAACGAAACGCCTGTACGAAATGCTGTGGATCCCCGAACGATTGCGAAAGAAAAAGAACCCAGGAAAATCGCCGGCCGGACAAAATATTGTTTTAGCATAAGAACTCTCGCTTAGGCGAATCAGAATTTTGTGTGAAAATATCAACTCGACTGAAAGAAAGGTTGATTCTCTTGGTTTGATCTTTTTTTTTATATATGTATGTATTCGCTCGTGCCTTCTGTTCTTTAAAGATCCCCTTCCCCTTTGTTAAATGAATGTTCTTCTTTTTCTTTCTTTATTTCTTTATATATATTTTTAAATAAAAGTTTTATTTTAAATCCATCGTCTTGTGTCTGTTGTTCGTTGACTCACTTGTGTCACTTCCATTTCTGAGAAAGAGCGAGAAAAGATCCCATGTTTTCCATTTTTTAAACCCGCGGTTCATTTATATGGTACAAGTTCGTAACAGTACATATACATATATATATATATATATATATATATATATATATATATATATATATATATAGAGATTGTGGCATTGTTAGGGCCAGGAATAAAGACACAAAAAAGTTAGTGAGTTAAACAAATATATTAACATAAACACTAATACAGACATATAAAAACGAGAGTGTTACAGCATGAACATTCCGTCCGATTGTCAGAGCTCACTGTTGGAAACTTCACCCTTCAAAAGGCAGTACCTGCTCATATTTATAACTGGGAGAATCCATGCGCGCGTGGGTAAATTACCAAAACAATATATATTCTTTGCGACTAACACACAACTTACCGGAACACCGTAGACAAGAAAAAAGCAAAAAAAAAAAAAAAAAAAAAAAAAAGGCCAAAATGCAAACACCTACTTATTAAAGTGAAATGCTTAACATCCCGCTCATCTATACAGTAAGAAAACTAAATACGTTATAGCGTTAACGCTTACCACAGTGTATCACGGTTCGTTACTCGTGTTTCACGCTCTCCTGATTTTCAGACGACTGTAGACATATGCATTTCTAGTATAATGATTGGACGCACCCTGAGTTTCTTTAAACACGCCTTGAAATGGTATATTTTTGTATGTCGTGTTTTACAATAAATGTTAGATTTTGAGTAACTACACAATATTTGCCATTATTTTCCAGTATCTCTAAAGGTTCTTCTTACTACAACAAAAATCAAATTTGGATTCGTCTGTCCACAATCTGTTGGGATGAATTATTAATATTTTATATGAGAAACATTATATTTTTCACAATTAAACTCTTAGTAGACTTTTCGAGATAAACAAAATTTTAAATTAAGTTAAATGCTATTACAGGTTCCAAATGTTAACTCAGTTATAAATAATTTTGTAGACAAAACATGTGTTTGATTCCCTGTCGGCTGGGGCTGTAGAATAGGCCGGCTATACCACTTCAGAGCGGTAAGACACCCCACCAATGGGACGTCACGGGTGTGACAATAAACTACATCTGCCTCCAGGGTAAGACAATAAACTACGTCCGACAGCAAGGTCTCTAAAATGGAGGTTTTGGAAAGCGTGGAACTACTTCTAAATTGCTCGTGTTCCTAAGTCAACCCTGACCCGGGGTGGTAGCATCTGTTATGGTTTGAGCTATCGGCAAATAGTTAACCCCGAAACTGATATAAAAAGCATAATAGTGTAATAAATTTCTTTTATAACAGAAATATTTTGAAAAAAATTATTACCAGAAATTAATTGAACAAAAAAAAAAAAAAACTATTGCCAGTAATAAGTTTTTGAAAAAATAATTACCAGGAATTCATGTGATTTTACTAAAAAATATGAGTAATTGAAAAACGGTTCAAACATATATGTATATACACACACCTGTTTTCGCCAAACTATCGCTATGTATCTATTTAAAAAATGTTGTTGGCATTAAATGACCCACTGAGGTTTTGATATGCCATAAAACAAAACAACCAACTGTTTGTGTTTGAAAAAAAAAAAAACCAATCATTGTGCCATTACAACATTATTTTCTTCTCCATTTTTCTTTTTCGCGTCCTGGGTATTACGATAAACTGCATCCGCTCCCTGAGTCGTGGTGTTACACCTGAGAGGGTCCCAAACTTGTGTAACACCCAAACTTGTGTAAGCGTCCTGGGTATAACGATAAACTGCATCCGCGCCACGAGCCGTGGTGTTACACCTGAGAGGGTCCCAAACTTGTGCAACACCCAAACTTGTGTAAGCGTCCTAGGTATGACGACAAACTGCATCCGCGCCCTGAGCCGTGGTGTTACACCCGAGAGGGTCCCAAACTTGTGTAACACCCAAACTTGTGTAAGCGTCCTGGGTATGACGATAAACTGCATCCTCGCCGTGAGCCGTGGTGTTACACCTGAGAGGGTCCCAAACTTGTGTAACACCCAAACTTGCGTAAGCGTCATGGGTATTACGATAAACTGCATCCGCTCCCTGAGTCGTGGTGTTACACCTGAGAGGGTCCCAAACTTGTGTAACACCCAAACTTGTGCAAGCGTCCTGGGTATGACGACAAACTGCATACGCGCCCTGAGCCGTGGTATTACACCTGAGAGGGTCACAAATTTGTGTAACACCCAAACTCGTGTAAGCGTCCTGGGTATGACGATAAACTGCATCCGCGCCCTGAGTTGTGGTGTTACACCTGAGAGGGTCCCAAACTTGTGTAACACCCAAACTTTTGTAAGCGTCCTGGGTATGACGATAAACTGCATCCGCGCCGTGAGCCGTCGTGTTACACCTGAGATCGTCACAAACTTGTGTAACACCCAAACTTGTGTAAGCGTCCTGGGTATGACGACAAACTGCATCTGCGCCCTGAGCCGTGGTCTTACAGCTGAGAGGGTCCCAAACTTGTGTAACACCCAAACTTGTGTAAGCGTCCTGGGTATGACGATAAACTGCATCCGCGCTACGAGCCGTGGTGTTACACCTGAGATCGTCCCAAACTTGTGTAATACCCAAACTTGTGTAAGCGTCCTGGCTATGACGATAAACTGCATCCACGCCCTGAGTCGTGGTGTTACACCTGAGAGGGTCTCAAACTTGTGTAATACCCAAACTTGTATAAGCGTCCTGGGTATGACGATAAACTGCATCCGCGCCGTTAGCCGTGGTGTTACACCTGAGATCGTCCCAAACTTGTGTAACACCCAAACTTGTGTAAGCGTCCTGGCTATGACGACAAACTGCATCTGCGCCCTGAGCCATGGTGTTACACCTGAGATTGTCACAAACTTGTGTAACACCCAAACTAGTGTAAGCGTCTTGGGTATGACGATAAACTGTATACGCGTCCTGGGTAAGACGATAAACTATGTCCAACAGCACCACCTCTGATCAGGAGGTTTTGATAAGCGTGAAACCACCTCTGAATTGCTAGTGTTACCAATTCCAGCCTGACCCGGAGTGGTAGCGCCTGTTAAGGTTCGAGCTATGGGTAAATAGTTGACCCCACAACCTGACTCAAAACACTATGAAAGTGTAAAAATAGATTTTAATGCCAGAAATATTTTAAAAATAAAATTAGTATCAGCAATAAATATTTGAAAAAAATATTACCAGAAATAAAAATTTTGTCGGCATTAAATAACACATTGTGGTTAATATGACACAAAACAAACCAAAGTATATATTTCTGAAAAGAAATACTACCAGCTATACATTTTTGAAAAAAAAGGAAATTTTGTCGGCATAAAATAACACATTGTGTTTAATATGCCGTAAAACAAACCGAACCTAACCAAACTTTTTTTTCATTTATTTTTTAATTTTGAAATAATTCGCGCAAAATGTCATAATCAAATCAGGTAAGCATTAGGGTGAGTTCACGCATTGAAAGACAAATTGCCAAGAAGTTGAAGATTTCTAGACCCGTGCGCAATATTCGTTACAAAGAGAGGCAGAAATTGGAGCACCGAAAGTGACAAATGCTGCCAAAGACAAACGCTTGATTACTGAGAGCAAAAGAAACAGAAGGAAAACTGCTACAGAGTTGGCAGCTGAACTTAATTCATCACCACAGCAACCAGTGTCTTTTTTAACTGTCAAAAATCGACGTGATTATTGAGAGCCAAAGCAATAAAGGAAATTGCTCCAGAATTGACATCTGAAATTAATTTCCTCTTGTTTGCAGCCAGAATCGCTCGCAACTGTGAAAAATTGACTTAGATCTGCGGCGTTCAACGATACATAGCCATCAATCACCCCCATTTAAGGGAGGTGAATAAACAGAAAAAGATTTTTATGGGTAAGAGCATAAGAACTGGAAATATTGAAAGATTAGCAAAACAAATTGTGGGCAGACGTGTTCAAACTTGGACATTTTGGTAGGAAAAGGATAGTGTATTTCAAAAGAAAACGTGAAAACTGATTGAAAGATGAATCTGTGGTTCCGACAGTTAAGCATAGAAGAAGGACAATTATGGTGTGGGTATGTTTTGAGGGTCGAAATGACTGTATATTTGATTTAGGTTAATGGAATCACGAAAAAAGAGCAATATCATTAGTTTTTTTCAAATATATGCTATGCCATCTGATCTACGCATAATTGGAAAAACAGTTACCTTTTCAACCAGACAATGTTTCAAAACACTCTTCTAAGTTATATAAAAATTACCTCGAGTCAATGAAAGGAGCAAAATTTTGGAAATTATGACTTAACGGCCTAAATCTCCTGACCATTCCGTCGTTGAATTAGTATGAGATGAATTGCATAGAGGTGTATGAAGAGAATACCCAAGGAGTGAGAGTGAGCTTTTTTTTCAGAGCTTGAAAAATGTTTTTTTTTTTTTTTCTCCGGGCCCCTCTTACTAAAAAGAAGTTTAATTTTTATTTAAGGAAGGCTACTTGCACCAACAAATTGGCAAGTATTTGGAGTTTTCTAAACATGGGATGCAATATTTGTTACAAAGGCAATTAGAAACTGATGCAAATGTTGACAGAAAAAAGTGCTGGAGCATCAAAAGCCACAACTGCTGCTGAAGATAAACACTTGATTATTGAGAGTAAAAGAAATAGAAGGAAAACTGCTGCAGGGTTGACAGGTGAAATTAATTCACCTTTGCCTGCAACCAGTATCGCTCGTAACTGTGAAAATTTGACTTGGAACAACAAGATTCATGGGGTGCATAGCCATCAATCAACCCCATTTAAGGAAAAGGAATAAGCAGAAAAAATTTGTGGACAAAACACATGAGAAATAGAAGTTGAAACTATGGCAAAATGTGTTGTAGACAGGCGTGTCCAAATTTGAAGTCTTCGGTAAGAGGAATGTTTATGTGAAAAATAGGCCAGGAGAAAGAGTGATAGGTGAATGTATTGTCTCATCAGGGTCAGTTATTGTGTGAATGTCTTTTGGGGGAGAGACAGCTGCAAATTTTATAGAGGTCATAGGAATCGTAAAATAAGAAAAATAATATTCGATTTCGCAAAGACATGAAATACAATCTTGGAAATGAGTCACCTTTCAACAAGACAACGATCCAAAACCGTCGATGGATATTATTAATTGCACGCTTGAATCTCATGACTCCTCTCCCGTTCAATCAGTATGGGATCAATTGGATTGGAGGGTTCGATCAGTGAGTGTTAGCTTTTTCAGTGCTTGAAGAATATTTAGAGAAGTATACCATCTATTTCAAAAACTGTTGGAAAGAATAGCAAGAATCTGTAAAGCAGCAATTAAAGCAGATGATGGTTTTATCGAAGAAACAAACTATGATGCTGTTGTAGGATGATGCCTTATAGGTAAGTGCTCATTTTTGTCAAAATAAAATCATAGACTATTGGGGCCGACACTATTTTTCAGACACTTTATTTTTTCAAGTTTTAGGTAGCACAGGCAGTCTGTACTGTTTTAGTGTAATGGCAATAACATTTAAAAACTGTTTCAATACTACAAATGGAAAAGCAGAATTCAAATTAGAAGTATTTTTTTACAAATTTTCACATTACACCGGCGACAGTATTTTTCGGACATTGCAGAAACAATGCTAATAGTTTATGGCAGCACCCTTTATTTCAATGACTTCTATCAGTCTATCTTCATAATGTTGATAATAACGTCTCTTCGTGTTTCTAGCAGTCTATTTTTAGCATCTTGTATACGCTGTCACAGTTCAACCTATCTGGTTATTTCTGGCCCGTCGTAAACAAGCTCTGCAAGCATTTCCCATGTTTTCAATTAAATTTAAGTCTGGACTTCTTGCAGGCCATTCCAGAGTGGTTATATTTGCTTCACACAGACAATGTTTTCACTGATTTGTCCACATGGATGCTGCAGTTATCTTGCTCTAAAATAAAACTACTTCCCATGTCTTTTTCTATGAGTGGTAGAGCTCACCTTTCCAAAAGTTCTCTGTATCTCAAGCTATTTTGACGTCCTTTTAATCACTCAAGCCACAAGTTTCCATTCGGATATACCATACCCCAAACCATGACTCCTCCTTCTCCCATCTGTCTCTTGTTGAGAATAACAGGTTCACCTTTTCTCGACCATGTACACAACCCTTCCCAGCCTTGCCTCCTTGTGTTTTCTCGTTAGTGTAATTCTTTTCTTGATTTTAGCATACGTAAGTCCAATTTCGTGTAGCTTTCTTTGTACAGTTCGAACACTGACATCAAGTTCACACTTCTCCTTTACTTTCTTCGCTGTCACCTTTTCTCCAGATGATAACAACCTCGTAATACTCCCCTTCGTTCTTCTTTCTGTTCTCTTTGAAATTGTTTTTTCCGCCCTCTCTTCTTCTTCTTCCGCTCATAGTCTGTACTTAGCATGTATTCAACTATTGACTTCGGTAGCTTCATCTCAGCGGCGATCTTTCGGATGCTGAGCCCGTCTTCTCTCTTCTTTTGGACCAAACTGATGACTTCTTTTGAATGCATTCTTCTTCAAGATTTTAATACGTTTTCGCAGTGAATGGTAAATATACTCAAATGTAATGATCAGGATACAATTTACCTGGAGAAAATTTGCATATTGTAGACGTTCGAAGACTAAATCATTAAAAATAAACCGGAATTTGTGTCCGAAAAATAGTGTCGCCTAAGTTGAAGTAAAAATAAAGAAAACATGAAACCAAAGACAAACCCATCAATCAATGATCATACCATTAATGGACAGTTACTGCTGAACTACCTACTCATCAACACAAAAGCTCTGGTCAGCAAAAAACACCTTTCAGCACACATATAAGTGTCCCAAAAATAGTGTCGGTATCTGTACACTGCAGTTACTGGAATTCAATATTTAATTGAAAAATAATTTACTTTTGTTAAATAATTGCAGGCTGAGCCGAAATATTTTACCTGTAACGTATATATACAGTTAAGCAAGGTCTAGTCTGATCAGTAACTAAATGGGCGAAGCTTTTGGATACCAGGTGCTGGATGTAAGGGTGGCGTACTGGACAACAGGTCTCCGAAATGGAGAAGAAATGGAGAAGAGATTTACAATTCGAATCAGGCTGTTATATTCACTTCCTCGCGAATAACATAGGGAAACGTACGAAACTAGCGTTAATTATTAAGGCATATATCACTAAACAATCATTATCTCCCCGAAAAATAAGTTAAAATATATTTTGGCTTGAAATGACATTCATTAAGGTTGATGAACCTTTAAAAAACAGTATTTACATTAATCGGACTATTGTCCATATCTTTGTCGCCATATTTGTCACAACGTTTCAGGTGGTTGGAATTTCGTACTGAACCCTTTATTTCGATCATTGGGGTAGACTGTTCTAGTTCCACTGCCATATTTGATGGATGTCAGTTATCTCCTGCTAATTTTTCCCTCTGAAAGTTCTTCAGTGCCTTAACCGGGTATTGAACTCACACTGTTTGGGTGTGTCACTGGATCTAACCAACGCCTTTATCCACTGTGCCATTTGTCCTTGAGGTACATGATACCTCATCTCAGAAATATAGACAGACATTAAAAACAATCAATCAATCAATCAACTGCATTTATTCAAGTAAACACACACAGACGCATATATATATATATATATATATATATATATATATATATATATATATATATATATATATATATATATATATATATATATATATATATATAGGTGGAGTAATAGATAGAGATACGGATTAAGGAATTCGAGAGCCGAGTTAAAAATTCCAGTCGACTTCATTAGATTCACTTACATACTAATAGTGCCCTTGGGAAAGTTATGAATCCTCTTCTTCTCCCTCCAGCTATATGTAAGTAGCAGGATAGACTGGTTTCTATAGGTTTGAATGGCAAACGTTCCAGGTGAAGTTAACTCTGATTTCAAAAACCATTGAAACAATATCACTTAATAAGACTCCAGCAGTTTTGAAACAAAATGGCTATTTTTGTAGTGATCTTATAAAACGTTTATATGCATATATACATATAAATATATATATAGTGTTCTAACGATTGCGTCTAGCATGAAACAGACTGTCGCTTCAAAGTATTGACTTCTATCTTCATTTTATATTTACACCTGCTCTATCTCTTTATTCCATAAATATAGCCCATCTTAAAACTATATTTCTTCATATATATATATATATATATATATATATATATATATATATATATATATATATAGTGGATGCGCACTGCTGATGAGTCCCAAATATATGACGAAACGGCCGTCCAGTGCTTTCTGAGGTTTGCTATCAGACTCGATGAATCAATTTATATAATTATCAAATCCTCCTCATTACTATTTGTGTTTATCATCGCTTGAACCAGCTTCTAATGCTCCAGTTGGAGCGGCTTGGTGAGAGTAGTCGTGGCTCCAGGAGGCTCAGTCCTATGGTCAGAGAGAATCTCAGTTGAGTTCCACCACGGAATGTGGGAGTGAGCGGCGCTTCATTTAGTCTGATTTGCAATCTCTTCGTCACCGAGGCCCGGCGGAGCAGTTGGTATGGTGTTCGCTTACCAGCCTAACTGTCGGGGTTTCGATTCCCTGGGTAGTGGATGCGCACTGCTGATGAGTCCCAAATATAGGACGAAACGGCCGTCCAGTGCTTCCTGAGGTTTGCTATCAGACTCGATGAATCAATTTATATATATATGTATGTATAGTTATGTCCACTCGTCAGGAGGTATCAGCAATTGACTGTTGATTTTTGTCTTTTCATATTAAATTAAAGAAAATATATGCACTTTTTATTAGTGTTGGATTGTTTTTTGTTTGTTACTGTAGGCGTAGAGTATGTGTGTGTGTATGCCTGTACTGGTAGGTCTGTGCGTATTTGCATAATGTCCTGTTTCTTTCTCTTTTCATAATTTGCTAATACCTTATTTTCTTTCTTCGTTCCTTTTCTTTTTTTTTTCGATTCTCAGACGTTATGTAACAATTTTATTTCTGGTGTCACAACCAGGACTTTTTAGGGTAATTTTTTCTCGATTATTTTGGAATTTTCTTAAATCTGGAAAATATTAATTTCTTCCGTTTTTTTTTTTTTTTTATTATTTATTTCTTAATTAAATAATTGACATTTTTTAAAAAATTAATAGGTATATAGAAATATCGATATAAAGATAGATTGATAGATGTAAAAAATGAAAGCGTATTATTTCAAATAGATTTGAATAGGTACTGTCGCATGAAAGTCTATTCAAATATTTGCAGGTATGTTTCTTCCTTAATCTACACGACAATCTCGTCGAATCGATCGATCGATCTATCCATGCGCTTTTCCTTGCTTTCTTGAATTTTATAATTAACTTAAACCAAATTCGATATTTCTCTGTCGATATCCACACTTTAATGCAATTGTAAAAACGATGCAAACATCGGATTCTGCATGTCCTCCCCAGCGGCCAACAAGACAAAAGAATTTGATAAAGTACTCTGTCGTTAAGAATATCTCCTGGGGTATTCTTCGTAAGAAGGAAGACTGTAAAACAATAGCCAGAATAGGAAACGACATACTAATATAATAGTGAAGTCGGCAATCGCTTACATCAGGTGGGCTTTCAGTAAAGAGGTGTAGATATAGCTTCTTTTGAATAAAACATTTTTTGAAAGGAATAATATAGAAGTAGAAAGTTATTTTGATCATCGCTGACCAAGAAATATTGAAAAAAAAATATGTCCGGATATAAACTTAAGCTAAAACGAAAACTATTGGGAAATCGAAATACCAATAATATACTTGTCTACATGTAGAAAAATTCAGAAAGTATTTAACAGATATGACCAGAGAGAATGATAAAAAATAATAATTTCAGCTTTTAACTCTACACTACAAAAACAATGATGGGTACACAGTTTGTTTACATCAGCTCGTTAGGCACGGGCAGAATATTGACTATGATGACACTTGTCATCGTTTCTGCATTCGGTACACTGAATTTGTTTTTTTGTTTTCTTTTTAGGCCTTTTGACGCTACAATAAGTATATTATAGTTTACTTACACTTCTTCACCCACTTGAAATTCCTTTTTGAATGTTTTGGATAACGTTATTGAATACATTTTCTTATTTTTTTCATGTTCTTTAACATTTGTCAGCTAGTCTTAAGTAATAGCCAGGTAGCTTTGGAGAGCGATTGCTGTAAATTTATAAGCCAGTTCTTGTTGAACTAATCTTCTGCCACCTTCGGATCTGAGCACATGCATACAATCAACATCGGCGTTAGGATGATGCATATCGCTAGCATATGTGAAGTCTACTCGTAGAAGGAGAAAATTCAGAGAGTATTTAATAGATAGGACTAGAGTGAATGATAAATAATACTAATTTCAGCATTTAAGTCGACACTATACAAAAACTGATGAGTACATGGTTTGTTTACATCAGCTGGTTTAGCACGATCAGAGTATTGACCATAAGGAAATTTAGCTTCCTATCGTTTCTTCATTTGGTACACTGAATTTATTTTTTTTTTCGTTTTAAGTTCTTTGACGCCCCAATAAGTATATTATGCTTTACTTACGCCTCTTCACCCACTTGAAATTCCTTTTTCAGTTTTCTGAATAAATTTATTATTGAATATATTTTCTTATTTTGCTCAGGTTCTTTAACATTTGTCATCTAGTCTTTTGTAGTCGCCAAGTACCTTTGGAGAGCGATTGTCGTAAATTTGTAAGACAGTTCTTGTTGAACTAATCCTCTGCCACCTTCGGATCTGAGCACATACATACAATCAACATCGGCATTAGGATGATGCATTTCGCTAGCATATGAGAACTTACACTTAGAAGTAGAAAATTCAGAAATTACTTAATAGATAGGACTAAAGTGAATAATAAATAATACTAATTTCAGCTTTTAAGTCGTCACTATACAAAACTGATGAGTACATGGTTTGTTTACATCAGCTGGTTTGGCACGAGCAGAGTATTGACTATAAGGACATTTACCTTGCCATCGTTTCTTCATTTGGTACACTGAATTGTTTTTTGTTTTCGTTTTACGTTCTTTGACGCCACAATAAGTATATTATGGTTTACTTACACCTTTTCACCCACTTAAAATTCCTTCTTGAGTTTTTTGAATAACTTTATTATTGAATACATTTTCTTATTTTGCTCATGTTCTTTAACATTTGTCATCTAGTCTTTTGTAGTCGCCAAGTACCTTTGGAGAGCGATTGTTGCAAATTTTTAAGACAGTTCTTGTTGAACTAATCCTCTGCAACCTTCGGATCTGATCACATACAAACAATCAGCATCGGCGTTAGGATGATGTATATCGCTAGCATATGTGAAGTTTACTCGATTTGACATTATTTCATTTAATATTATCTATTGTCCAATTAAGGGACAACCAAAATGTTTATGGCTGGTATTGTGTTTTGTGAATTCAAATTGGTATAGTATTCTTTTCTGAAATTCTCCTTCATTTGTATATGCTGTATTCCAATTCCGTCGCTAATTTATAGGCTTCATCTTGTTCCCGTTCCCAATGGTTTGTAACAGAATCTACATCTATTGATTGTGTATCTGTAATTCCCCATTTTTAATGTTACTTTGCACATTTATCTAATCCCAAATCCATACTGATGTCACATTTTCCAGTACTGAAGAGACTGTACAACTCATTGCGTTCTTTGGCAAAGAGATCGAGATAATCTATGTGGAGTATGAACGTTTCTAAAACCATAAGGATATAATAGTCTGGTACACTATCAAATACTTTACGCTAATTTATCCAAGCTGTGCTGAAATGTCTACCTCTTTTCCTGCAGTTTTCCAGGATCGCTCTATTTATCAATAGCTGATTTTTGCAACCGTATGAACCTCTTCGAAATCCCTTTAGTTCCAAGGGAAGGATGTAGTTTTCATCAAGAAAAGAGTAAGTACCGTTCGTCAGGACAGAGGTGATCAATTTATATGCGCTGAAAAGACATGTTATTGGCCTATAATTTCTTGGAACATCTGTTTCACATGTTTTGGTAGGAGATATGTAATACCTTTAGGGATCTATTCTGAAATTATATTCGGGTTATTAATTAGAAGAGATAATGTGTGCGCAAGTCTTTGATAGATTGATAACAGGAGATAGCGTTTGCCTAAAATTATTCTGGGTTATATCTTTCCATTCTTCTACTGCTTTATTCTTCATTCTTTCTTTTTCTCATTTGATCCACTCCACATTGGACTCATTATCTTTGAGATGATGTAAATAGTATCCCAAAATGGTTGCACTTCATCAATAGATGAAGGCTTTGTGACATCTATAACTGTTTTTCCAATTTCCCTTTAAAACCTCTTGAGGCTATTTTGGAATATCTTATTTTGATAATAGAAACTACAAAGCTTTTCATATTTTCTTGTTTTCTGTTTCTTTGATTGCAATTCTTATCTAAGTATTTCCTTGATTGGTAAAATTACATTTACTAATTAAATGATGTATATCCGCTTGATCATTATGTTTTTCTCTACTGAAACATTTGAAATTCTCGAAATCTCATCTCGTATCGAAATTCACATCTGATTCTCTCTATTTCTCACTTTAAATGAGCTCTTTATTATTATTATTATTATTATTATTATTATTATTATTATTATTATTATTATTATTATTTCCTTTGATTTCTGGCGTTTACACATTTCTTCCCGGGTCCCGCCCAGGGACCTAAGGTTAGAAATGGCATCATGACACTTTCCATTGACAAAAAAACAAAAAACAAAAATACATCGATAAAGCCCTTTCGTAAAGTGTGGGCTGTACTTGTCAGAACAAATTTTGTATCTCTTTGAGGCATGGACTTCCAGGAATCTCTTCGATTAGTCTACTGGAATCTTTTCCAACCATGCCTAGGGCTCCAACTACCACAGGGTTTGTTGATGTTCCCATGTGCCACATTTTTGTGTTTTCTATTTCAATGTCCTTGTATTTTGACAGCTTTTTGAATATCTTCAAAGATGCATTACAGTCTGCGGGGACTGACATATCAATAAGGAGGCACCGTTTTTGTTTGTGGTCTCTAATAACAATGTCTGGTTGGTTGGCTTTGATTGTTCTGTCAATGTGTATTGTGCGGTCCCATAGAATTGTAACAGGTCCTATCTCGATAACCAGGTCTGGTTATTATTATTATTATTATTATTATGTTCGATTTCCCTTTACATTGTGAGCGATCATATCTCTTCACAACTAATTTTTCACCTTTTTGCTACACCTCTTTGTTCTTGATCTGACAATCATCAGACAAACGCGTTAAATAGTTTTCCCTCCCAATACTCTGTGAGTTTAAATCATTCATGGATACTTTCTTAATAATTTCAGCTTTCTCGTGCTAATTTTGACTCTAAGTTTCCCTGTAGTATCTTTGAAACTAGTTCCGTCCATTTTATTCTGGGCATTTATGTACCAAACCATACCTTCATTGCTTCAAGTCACTTCAAGTCTCAAAGGAGATTATCCAAAACCCACTGCCATATACATTATTAGATATTTACATTGTATATCTACACATTTCCTTCTTTCTAACGGAGTTTTCCGGTATACTCATTGTTTCTATAGGTTCTGAAATACATTTGCCATTTTTTTTTATCCGTTTATACACATATTTTGACGCCGATAATAAGTAGTTCACACAGCCTTCATTCAATTAATAGGTAGATTCGTCGTCGTAAATATAGACAGGTTTTTGTCTGGTTCATCTCATGTTTGGTAAGTTCTCCTGCATGTTACTTAGATTAACACGCGACCGGCAGATACTTCGGCAATTAGCGCATCCGAAACTATCTTTGATGATTTTTTATGAACTTATACATACATATAAAATGGAAGCTCATGTTAACACAGGCTTCAACGCAATCTTCAGGCCATGTGTTCTGGGTTGACTATTTATATATGCGGAACAGGGGTGCATTATGGGTAGTAAGGTCTATTGTATTATCCTAATGGTTGATGGGTGGGCAGTAAAAGTTGTTTCAAATTATTCTAGATGTTATTGAGTAGAAATAATCGTGCATCGGAAAGAGGTTAACATTATTTATTATATTTTTAAGCATTTCACCCCAAGCAAGGCGGGAGTGTCACTAGTAGATTGAGAGCAAGAATAAAGAGACGTGATAAAGGATAAAGAGAAGGACGAGGAATTAGATCAAGGCACCAGAAGATGTCCATTGATATTTGAATATTTGAAGACTGTAAGTGTCAGGGAAGCAAGTAAGAGGAAGGGATTTTCACATACTATAAGTGCGGAACATGATGCTATTGCAGAAGAGACGTAAAGATAGTAAAAGGATGGAACTGAGATGCCAATCTAGTTACACGCTTAAATTCCTGCAGTCTTGGAACCAACGAAAATAACTCTTCGAAGCAGTTACCTTGAAAGTACTTGTAGAAAAGACAGAGTGAAGCAACGCCACGTTTGTGAGAATGACTGTAGACGAGATGGAAGAGCAGGACTAACTACATTGCATATCCGACTGTGGATTTTGTCGAGGACCTTGAGACAGCGGGGACACGGGACTATATATGGCAGCAGTATTTCATGCAAGGCCGAATGTTTGATTTATGGATTTTTACTTTCTGCCGCGACACAGAGAACCAACTTTTCTTGCGGTAGATGAAGCTATTGATTGAATGTATTTCTTCTATCATATATATATATATACATATGTGTGTGTGTGTGGCGTGTTTATTTAAAAATAAATACACTTAAATTCACCTTCAACACTGCCGTCGCAAACGGGTTAGGTGTAGACTCTCCGTTTGATGCCAATTCAGCCGGGTTTCAAACTTAGCTAGAGGTATCCAGACGTCTACTACACTGATGAGCTGTAATACAGCGAACCAGTCTGTCAGTGAATGACAATATATATATATATATATATATATATATATATATATATATATATATATATATATATATATATATATATGAATTATTAAGTGATTTCAGTAATCTTAATTAAGTCATTCATCTAGAAGAATCCTCAACAGAATGCAAAAAGCATTCTACGGCCTTTTCGTTCTATTTTTGGGAAATCAGCAGTGCGTGTCCACTACCGAGAACAGCTGGTCTCGGTGATGTAGACGTAAAAAGTAGACTCGAAATAGCGCCACACGATCTGGTGCGCAATGACTAAACAAGTTCCCCCATCAGGACGCCTAGAAACTCAGCAATAGGATCTGTCAAAGTGTGGGTCAATATTCTTTTTGCATCTATAGCCATATAGTAAAATGGGAGTAAACCGGTCTTCATATTTAATGACACGGAATCATTGGGCGGAGGAATTCATCTTTTTTATGTAACGTGTCCACCCAGGGCGTAGAAGTTCCTGTCCTTTGTAGCTCTTAATAACAACTTCATGTTACTTGTACCTCGTAATAAAATTTGTCTTTATGTTATTTCTCCTAAATCCGGTTCAGCCATCGATTTACTCAAGCTCAACGCTGTTTTGCATTTCTTTGTCCTCTTGCACTCAATTTTTCTTGTGACTATCACATTTTCCAGCCTCTTTCTTCATTATGTGATGATGTTACGTCTAAGTTTCCTTCTCGTTTCCATTTTCGCTAAATCAACGTCGTTGCACACATGGTCGGTCCATAGTATCCCCAGAATCCTAATATAGAAACGAATTTCTGTTACTTCAAGTCAATTTTTCATTTTTGATGAGTTTGTTCAACGCGGGGGATTGCTTTACAGAAATAAACGGCCAGGGTGGACATTTCACCGGATAAAATCAACGGACGCGTGACCAGGACCAAGACGGTTCCCAGAAGTTCCCTAACCTGTAGAGAAAATGACTCGGCAAGCTCGGCAAGCTCAAACACACTGCAGATAAATGAATACCTGTCTGGCTTTCAAACAAGGCTTGGCTTGTTTTGTTTTACGGCATATCAAGCTCAATGGGTCATTTAATGTCAACTACTTTTTTTTTTCCTGGTATTATTATTATTTTTTTTTTTTTTGTCAAAAATCTATTTCTTTCAATATTTTTTCCTCACAAATATATAGTTGGTAATATTATTTTTTTTTCAAAAACGTATTGCTGGTAATATTATCTTTTCAAAAACGAATATCTGGTAATATTATTTTTTTCAAAAACGTATTGCTGCTAATATTATTTTTTTCAAAAACGTACAGCTGGCAACATTATTTTTTTCAAAAACGTATTATCAGAGGCCTTGCTGTTGGACGTAGTTTATCGTCTTACCCAGGATGCGGATGTAGTTTATCGTCATAACCCAGGATGCCTTTCAACCCTGATATTTAGTGGGAAGTAATAAAGTATTTAGCTAGAGAACGGCCCTACGATCACACCCAATTATTGGACTGGTGATGATAATGATGATGGTGATGTGTCATGTTTTCTGTTGCTTTTCCTGGAACAAAAGATCCAAAAGTCGGATCAGGACAAGGAAAAATAGTATTTTCTGTGCTCTTTTATATTTATTTCATATTTTTATGGTTTTTCCTCACATTTTTTTTGTTTATTTCGCTATACCGAGAATATATTAATTTTACTAATAAATAGAAAAGAAAGCTATGACTGAACAACGTTTTATGTATATTATAAAAAAATGAAATTGATTTGCATATATTTAGTTGATTCGATGTTCCTTATAGATCTCGCGTACGCCAAAGAAGTGATAAAGAAAGGAGAATAAGGAGTTTGATTATTGCAATTGTGACCTGTGCCTTTCAGATATAAGTCAACCACGATTCGTTATCTATATTTGTTGAACTGGGCCAAGCAAAATGTAAATAACATTAACGGGAGATTTTTTTAAATATAGCCTCGACTGAATTTACTGTAAAAGCAACTGCGTGGAGCCAACCTGTTTACGAATTCTTAAAATGAAACTAGAACTGTAGGCCACCTAATGAAAAGTGAATAATTATGCTGAAATGCTCTCCTAGTAGAGCTTTTCCTAATGAAAGTTTCGACATTGATAGATCTTTTTTCTTAATGCATAGCCCCGGCATTGAAAGTTTTTCTTAAATACAAAACTCGATCGTGAAACTTTTCTCAGACAAAGCCACGACATTGCTTTGAAAATTTCTCTTCGGTATAATCTTGACTTTAAAAACTTTTTGTAAATATAAAATCAAGTTTGAAATCTTTTATCACATATAGCCTCGACTATATTTTCTTCAATATAAACACGATTTTAAAACCTTTTTCTTACATAGAGCTTATTTTAATCCCACCTAATAAAGTTTTGAGAGCCACTCAAGGAATTAAATTACCGAATGAGTTGCGTGGTCTGAACATAAGATGAGTTACGAGATGTAAAGATGTTGACATCTAGATGGATTAAAATTATATGAACTTTTAGAGAAAATAAAACGAACAGGTATCGAACAGGTGGAGTTTTAAATTTAGTTCAATAACTTTCCATAACGGGTAATGCAAAATATATAAAAAGAAGAATCTTACGAAATAAAATATTGAATGAAGAAGAAAGGCGACATCATCAAACGAATGGTCAGTGAAAAACGATGGAAACAAAGACAAGCATGTGGCAAAGCAAAAAGAAAGCGAAAATAAAAAAATTAAAGTACAAAAGTAAAAGAATCTATGGGAATGAAAAGTTGAGATAGATAGATAGATAGATAGATAGATAGATAGATAGATAGATAGATAGATAGATAGATAGATAATGAAGAGACAGAGAGTAAGAAATAAATATACTGAGATAAGAAAGGACATTTATAGATATGAACAGACTGAGATAGATAGATAGATAGATAGATAGATAGATAATGAATAGAGAGAAAAATAAATATGCTGAGATAAGAAAGGACATTTGTAATTATGAACAGACTGATATAGATGGATAGATAGATAGATAATGAAGAGACAGAGAGTAAGAAATAAATATACTGTGATAAGAAAGGACATTTATAGATATGAACAGACTGAGATAGATAGATAGATAGATAGATAGATAGAGAAAGAGAGAGATGAGAAAAGAAGGATAGATAGATAGATAGATAGATAGATAGATAGATGAGAAAAGAAGGATAGATAGATAGATAGATAGATAGATAGATAGATAGATAGATAGATAGATAGATAGATAGATAGATAGATAGTTAGATAGATCTCTACTTCTGCAGAGAATACAGCTATGATAAATTTGAAGAAATAACTTTGAATTCTTCAATTCACTCCATGGAAATTCAAGACCCTAACTTTGATTCGGACTATAAGTCCAATTTCGATCAAAAGATCGACTTGGACCGAAACAATCATTTGGGCCCAAATACCAATTCAGGTCGAAAATTGAGTTCTTAAATTACAATTAAGTTGTGTTATTCAAATCCCAAACTCTGCAGAACTTCAAAACCTCACGTCACATAGCCACACACAAAAATAATAATATTGATACATTGATACAAACTTTACAAACTTACAGATATTTTAAAAATGAATTTAAAAGAAAATATTTGAAATGGACAAAGTTTTTGTGTCACTTTAAACTAAATATAAAATTAAAAAAATTAAAAGTATTAATGTTTCTTCGCTTATTTTGAAATTTTAATTTTTACTTGTTCCCTCCTCATTCGAACACAAATCCAAATACTAGATGTTCAAGCACCAGATGAACGGAAAATTTTTAATCCCAAAATCATCCTGATTCTAAAAAGGTATATGTCTATGTAGACCCAGTGTGGCCGGAGAGAATTTGCCGTTTTTTATTTAGATATTTAAAAGGCGATAAAGATAGATAGATAGCTAGATAGATAGACAAAGAGAGTAGATAGATAGATAGATATATAGATATATAGATATATAGATAGATAGATAAAGAGAGTAGATAGATAGATAAAGATGAAGTAGATAGATAATGCTAAAGATAGAAAATGATGTAGATATATGATGTTTGATTAAATTTAGTGTTAATTTAAGTTTTCTTAATTTAAAAGCCGCTCGAGACCGTTATGTTGAGAAAGGATCGATGCATCTAGCTGGATTAAGAACAAGACCTGTGAACAGGAGGATGAACCTTCTTCTATGGTCAACGAGCATCTAGCCAAATGGTGTGGACTGTATCATCTATAGCTATAGATGCAATAATTCAATGAAGTCAACGGCGAAGGTAGACAATTAACCCAGTGGAATCAACGGTCACTTGTCTGTGATCAAGTTGATCCTTCAAGTTTGAGGACATCGGCAGTGTTTTGACCAGGAAAAGTACAGAATTTGCCAAAGGTATTTGCCCTTGAAATGCTGCGCATCAATAAATACATACCGACTTTCAAAAAAGATATATGAAAGGAAGTTGTTAGGTACTCAGATGAACAACGGCACTGCGCCCACACCAGGTTATGGAGATTTTGACAAACAATATAGACCTGTCTTGTATTGATTTGCAACATCCGTTGTTCCTAAAACATTACATCGTATGAGTGTATTTCAAATAAAAAAATCCAAATAGTATTATTTCCATGAAAACATCCAAAAATGTATTAAAAAAAAACAAAAACGCAAAAATTGTATTTCAGAGAAAACAACGAGAAATCTATATCAGAGAAAACATTCAAAAAGTGTATTTCAGAGAAAAAAACGAGAAATCTATATCAGAGAAAACATTCAAAAAGTGTATTTCAGAGAAAACAACCAGAAATCTATATCAGAGAAAATATTCACAAAGTGTATTTCAGAGAAAACAACGAGAAATCTATATCAGAGAAAACATTCAAAAAGTGTATTTCAGAGAAAACAACCAGAAATCTATATCAGAGAAAATATTCAAAAAGTGTATTTCAGAGAAAACAACCAGAAATCTATATCAGAGAAAACATTCAAAAAGTGAATTTCAGAGAAAACAACCAGAAATGTATATCAGAGAAAATATTCACAAAGTGTATTTCAGAGAAAACAACCAGAAATGTATATCAGAGAAAATATTCAAAAAGTGTATTTCAGAGAAAATATTCAAAAAGTGTATTTCAGAGAAAACAACGAGAAATCTATATTAGAGAAAATATTCAAAAAGTGTATTTCAGAGAAAACAACGAGAAATCTATATCAGGGAAAACATTCAAAAAGTGTATTTCAGAGAAAACAACGAGAAATCTATATCAGAGAAAATATTCAAAAAGTGTATTTCAGAGAAAACAACGAGAAATCTATGTTAGAGAAAACATTCAAAAAGTGTATTTCAGAGAAAACAACGAGAAATCTATATCAGAGAAAACATTCAAAAAGGTTATTTCAGAGAAAACAACGAGAAATCTATGTCAGAGAAAACATTCAAAAAGTGTATTTCAGAGAAAACAACCAGAAATCTATATCAGAGAAAACATTCAAAAAGTGTATTTCAGAGAAAACAACCAGAAATCTATATCAGAGAAAATATTCAAAAAGTGTATTTCAGAGAAAACAACGAGAAATCTATATCAGAGAAAACATTCAAAAAGTGTATTTCAGAGAAAACAACCAGAAATCTATATAAGAGAAAATATTCACAAAGTGTATTTCAGAGAAAACAACGAGAAATCTGTATCAGAGAAAACATTCAAAAAGTGTATTTCACAGAAAACAATGCGAAATCTATATCAGAGGAAACATTCAAAAAGTGTATTTCAGAGAAAACAACCAGAAATCTATATCAGAGAAAATATTCAAAAAGTGTATTTCGGAGAAAACAACGAGAAATCTATATTAGAGAAAACATTCAAAAAGTGTATTTCAGAGAAAACAACGAGAAATCTATATCAGAGAAAACATTCAAAAAGTGTATTTCAGAGAGAACAAAGAGAAATCTATATCAGAGAAAACATTCAAAAAGTGTATTTCAGAGAAAATATTCAAAAAGTGTATTTCGGAGAAAATATTCAAAAAGTGTATTCCAAAGAAAATATTCAAAAAGTGTATTTTGGAGAAAATATTCAAAAACTGTATTTAAGAGAAAATATCTAAGAAGTGTATATCAGAAAGATTATCTAAAAAGTACATCTCAGAGAAAATATGTAAAATGTGTATTTCAATGAAAATATGTAAAAAGTGTATTTCAACAAAAATATTCAAAATATGTATTTCAGAAAAAACGCTTAAAATGCATATTTCAGAGAAAGCAACCAGAAAGTCTATATCAAAGAAAATATGTAAAAAGTGTATTTCAGTGAAAATATCATCAAAATCATATTTCAGAGGAAGCACTCAGATGATTTACTTTAGAGTAAACACACAAAAAATACGTATTCCAGCAAAAAATCCAAATTTCCGACATTGCGTATTAACAGTACACTCTACCGTTTTTCCAAAGATAAATTTCTTGAGCAGATACTGTTCTACAGAAAATAATATTCATGCAAAACGCTTAATTATCGATTTTTGATCTCTTACTTGGAATAAAGCAAAAACATACATAAATTTTCGAAGCTCATTTATAATTGCCCCTAAAATATTTATCTTGCAGGAGGTTTAATTCGGGTTTAAATTCCGTTTCACTTTGGGTTAATTGTCTCAGAAAAGGCAGGAGTCCATCTCCTCGCTATGAGTGAAATAAAAAAATTGCAACAGGTTCTCTTGTCTTGGATGACAGCCAGTCTTCGAAATTTAAAAACTAAATAAGAAAAAATAACCATAATTATTTTTATATACCCCCTTAGGCATTGTCATTATTCAAGCGAGCTTAATCTCTGTGAAAATAAAATATGAGGAAGGCTGTCCAGGAATGACGTGGAACACAGTGCACCATTTCAGTGTTATTAATTCTTTCGAAAATGTGAAATGGATCTGCTTAAATATTCACTTCAATGATCGATTCATAGATTTGTGTAATTTATCGATGGGCGGAGGATGTGCGAAATAAGGAATTTTTAAGGCAAACAATAATTTCTTCTATTTCTTCTCTTCCTCATCATCGTCCTCATTTTCCTCTTCATTTATTGTCTTCTTTTTTTTTCTTCTTGCTGTTCTTCTTTTCTTGTTCTTTTTATTATTCTCCACCTCAACTTTCCTCCTACGCCTCTTCTTCGTCTTCTTCTTCTACTTCTTCTTCTTCTTCTTCTTCTTCTTCTTCTTCTTCTTCTTCTTCTTCTTCTTCTTCTTCTTCTCAACTTTGTTATTTTCTTCTTCGTCGTCTGCTTTCTTTTTCTTCTTCTCCTTCATTCTTCTTTTCTTTCTTTTTCACTTCCTTCTTCCGCCTCTTCTCCTTTTTCTATGCACCGTCTCCCCTCAGCATGTTGCCGCGCTTCTGTGATCCATTTACACAATCTTGTTATTCGCGGTTATCCTTCTGTCCCCCTTCCCTTCTTTACTTCCGTTTGCCTGAGTTCCAAATTCTCAAGAACCTTCTTTCATTATATTCCCAGGCAATTGCCTCTTTCCGATGCTAAACCTAGATATCCTTTATTTCTTCATTTTCCTTAAACTTCCTCATTACTTGCATGATAACTGCATTGAATTCTCAGCATCCTTCTGTAGAGTGACATTTCTTTTGCCTCAAATGTCTTCTTTATCTGTGAGGAGATTCGAAGGAAGGCTAATATTACATAACAGTTCATAATGATACGCTTTGTTTAAACAACCACGTCAAGTTGATAGCGTATCTACAATTGATACTCTTTAGTGAGGGTTTTGATCTCTAATTGGACTGAGTTAACTCCGACTGCAACGTTATAACTGCTTAATCTTAACCTTCAAATTAATGTTTGTTTTACCCTTTGAGCCTTGCGTTCCTGAACAATTTTAACCTTTCTGCCTGAGCTCCTGAGTCAAAATTCGCAATGTAACGTTCCACAGTAGATATAAAAATAGATGCAAGTGTTTATCCACCGTTCAACCGGTGGGTGGGCATTAAGTCAGTTTTCTCTAACTCCGGTAAACCAGTGGTCAGGGTTAATGAGGAGTGAAGGAGGTAGAATGTGAAAGACACAAAAGTGTACTTTTTTTTAAAAAAAAAAAAGCCCTACGGAAACCAACAGGTTGATAACGTAAGAAAAGAAAAAAAAAGTTGTCTGCATTTTTATCAGTTCAAATCGACCTCCAAGAAAACTTTTGAGATATTGCTTGTTAATTTGATTGAAAAGAAATGTCTTCATTTTTTTCATTGAGTTCGAATGTTTTTTCTTATGCTTCAGATTAGTTTGAAGAGATGGCTGACATAATTCAACTTCTCGCAATTTGTTTCTCATCGTTTTGTATATGCCCGAACTAATGATCGATTTTTTGTTTGTTTATATGAGATAAAATGATTAGGGAAATAAAAGCTAATGTAATATTTCTTATAGCCGATGGAATCATGGAAAATGGTAAATTTAAAAGAATAACAAAAAGATAAAAATGAAACAAACAAAAAAATAATACGAACAACAACAAGAATAACAAAATAACAACAACAATAATAATAATAATAATAATAATAATAAGAAGAAGAAGAAGAAGAAGAAGAAGAAGAAGAAGAAATGGTAAGAACATGAGAAATACAACGCAACGGAAGGAAAGTAAAAGAAGAAAGTAAGCAAAATAGGAAGGAATTTTATGAAGAAATGTCGATGAAAAGTGACTTAAAGATGGAGAAGAAAGTTAATCAGGACGTAAAGTACAACTAATCTAAAAGATTAAATGAAATATAAAAGAAGAAGAAGATGAAGAAGAAGAAGAAGAAAATAACTTGTACCACAGAAAATCAAATAAAGGAAGAACAGAGAAAGAGATTAAAAAAAAGGTTCATATGAAATATGTAACACGAATAAGAGAAAAAGTGACACTATAAAAAATGGTAGGAGATAAAACGATTTAAGGAAGGGAAATATGGTAAGTAAGCGTTAAAGTAAAAAAAGAAAAATAAATAAAGAAAAAATGAAGAAAAATATTGATTGAGTGATTTGATTTTTACGGCTTATCAACTTTTTGTAGGTTGTTTAAAGTCTGAAAACATTTTTTAGACTAAAAGAATTTTTTCGTAATATGGCATTCTGATGCGAATTCTACTAATTAACCCATTACTGGAGGAGGAGGCAAAGAAGAAGAAGAAGAAGAGATATAGGAGGAGGAGAAGAAGAAAAAAAAAGAAAAAGAAAAAGAAGAGTTGCAGGGGGAGATACAGCAGTAGTAGTAGTAGAAGAAGAAGGAGAAGAAGAAGTAGAAGAAACTACCAGGAAGAGGAAAAGTCACTAAAGAACGAAAGGAGATAGGTATTAGAAACCGACTAAGTTTGGAGACGAGAAGGAAATGGAAATAAATGTAAGAACAACGAAAGAATGAATGTGTAAAACAACAAAAAAAAAAGGATGAAAAGCTCATGAAGAAAAGATTTAAAAAAGACATAATCCCCAAACCATAAAAAAGGTGGAAAAGGCTCAGAATTCGTGAGAAACGGAAGCTGTCAGTGATTTCTATCTCCTTGTCACAACAGTATATCTTCCAATTCTCCTTGCATCAATTCAGGAACAGACATCCACTTTTGTTTCTTTGATCAATTGACAATTCCTGTCACGAAGAATTCTCTTCTTGCTTCCTTCTACAGAGATGTTATCATGTTCCTCTCAAAGTAAATCTATTTCAAATTCCATTATAAACAATGCCGGTTCCTCCCTAATTCGTCTCATAGGAGCAAAAGAAACTATTTCTTCCAAGCGCTAATGGTTTTCAAGTCTACATGGGCGTGTCAGAAACAGTTGCTTCTAAATGATGAAAAGAGGTTAGCAAGAATAGGTCCAGTCAACCACAAGGCGACCGGAAACTACGTGAAGCTACAGTAGCTCGAGAAAAAAAAAAACACTTCCGCTGGGAACGTTAGCTTGGCCAATTATTTAAAAATTACAATCTAACAGCTTCGTGAAAACTAGCTTATGAGTCTCGTGTGTTAAACAGTTCAGCAGACTCTTAATTTTAGGGAAAATTGTATCTCATCTGCAAATTCCGGTGGTTAACCTTCGGGGTCAGATGCAAGCCATAATATAGGAAGTTCATTTTGATTGGCTAAGCCCGCGTGGGAAAAGAGAGAGGAGAAAAGTTTCAGTTTGTCGAGTCTTAACCGCCAAACAACTAGTGATCACTACTCGCAAGCGTAGATGAAACTTTATTATCGAATTGACGCCGTCGCCTAAGACCACACAGCACAAGGATGCTATACAACACAGGAAGCGCTTTGTTTGGGGGGGGGTGATCAAATAATAACAGGGGAAAATTTGGAATTATTAAGCTTCAAAGGTGAAAAGAGAGGTGTATCAAGACACACACACGCATACATATATATATATATATATATATATATATATATATATATATATATATACACACACATTTTATTGAATACGACAGACAAGGTGTTCTATTTAGTTTTTATACAATTTCTCATGCGATCTAAGAATTTTCTTTTCTTTTCCGATGATAAATTATATAAAAACTGTCCTAATGTTCTTTTTATCCAAGCGCTTTCGGATATACATTTAGCCATTTTCAAGGATTAAATATTGTAACTGTTAAATAAGTAGTAGTTTGTTGCATGTATACCTAACAGTATATATATATATATATATATATATATATATATATATATATATATATATATATATATATATATATATATCCTTACTTGACCCAGCTAAGGCTCATGAAGTGCGGCTAAGAGTCAATAAGCAGACGTAGCTCTTGGGGCACTGTTTCGTGGTTATCCGTATACTTGAATGAGTATCGCTGCAGAACTGAGTGGGTAGCGACGCTATATCCAGTCTAGTCTGTGTCTTCTTCGTCAGCGAGCTGTATCGAAACGGTCCGGTTTCGATTCTCGATCCTGCTAATGAGTCCCAGATAGGACAAAACGGCCGTCCAGTGCTTTCTGCATTCTGTTGAGGATTATTCTAGGCTCGACGAATGACTACACACACATACACACACATATATATATATATATATATATATATATATTACATAACATTTTACATTATTTATTATAATAATATTTTGCTCTACATTGTATTGACCACTTTTTTAAAATAGTAAAAGTGGATTCTTAATCTGTCTGTTCTTTCTCTTTATTTGTATAAATAAGTCACCACAAATGAGAGTGTAACAGAAACTACAGTTATCGAAAGACTTGTGGACTATATGAACTAGTCCATAACTCTAAATAAAGACTTACATGTCAGAGATAGCGGACAGAAGAATCAAGCTTTTCGCTGCCGGTATCTTCACAGCCTTATCGAACTGTCTGCCCTCAGACGGAGAAGAACCCAGATGAGACTATGCTTACGGAAAGAGTCTTGTCTGGGGAGGTAGACAAACACGATCCTGTGTATACGGGGTCTAAGGGGATTTTCTTTTCAAGTCTACGAGCTCGGAATCGCTCCACATAAAAAACAGCCTTTTGCCACATCCCACCAAATGGGGACGTTTGAATAAATACCGGCATCTGGAGTCAGTTTTTAGGCTAAGTAATACAAGCGTCACAGCAAGTTCCCAAAGCATTACTCATATTAAAAGCGCAACGAAGCATGTTATAAGAGTGGCGATGAAGCATTCGAAACACACGTGACGTATAGCCGTTGTTATGAGGATTCGGATCTCTTACGAGTTTTAATTGAAGTTACAAGGATTTTGGAAACTCATACTGAGTGAACTAGTACGGAAAAATATACTTGTTACTTCGGGAACAAGGATATGGGTGACGACAATAATCTTTACAACGTTGGTTTAATTTTTTTTTCTTGTTGTGTAGAAGAATTTTTTTTTCTTTTGGATGTAGGAAAAAAGAAACATTCTTGCTAATATGGAGCAAATTTTGGCAACGATAGTTGAAATTCAACAAGAACAGAAACAGCAACAACAAAATGATCAGTTGCTAGAATTACAAAAAATAAAAACAGTAACAGGCATTGTTGGGTATAATGCTGAAGAAAACCAAAAAAAAAAAAAACTTTTCAATGTCTATTACGCCAAACGCTGAATTTGTATACAATTCTGAAGAGGGACTGACCTTTTCTATTTATATTCGTTGATATGAACATATAATATGTCATGAATTCAACTGCTGGGAAAGTGAAGAAAAACGAGATTGTTGTTGAGGAAAATATTTCCGATAGAATATGAAAAATACTGCAACTATGTATTCTCGACCATTGTCCGCCTGGTAATCAAATTACAATTGACTTAAAAAGTGAACGTTTTCACCACACAAACAGTAATTGTACAATTCATCAATTTAGCTAAACAGTTAAAAGCAAACAGCTCTTCACAACTTAAATTCTAACAAACAAGTAACACACGCATACGTATTAATATTTGAACGAACACATTTCAGATTTTTCCTTGCAGGAACCGAAATATTTTCATTTCACTAACAAATCAAAACCATTAACATTTATTGACCAGATTTCTACATGAACATTCTTCACAACCTTGTCTCAATTGCCACAATCAACAAACATTCTTTTATTCTTGCATCTATATCTATTATATATATATATATATATATATATATATATATATATATATATATATATAAATCTCTTTATTGTTGGAATTCTGACCACTGTGTTTTTAATAATTTCTTGCAATTAAAATTGTCCTTATATTCTTTATTTGATCTACGTGTTGTGGCTTAATGCATAATAAGCACGCATAATCTTTGCTTTAAATAAATTACTTTCTGATACATTTTCACTCAAGCGACAACCTGCAACAAACCATTCAAAATATGTTGCCCCAGTAGTGTATGTATGTTAAGAAAAAATAATAAAATTCGTGTTAGCGCGAATTTCTCAACAGGATTAAGCAGTTTTATTTTAGAAACACATAACTACTCATAATAAGTCTAGAGGAATTTTCTTTCAAATTTAAATGGCGGAAGAATATTTTCAAAGTTGGATCTCTCTGAAGCGTATTTAGAAATTCACATTGGAAATGAATGTTCAGAATTAACAAACATAAATACACACAGAAGATTATATAAGTTTAACCGACTTCCTTTTTGTCTAACCGTGGTACCATCGATTTTTCAACATCCTATGGATATCATGCTTGAGGATTACGATTTCGCAATGGCGTATCTGGATGACATTTTAATTAAAATGTCTCTAAAGAACAACATACTGGGCATGGGAAAACTTTAGGAAAAACTAAGAGAGTACAGATTCAAGCTGAGTGAAGAAAAAATGCGAATTGTTTTTTGTTTTTTTTACCGAAAATTAAATACCTTGAACCAATTCTTGATAAAAATGGTCGACAACCAGATCCGTTCAGGTCAAGTTCAATTCAAATTATACCTCCACCAACAAACGTGAATACATTACAAATTTTTCTAACACTGGCTAATTGCTATCAAATATATGTACATAGTAAACGCAATTGGAGACCCCCACTCAAAAATCTAATTAAAAAAGGACTAAAGTGTAGCTGGAATGATAATTCTCGAAATGCGTTTAAAAAAATAGAAATTAGGTTCATCATTAACTCATTACGATACAAAAGCAGAAATTGTAGCGGCGTCAGATATTGGAGCAGTAATTTTGCGCAAATACTGGAGCAGTTATTTTACGCAAATACGATGGCGTTCAGTCATCACGTTCACTTCTACCAGTAGAGAAAAATTATAACCAAATAGAAAAAGAGACTTTAGCAATGATATTTGATGGGAAGAAATTTCATTGATGGAAGGAATTGTAGGTTGGAAACTGATCACATACCTCTGTTGCAATCATATGATTTAAAGAAAGGACTACCTACGCATGCAGCTAATGGACTACAACGCCGAGCTACTTATTAAACTATGACTTTACGATGGAGTACTAACCGTAAAGAAAAAAAAATTGATTATCAATATTAATGTCTAAAAATGCGGAACAATTTGAAAACACGGCCATTCAGCACTAAAAAGCGAAATGCAGATAAATAAACATTTTGTGCAACGTAATACGAGAATTACGAGTTACCCTGGAAAAATAAGAGAAAAAGCGGAAAATGCTTTATTGCGAAAATAAAGAAAAAAAAAAAAAAAAAAACAATTGAAAGAAAGTAACAAAGAGCGAAATCCAGACTTAAATGTTTACTCGCTATGCAACAGCGTGGTAATGTTTGAGCAAAGAGTTTTTAAATCTACTGTGTTACAGAGATGAATTTTTAAACTGACAAAAATATCATGACGTAATAAATAATAATAATAATAATAATAATACAGTGTAACCCGGATATAAGAGAAACCCTGATATAAGAGAAACTCGAATATAAGAGAATCCAGGATATAAGAGTGAATTTCTCTGGTCCCAAATTATTCCCATACTTACCTAAACAAAATAGACCAAACCCGGATATAAGAGAAACCCGGATATAAGACACTTCTTCTCCGGCCCCGTCAACTCTCTTATATCCGGGTTACACCGTAATAAAAATAATAATAATAATAATAATAATAATAATAATAATAATAATGATAAAATAATAGCACCAACTGAATATAAACTTCGGTATTAGAGAATGGGCCAATATCTGCACTGGAAGATCTGTAACTTTTACGGGAACGAAACTGCAAGAAATTTGTATAGGCATCAACCAAACCATGTGGAAGAGATAGGCCCTGTTGCCATTTTAAGGTTATTTTACAAGACACACAGATAAAACAATCAAAGATAATCGCTCAGACATCGTGATCAAAAACCACAGGAGGTGAATATGCATTCTTATAGACATGACAGTCCCTGCAGATTGTAACGTATATTTGAAGATTTTCAAAAATGATCAAAATACAAACATGGAAATCTCAAAAATATGGCACCTGATGACATCAATAATTCCAGTTATATTTGGAGATCTCGGTTTGATGGAAGAATGGTCCGATAGACTCATTGAATGGATCCCTTGCAGATGATGCCTTAAAGAGATGCAAAATCTGTACACACATGTACAGCTCACACATTACGATGAGATTTTTCCTTGTAAAATCTGTGTCATCTTATATATTGTTTTTGGTGTCATGATTTTTGTACAATGATGAAAGGTGGAAAATGTCATAGAGTCATTTCTTAACTTAGGTCTCTGGTTGGTACCCGGAAGGAAATGTTTATGCGACAGAAATCGAAGGAAATAATAATAATAATAATAATAATAATAATTCGTTTTATACGCATTGCATATTATACATATATTTATATATTTTATACATATTGCGCATCAGAAATCTTCCTCAGTGATGTCTATTTTGTAGTCATAGAAAGTTTCGGGTCTCCAAGACATCAAACTTTCTCTACCATGAACTCATCTTCCCATTTCTCGACTCGTATTTGTCATAGCTTCCGCCTAATTGCAAGTATTGTAACAATATGAGTGCCTACTCAAAATCGAACCATTTTTCTCAAACCTATGTATAATTTCTGACCAGTTGCATTTGTTAAGATTTTTTAGGTGTTTTAGTCAATCAGAAGGGTAGATTTTGTTTTGCTCTTAAACGTTTTTCCTAATAATTGTTGTTTTCATTTGGAATCAGATTTATGTCTATTAAAACTATTGGTTTCATCGCCTCCATTTTGGATTTATTCTCAGTTAATACGTAAGTAATTTTCCTTTCAAGGAGAGTTTGAGTGTATTTACTTGTTAAAAAAATGTTGCTGCGTTATAATATTTCACGATGCGACACTCAAACTTCCACTCCTCTCTTTGTTTTCTTTCTTCTTCTCACGGCAATCAATGAACTTCTATAATATATTTTTGGTGTTTTTCGTCGCGATCAAAACGGAAAGCTCTATTATTTATTAGGTATTGGCATGGTTTTTCTTTAATTTTCCTTTCCACCTTCCTTTTTTTTACTTTTACTGAAACCAATTAGCGTCTCTGATATGCCTTTTCCTTGTTTCCACGCGATCAAATCTAAACAATCCATTATTTATGAGGTATTAGCGTAAGGTAATTTACGTGCTAATTAAATAAAACCTCTTCTATCTAAAGGAAACGTCCCAAACTTGTACACATATCTCTCCTACAGTTCCCATTTTTTGCTCACAGACCCCGAAGGGAAGTTGGTAATTAGGCACTTAAAATTACTCTATGGCAAGATGATACAACAACAACAACAACAATAATAATAATAATAATAATAATAATAATAATAAAGCTATCGGAATACAAGAACCTTGAAATATGAAATCGAAATCGCAAACATGTGGCACATGGGAAAATCAATAATCCCCATTGTAGTTGGAGCCCTCGGAATGGTTAGAAAAGATTCCAGTAGACGAATTGAAGGGATTCCTGGAAGCCACGCCTGAAAGAAATACAAAGAATTGTTCTCATGAGTACATCCTATACATTACGAAGGGTTTGTTTATTTTTTTTTTTTTTTTTTTTTTTCAGTGGAAAATGGCATGATGTCATTTCTAACCTTAGGTCTCTAGCCGGAACCCAGAAAGAAATGAATACACACCAGAAATCAAATGAAATGAAATAATAATAATAATAATAATAATAATAATAATAATAATAATAATAATAATGACAACAGCTTGTTCTTGTTCTTCTAGAAAAAAACCTCCATGAAAATTATGCAGAAATTGTCCAAATACAGGGATCTGGAGATCGAGAGTAAGAGAATGTGGGGAATGAAGACTGAGACTGTACCAATAGTAATCGGAGCACTGGGCCTCGTGAGAAAAGGAATGGGCAATTTTACTAAGTGTCTTTCAGGTAACATCAACATACAAGCTGCCCAGAAAAATCGCCATACTAGGAACAATCCATATACTAATAAATATACATTCAATTAAATGACAATTCTCCTATAGTGCCTAAGGGAAATTCTTTGGACCTGCGTCTATAGGATACAAAGCAGGAAGCATAACATACACAAATGATAATAATAATAAATGCCCTGATGCTAAATGAAGCGTGGGTCTCAAAGATTTGTATCTTAAGTAATTGGATAATCTCAAAGTATATAGTTGGTGTCGGGACTTAAAGACAGATTACTGTAAATATGCCTTTCAGTACCACAGATTTGCTTGATCTTAAACATTTGCTAATCTGTTCATGAGAAAGAGTAGCAAGGAACGACCGTTGGAAGTGCTGCTTTTTTTTTTCTTTTTTTTTTTAAACTGAACGATGAAACGATCGAGGCAACTTATTAAGGTAGGGACCAAATATCCCCAGCATTCAGCCACAGTTTCGCGTGCATATAAATCATGTGCACGCGTCAAATGTCGAGAATTTATTCGCATCATTCCTTTTTCGATACGCCTCCGCCTAAAATACTCTTTTTGATCTCTTATTGACAGAAGCTTCTTTGACACATTCTCACAGAGACGTGAGCTTTTTATATACATATAATGTGCTTACATGTTGATCGAACATTTGAAAGCTTCCTGAAAAATATATATTCCTTTTGAACCATACTTTTTCAAACAACACGTGGGCTTCAACTGATCATAAAAAAATAATCAGATATATACTGGATGATTGTGGAAGCCTTCATAGCCTTCCCCCTAAAAAAAAATTGATGTTTGATCAGATTTTAGGATTATTGAAAAAGAAAATATCGATGTATACGTAGCGTAGTGGTATTTGGGGTTCTCGGGTTCAAATTCCAGGTTAGGCAGTTGTATTCGCTTTCACACAAATAGCATTAGTATGGTATGAATCCATATCTTTTTCCAGTCACTGATCAGTTGCAAGACAGACACTCTCTAGCCTTGGTCGGCAACGAATCTAGAAGGAAATTCGAATCAAATATCAACATGGCGATGGAGCGGCTCAGTAAGGTTAAATTGACCTCGGCGCCTCTATGACCATAATGTATTACAGAAGCCATGACCTGACAGTCTTACGGCCACATGACGTTGAAGCATCGGTTTCTGTACGATCACCGGTTAAGCAACGTTAAGCCTTATCAATACGTAGACGCGTAACTATTTTGGGAATAACATGTGCTGTAAGTTTAGTGTACGTTTCTGGCTGGTGTGACTGCTAATACCTCGTAATTGTTAACCAGAAAGACAATATACAATTGGGTTTGTTATATCCACTGACCCAGAAATACTCTTAGCAAAATCTGAAGCCATCGCTTCTGCTCCCTAGCTATGGGTAAGACATATCATTAAACCGTTATCTCTAAAACAATCTTTGAATCTGAGATAATATTAGTATATTTTATAGTATTGTTATAAATGTTTGATGTCTGCATGATGTAACCTGACGCGAAGTTAAGTCTACATAATGTAACGTGATGGCTACATCCCCCTAGATATTGATGGCTATATAGCTGCTTGAAACTACTGATAAAATTTTCAGAGAAATCCTACAAACAGCGGATACAGTTCTACGCTCTCACATAGGCAAATCTAGCTAAAGCCAAAGGAAATTTTCAGATGAGCTCCAACGTTGCATTCATCTAGTTCCGTTCATTACAACTATTTGCCACCATGGTACGTTTCTGGATTCGAATCACCCATTTTTTTTACCCGTATTTCATTTGTAAAGAAGCAGTTCTACACAAGTCATTTTTTTGAGAAGGGTTACTTTGCGAATCATTTCACTTGGTACGCTTCTTTGAACACTAAAACCTTAATTTCTTCAATCAAAAAATCGATAGCTATCTATCCTTCCAATTCTAATAATCTTAATGTCATTTTATTTCTGTTATGTTCATATCACACACTTCCTTTAGTAACCCGCATAGATCAGAGGCACGCCTGTCGTGTAGTGGTTGAAATTTAGTAGAAGAAACAAGTGAAACCCCTCTCCATCTAAAGGAAATATCGAAAATGTGCATACTTATAGATCAGAAATATGATAAAAATAATGCTTAAAGAACTGCTTTTCGATTCAAGTACACCCGTCCTATTTGAAAGACTGAACTGTTGGCAGTGGTTCTCAGGAGATCCAGCGTTTTCATACCCGTCCAATCTTTCTCTAAAAAGCATAGCGGGTACGAGGGTCAACCCGTTCCAATTGTTGTACCCTAAGTCAGGTGTCACCAACGTAGAGTACGCGTGGCACACGTGGCAGTTTCTAATGGTACGCAGCCCAAATGACATCACGAGCTCCGAAGCAAAAACTTTTACAACGGAAAGACGATATTTAGCAACTTCAAAACTACTCACTCGTTGGACTACCATTAATAATAAAAACGTAAAAAAAAATTTAAAAACTGTTTATTTCTATTAATGTGGTTTACATATTACTGTATATATTATTATATAAAATATATTGTACAACAGGTATATAGACCTTGACTTGGGTACCTCCAGGTGGTGTAATGGTTAGCAAGCTTGTCTCGCTAGAATAATTACGAGTGAGTTAGATTCTCACTGGGTGCCCCCTAATTTCTGCCTTGTGTGGCATCTCAGCTATTCTTGGAAAAAAAAATCGGCCTTGTGCCACATCTAAGCTACGCTTGGAGAATCGCTATAGACCTCGAATTGCATAAAAATGCTTATGCTTTTGGCACACTGAATGATTTTAAAAGACTTAGTCGACACAATTTTTTAAAAATCTCTTCGCCCAAAACAAAGCGATAATGCCACTATGTTAAAAATGGCTACTGAGAGTGAAATAGAATTAGAAAATTTAGAAGGGACTTCAAACTAAATTCTAAATAGGGAACAAGAGATTTACCATTATTCCTGTTAAAGGGCGGGAAGGAATATAAACATGATGACAGGCGAACCTATTAATAATAAAAAAAAAAAATTAAAAATCTTTTAAAAACTTTTTATTTCTATTATAAACAGAGGATAAACAAATCCTCCTGTTCAAAAACTGGGTAGGAGTGGGAGTTGAATGATACAATTGTAAAAAAAAAAAAAATACACAGAAAAATCATGTTTCGATACTGAAGTAAAAAATAAATAAAAAAATAAATAAAACTAAAACTATTAATGTGAACGCGTTGGAGAAGTTGAACGTCAAAAAACGACATTATTTTTGCAACAACCTAATAATTAGCAAATATTAGGTTGGTGCAAAAATAATGACGTAATAATGTCGTTTTTTGACGTATTTTTAACGTCAAAAAACGACATTAGTGCGTCATTGTTTAACCTAATACAAAGAAAATAGTAAATACCTAGTGTGCTTTACATATTATTGTATATATCACTATATACAGTGTAACCCGGATATAAGAGTCCCGGATATAAGAGAAACCCGGATACAAGAGATATTTTCTCTGGTCCCAAATTAGACCCTGTGTTAATGTATATAAATTAGACCAAACCTGGATATAAGAGAAACCCGGATATACAAGACGTCTTCTCAGGTCACGACAACTCTCATATATCCAGGTTACACTGTAAAATATATTGTAGAACAGGTATATTAACCTTGACTTGTACAAAAATACGCACACTGAATAATTTTAAAACGCTAAGTGGCCTCCTAGTCAGCAAAAGTTTGCCGAACCCGCCTTAAGTTACTAGCTTCATGTTTGTCGCTCCAATCGCCGACGTGTCGCTTCCATCCTAAAAGTGAGTCAATGTGACGCGTGACCGTTGTTGATTCGAGCCTCTATGACCCGCGAAAGTGTTCTTTGAATTCTTCTTCCTTATGATTATTATCAGTGGATTTTCACATAGCTTGGCGACGCCTATCTCCTCTCTAATTGATGGATAGAAATGCAGATAAATGAAACTATATGGGATTTATTGTTCTAAATAAATTCTTCCGCTTTTTAAAGTGATGTTTACGCTTTACAATGCCTGAGAGCCACTCGTTAGAGGGTTACAGAGTACGAGAGACAGCTTATGTGGATATGTGGGAAATATAACGGTTAACCCTAGACTTGAAGAGGTTATGGTCTTAGTGACTGGGGAAACATCGTCTTGGGAAATGGTTCACAAAGCATCGATTCTCGGGGAGAATCTGTTGAAACTTACATCTCACCAATGGAATACGAGGGAATGAAGGTGGTTCGCTGCAATGTGCATATCATGGCGGGTCTTAGCCATAACGGTTAAAACTAGTGGAATGAAGAAATGTAAGTGATTATATGAAAGGTCTTAGGATTGGCTGAAAAAATTGATGCCCATCAGAAAATATATACTAACAATGTTGTAAAATCATTCCAACATAAATAAGCCGTCTATTGTTCAATTTTGATTTATCTATAATAATGTTCGATCATTTTGACGTGGTGCAATGGTTAGCAAGCTTGTCTTCCGAGATTACTTACAACTGAATAGTGAGCCTTGTGCCACACCCAAGCTAACGCTTAGATTATCATTTGGGTACGTTTTGTAATAGCTAACAAACTTGTCATACGCGATCAATTGCGACTGAGTAGTGAGTTCGATTTTCATTGGGTGCTTCATAATTTCGGCCTTATGCCACATCTAAGCTTAGCTTAGAGTATCGCTATTTATAATAATGTATAGGCACTTCGGTGCGATGTAATGGCTAACAAGGTTGTCTAGAGTAAGAGACACAGATTATGTAGGGAAGATAAGGATTAACCCTATTCTTGAAGAGGTTATGGTTTTAGTGATTGGGGAAGCATTGTTTTGGGAAATGGTTCACAAAGCAGATGTTCTTCGGGTAAATCTTTCCGAGTGGAACTTACATCTCACCAGTGGAATACGAAGGAAATGAAGGTGGTTCGCTGCAATATGCTTAGCATGGCGGGTCTTAAGTGCGAACGTTAAAACTGGTGGAACTAAGGTATGTAGTCCCCTTGAGCCATTTCCATGGGAATAATGATAGAAATGTGTGAAGCTTGCGATATTTCGTCTATGGGAAAAGAGTTGAAGAGGAAAAATAGTTCATCACCCGAAAGGACGTGGAGTCATGTTTAAACTCTATCGAGATTGGACTGTCAGACTGTGCATTTGCCGTCATATATTGTAGCGATACTCCACTCTTGGTTTGATTTGGCTCTAGTAAATGGGAATGAATAACAAGAGCAGTGAGGTACTAACTGGATCGGTAATTGGAAACAAGCATTTTTTTCTAATATCTGAGGTCTGAATTGATTTTAAGTCTCAATAGGTGTAAAAATGCACGCCCGAAGGACCCCGAGAGAACACTCGTTCATCGATTGAACGTCTGTAGTTTATGTTTCGAGGCATTGAATCTAACCATCCAGTTTTTTTTTCCAAACTGGGTTTTAAAACTAGGTCGGAGGAGAGATCCGCTTCTAAGCACTCGTCAACTAAAGCTTTTGGGTGGCGCAGCTGTATGCCGGTGTGTCATCAGCACAGATCTTCACAAATGATCGGAGTATACCCTAAGGTAAGATCATTTATGTAAAGATTCATTATTGGCCGTCTAAATCTTAAAAATATAAGATATTCAGATGAAACAGTGTTGATGGCAGATAAAAAGGAAACTACAGAAACATCTCCAGAGGGTACAAAAACGAGAAGAAAGTACAACAGATCAAATGAAAATAAACAGAATGCAGAAGAATCAAACTAATATACAAATTACAATTTTGAAATATCAAAATCAAACGAATACAGTAATTTAAATAGCTGGGAAGTGTTTAACAAATGACAATGCGATATTTAAATGCAAAGGCTTATTTGGATAGCGAAAGATCCCTTCTGAAAGCTAAGAAAATTATTAAGTAACAGAAAAAAGTGTTAGTTATAAAGAAAAGTGTACTGAATTTTTATCAGTCCAATTACATGGCTGTGAATGCTGGAATAAACTTCTTACAGATAAAGAAGAGAATTTAGGAAAAGAGAAATGTGGTTATATAGAAGGATACTGAGAATACCGTCGACTTGTGAACAGCGACGAAGTTTTAGAGAAAATGGAAATAAAAGGGAAACTTATACTTAACATCAGGTAGTTGAAAATTCAATAGTAGAAAGAGAGTTGAGCCGAGAAGCGAGCCTTATGGGATATCTCCCTTGATCTCTGCGTGAAATATACTAAAATGCTAGTCTTTAGCTATTTTTATTTACTAAGCTTTCTTATGTCTTAGCCGAAGAACTTATTCTCATTGAACTAAAATCCTAAGCTTTCTCACTCTATAGTAGTGGACTGATTATCACTAGCATATATATAGTAACACACAACAAATCCAGAAAGCACTAGGACTCATCAGTATCGAACCCGGACCGTTCCGATACAACGCAAACGTCATACCAACTGAACCACGGGACCGCTGGTGAATAAGGCACAAACTAGACTCGATATAGCGCCAATACTCATTCCGTTCCGCAGCGATACTCATCCAAGTATACTGATAACCTCGGAACAGTGCCCCAAGAGCCACGACGGCTTTTTTTTTCTCGGTAGTGGATGCGCACAGCAGATATAGGACGAAACGGCCGTCCAGTGCTTTCTGCATTCTGTTGAGAATTATTCTAGGCTTGCCGAATTACTATATGATTATCTTAAATCCCCCAAATAATCATTTGTATATCCTTGCTGGATCTAACTAATGATCTGCAATGAAGCGGTTAAGTGTCAAAAAGTACTCGTGGCTCTTGGGGCACTGTTCAGAGGTTATCTGTATACCTGAATGGTACAGTTGGTATGACGTTTGCGTTTTAGATAGAGGGTGTAATATGAGGGAAATACAAGTATTAGATGCTCTACTTACTTCTAAATTGGTTAACCATCTCAACTCGCAATGTCTTCTGCCAGGCAAACGCTATGACTTTCGCTTCTTACTCTCAACAGTCGATATGCTAATGGTTATTGCCGTATGACTGTCAAGATGTTGTTAAAGATGGTAAACCGCAAGTCCTTGCTTTAAATAGCTTGAAGGTTTAAATCATGATTTAACGTGTGAAGAAGATATGCTGGCATCTTCACATATTCAACGGTTGTAGTGTTTCCAGCAGAATATTTTATTTGATTTAAATTTTCTTATCAAATTGAGACAAGAAGATTGTCTTGAATTGAAACTCTTCTACATCTTTCTACGTAAATGCGGGTGTCCCCAGAGATCTATTCTCGGAATATATTTGTTCCTAATTTTTGTTAATGACCTTCCCGATACCATCATTTTTCTAAAAAAACCTATTTCCTCCTGTCTCTGATGGGTTCATTAAAGTCAAATTTGTAGATAATCCCGAAAACTACCTACCGTCTGTTGTTAACTGCTCGAAGAAATACCTTGTTTATTCTAACGCTTTTAAAACTAATGTCCTATCTGTTTGCATATAATGGGGAAAGAAGGCTTGGAAAATTTGATGCTTACAGGACATTAAATGCAAGAGTGATATAGGGCATAATCGATCTAGTGTGCTTGTGTGAATTGAGGGCAGGACAGTGCGTATGAAAGATGATATAACTGCAACATTTATTAAGACCTACAAAGGACAGGATATTGTGGAGAGCCATGATCACCGACGTACTGAAGAGACACGACACATAGAGGAAGGGAAATATATTGATTGTAATTAATCGTCAAAAAAATATAACCTAAAAATATATATTATTTTTGTTGAATGGATCGAATATACAACAGTTAAAAAAAACTTATCACGAACCAAAAGGGGAAAAAAACTGTGGTTTTGAAAATATTGTCGATAGAAAAACTAAACGAGAATGATTTTCAGGGAGCCAGGTAGATGTATTTAAGAAAAATATAAATAAATAAGAGACTAGTTCAGTTGGTAAATTGTTATGTATAAGTTATGTGTTCATAGATATGCTTTGTTTTTTAAAATTTCTGCATGTTTCTCCAGTATATGAACTTTATCAAACATTTCCATACTTTAGCTTCAGTTCAGACATTTTTAGCTAGAAATCTCCATACTCTTCCCACAGACACGAATCATCTACATTTCCTCAGTATCCCACTTATAAATCTAAGGGTTCATTTAGAGTTTTCTTTCCGAGAATTGCTACTTTGTTGAACAAACTCCCTCTTGGATGCTTTTGACACTACACTCTTAACCTTTTCCATGTGCCATGTTTCGTCAAGGACACATGGCACAGTGGATAAAGGCATTAGTTAGATCCATTGACAGGATCCAAAGAGTGTGAGTTCAATACCCGGTTAAGGCAGTGGAGAACATGCAGAGGGAAATTAGCAGGAGATAACTGATAACTGACATCCATCAAACATGGCACGTGGAACTAGAACAGTCTACCCTAGTGAGCGAAATAAAGGGTTCAGTTCGACATTTCAACTACGTGAAGAAGGCCGGAGCGTACAACGGCCGAATCATTGTAATAAATATGGCGACAAAGATGAGGACAATAGCCCGAATAATGTAAATAATATAAATAAGAGAATTGGATTGGCCTGAAAGTTAATATATAAATAAGCTGGAAACGCGAAAGTAAAACCTGTGAAACGATGCCGATTATTAAGATCATTGGCTAAAGACCTAAAACCCGCCAAATTATAATCTTTATATCATCATCCAAAAGAGAAATGTTGGGCGGAGATATACATAGATACCTGATTTCACGGCTGTAATCTTGACTGATTAATGTAAAGCTACGGGTGACGGGTATGTCGATAGGACTAGAGTTTGGATACTTAATTAATATAGTCAGCTAACCCGTTCTAGATAACAAAAGTAGTACTTGGGACCATTATTGTGGGCAGTAAAATTATAGTTATTTTCAAAGTTGATACTGGGGCCAAGATCAATGCAGAGAATTATTGTCATTTCTTGGACATGGCATTTTGAGATGGTCAGACTATAATCAAGAATTTCGTCAGGGCAGAACTTCTTGATTATTTATAAGAGAATATATTTAGCTTTGACTTTTGTTTATTCTTTCGCCAGATATTAATCAAATTGTGTTCGATTATTGAATAATAAACTAATTTCAATTCTGCTCATCTCTACCTTAGTTTCTTAGAAGGAATACCTCATAAAGAATTACATTTTCAGTTTTGATCGCGTCGCGATACCTCATAAATAACTGAATATTACATTTTGATATCGCCAAAAGACGGGAAAGACATATCATAGACTCTATTTGGTTTCAATGAGAAAAAACAGGAAATAATGGAACATAGAAGTACGTAACGTCTCCTGACAATACCTCATAAATTAAAGATAAGGCCAAAGAACAGGAAATACATATCAGCGACCCTACTTGGTTTCAGTGATAAAAAGAAAGAAAGGAAGAATGTTATAATTGAAGTGTTTAACGTCTCCTGCTAATACCTAAAAAATAACGAACTAGACGACACTTGGTTCCAGTGAGAAAATGAAAGAAAGAAAAAGAGATTCAAGTGTTTAACGTCTATTTCATTGAAAAAGAAATGTTTTCTTTTTATTTCAAATCTTTTATTTGTACCCCCTTATACCCTGCTATTTCATATATCAACATTCATATTTATTATTGCTATTGCAATAGGTCGTTAAATTTGTTATGCACAAATATAAACAATGCGATAGGGGAATATCTATGGATATTTTATTGTCGTAGAAATCGCCATGAGCTTATTAAATCATTAACTTAAGACTTAAGATTCATCAACAAATTGAAATAGGAAAATCTTGAGTTTCCCATGAGTTGCTCTAGTTTAAATAAAATGGGAATATGCAATCAAAGAACGCAGTATTTCTATTCTAGTGCACGGCTCAAGAAGCACACATAGTAAAATGTAAAAGAATGATATGTGTGATATAAAAGAAAAGGGGGCAACATTAGATAAAGTTTATGTGAATAAGAAGGATTGATAGCCACTGACACTTGAATTGAAGATGTTAAGATTGTAGCGTCAAAAGCATCCAAGAAAGAGTTTGATCAACAAAATAGCAGCTCACGGAAAGAAAACTCTAAATGTAACTTCGCCTTTATAAATGGAATACTAAGGGAATGTGTATGATTCCTCTATGTGGACAGAGTATGGGCATTCCTATTAGGTTGGTGCAAAAATAATGACGTAACAATGTCGTTTTTTGACGTATTTTTAACGTCAAAAACGACATTATTACGTCATTATTTTTGAACTGAACCGAAAGAATGGAAAGTTTTGATAAAATTAATATATTCGAGAAACATGCAGAAATTTAAAAAAACAAAACGTATCTATGAAAACATACATAAGTTATACATAACAATTTACCAACTGAACAAATCTACATAGAAATAAATATTGGTCTAAAAAAGCCACACTTACCAAAAGAGAAAGTAATTTACTCAAATGGAAAATTTGTGAGAGTAGCGTTACCGAATCTTATGAAAATATAAATCTACCCTCCGGTTTCTTTCCAATCTCAGCTTTCCTAAAAGACTTACTTTTCCAAACCAACACACACAGCCACAAATAGGTTGAAGAATCAAAAGAAAACTGTTTAAATCCATTACCTCATGTTTCTGAAGATGTGTATTACTTACGGCTATCCCAAATCGTAACAATCTGATCACAATTTAAACAATATACTTAAAAAAAAAACATTCCTTGCATGCTACTCGCGTATGTTTGCCTAACCAGACATTGAATTATGACACTGGGTGTCCTAAAAAGGCTTTGACTGACCGTGCACATAATGAATATTAATGAACGTTCTCAAATTTAAAAACCTTGAAAAACAAATGATATCCTAATATATATATATATATAGTCATCCACATTCGCAGTTCATCAGTGTGGCTAAACATCCGATTGCTTCAAACCGGGTTCGAATCCCGACTGATTTGGCGTCAGTCGGCGATTTTCCCCTAAGCCATGTTGCAACGGGTGAGAGAAAGTGGTATATACTCTGTGAATAAACACGCCAATGACTGACAGTGCTCAGTTCCGGGAAGGGAAGAGCCTCGTAATATTAGTAGCAACAGTCGTTGTTTACAAATTTGCACGCATATCCCAAGCGTTCACAACCTACTTCGAGTGTGTATATATTTTCATCCACAGACTGTTTTGCTGTTTCACAGTTCGTCATTGTGGCTAGCAAAAACTATGGAAAATAACATGTAACACATATTTAAAAAAAAAAGAAAAACTAAATAAAATGAATCCGCAACATAAATAAAAATACTTGCGGCTTCTCTTTTCTCGCAGGAAAAACATTAATCTCTCCCCACCCACATATATATATATATATATATATATATATATATATATATATATATATATATATATATATATATATATATATATATATATATATATGAAAGAAGAGAAGATAGGTGCCGCAAACGTTTTTGGTTGTAATGAGGATTTTTTTAGAAAAAATATTATGCTTTATTTTCCATAAATTTACTACACGTGTTTCTGGTCTCGTCAACGTCTTCCGGCAAAAGGCGGAGATTTCCACATATTATTAAAAATAATTAATTTTTTCCTTATGTTTTTCAATGTTAAATATTCTCGATACGAGACATTCTATCTCTCGCTCTCTCTCTCTCTCTCTCTCTCTCTCTCTCTCTATATATATATATATATATATATATATATATATATATATATATATATATGTATATATAATATCATAATAAAAAAGAAGTTGATGATCAGAGTTGAATCACACCAGGAAGCAGTAGTATTGAAAAAGTGCTCAATAAACATATAAAAAGATAAAAAATTAACATGTAGAGCATTTAATTATAGAAAATCATCCGATTCGGGTATCCTTGGTTTCAACCTTTCGGCATCTTCAGGCCAGTTCGGTCAATTGATTTCCTAATGCTTTCTTTATTTAAAAGCAAAAATTTATGAACTCTATATTTAAAAAATAATAATAAATGAATAACCAGACGACGTAGGGTGCGGTAGAAGGTGGGGAGGAGGTGGAGGATGAAGGGAAATCAAGTATATTGGGAATGCATCGGTGGGGGATTACATAAAATATACATACGCTCTTTTTGTCCCACGTCAAAGGAAAACAAAAGGAACTTCTTCGTATGAATACATCGGAACATAATTTCCGATTTCTGGTGCAAAAGGTTTTAAACCAGGCATCGAAGCTTATGTACCGTTATTACATATCTAATGCATTTGGAAATTATGCTTACATATACATATACACACATATACGATACATATACGAAAATTAGCCTGAGGTAACTAACATATATAAAAGAAGTTTATCTCTATCTATAAAAGGCAGTATGTGTGTGTGTGTGTGTAACGAATGCACGGCTGCAATTTTCGACGGATTTGCACCAAAATTTACATGTGACATGCTCCAGTTGTTGGAAAAGCCAAAACCGACGTTGCATTTCCCAACTCCCATCGATAGTGAAAATAATCGATTTTTCATGCTTCTAAGGCAGTTTTCGTGTAGTTTGCCGCCATTTTCTACTGGCCAGAGTGAGAGCCAATAGCTGGCTGCCACGAAAAGACAGGAAGATTCTATTAGCCAGCGTGAGAGCCAACAGCTGACTGACGCGAATGTTAACAAGCATGCAAAAAAAAATCGATAGCTGTATTCGTCAGAAGCGGGAAAAATTTAAATCTGCATGGCATTTTACTCCAATTGGTTCATTCGCTTGCTTAAACTCAACGTTGATTCTGATTCCGCAGAACTGGGTTGGGTGTGAAAAAGTATTTGTTGTTAACATTCTTTTTTCATTCGGTTTTTCCAGTTACGCGTCCTTTTTTAAAGATGATTGTTTTGTGTTCATTTTATTTAGTTCTTTTTTCGTAACAGATTTAATGTTTAGTATAGAGCTTAGAAAAAATTCGCAGTGTGATATAGGCAAGAAGTAAGGCATGTAGCAAAATCAGCATGGCAAAGGGCACTTCTTTAAAGACAAGGGAGGGCAAAAATATTTTAAGTCAATTGATAGCGATTGCTGTATGAGTCGTACGATTTTTGAATCAAGCACGGGCAACGCCGGGCCATGCTGCTAGTACTGAATATTTAAAAAGGCCATTTTAATAAACTTCATTTTTTTTTGTTAACGAGTTGACAGCGATGTTACACTGGGGTGAACCACGCGAAGCAACTTCAGCAACTTCGACTGTGGTTCTACCATCCGGAGCAAGTTCTGATATGAACGGCTTGAAGCATTTCTATAAAGAGGAAAATTCCTCTGTTTGCATGTGTGAAATCAAGAATACCAAATAAGAGAATACACACGAAAGAAAGTAGAGAATATAAGTAATGGTAATGATAATATTTGCCGCTTCTCTATATGTAAAATTTCGGGAATCCTTGGCCGAATATCCAGAGTTGCTGACAGTTGGAATGTATAAAATCTTCGCCTAAAAACAGTTTTATATTCCAGAAAATAAGTCTCTCAAGCCTACTGTTATACTTCCCATGACATATATATATATATATATATATATATATATATATATATATATATATATATATATGTCATGGGACGGTTGGTTGGTTGGTTGGTTGGTTGTATTTTAAACGGATTTGCCGTTACAATTTGTTACTATGTGCGAATTGTTCGTAATTTTACTATAAATATGTATTAGTAGTTTTTCTATAAAATCTTAAGCTGGTATTTGTACAATAAAATGTATTTTATATTGTCATAATCTACTTTTTGTTGGGTGGGGGTTGGAGTTCACTATTTTCCCATAGCTGGGTCCCTAACAGGCGCTACCACCACGGATCCTGCTGAACTTCGGAACAACAGCAATTAGGAGGCGGTTCCGCGCTCCGCAAAACCTGCACTCTTCCGATCAGAGGCCTTGCTGACGGATGTAGTTTATCATCATACCCAGGACTACATATAATTGCTTCTTTTCTGGCGAGGCCTATTTAAATAGGGGATACAAGTTCTTAGGCTATTCTTTTCGTTTTATTACCATGTTCGAATGTGTCTTCAATGTCCTCATCACGGATACTAAATTTATTACCGAAAAGTGTGTAAATTATATAATATCGTGTCTTTCATAATTGAAAAATCGATATTGTCATCATCATCTTTAACCTTTCTGTGTATTGTTCCTTCAGTGAACGGATGATTATGGCTCTCTACTACTTCCTATAACCTGAAACTATTCGTAAACTTTGTACATACCTCTTATTACCTGCTCTTCCATATATTTACATAAGTTGTTTAAGTAGGTTCTTCGCTGTATTCCTCTATCCAGCTCCGCTTCATTATATCCTGTGGGTGTCATTTTCTCTAGGTCTCATTTCCTTATAATGTGTCCAAGAAATTTGAATTGCCTATTTCTGATTTTAAATATCAGTGCCCTGATTGTTCGTAAAAATTCCGCGTTACTTATATGATTTGTCCATTGTATTCCCAGGATCATTCTGTGAAAAGACATTACTGTTGCCTCGAGTCGCTTCTCCTTCTGAGGTGATTGTCCAGAATTTACCACCATATAGAAGGATTAATATTAGATCACAGTTCAGCTCTATTTTCAATGTTTGTAACGAATTCTTTTTTGCTTCTTTATAATTTTCTTCGATTATGGAATTTTTCTTTTGCTATTTCAATACGTCTTCTCATTTCGGTGTCATTATTTCCCCCTCCCCCGCTGCTTGCACACTTCCCAGATATTTAATGTTTCTTACTTGCTTGAATTTGGCATATCTAATACTTAATTCGCAGTTTGTTATATTCAACTTTCTGACGACCATATATCCAACATATTCCGTCTCATTACTTGTATTCGTGTCGGTTTGGGAGAATCTAAATAACTGCGTATGAATTTTGATGGGGGAAGAGAATTTGAAAAATTAAGTATTGGGAGATTATTTATCAACTTGAAGGCGTGAAGTGACGAATTTTTGTCAGATTGAAATATTTTGAAAGGGAAGAATACTAAAGACAGTTTCGGGGATTCTGAAGGAGAAAAAAATGGCCATATTGAAGATTTGTGCAGCAGATGAGAATTTATTAGATACGAGATGTCGCTGTCCCTACAGACGAGATTTCAAATTTGAAAGAATCTTAAAAGCTAGAGAAAAACATTAACAAATCCAAAGCATTAAATGGAGTGTCGTATTTATCGTCAGCGTCGTGAGTGGAACCCACCCGGCCAATAAGAAGGAAGTGTATCAGATCAACGCGCAAGATTGCATTACTAAAAGTAGCAAAAAAGCTTGCGTCAAATCAGGAATAATAATAATAATACTAATACTAATAATACTACTAATAATAACAATAATAACAATAATAATAATAATAGTTATGGAAAGTAGAGTAAATGAAGTAGATGCTAAAGGAATTCAAGAAGGAATGCAAAATAAAATAACAGAAAAGAAGGAATTATACGGACAATTTGAGAACGCAACCGAGGCAGATGGAAGATAAGGAACTTCGTATTGCTCGAAAAGGTTCTTTCTGGAGACGACAGAAAGTGCTTTGATAGAATTTCAAGACCAGGCTATCAGTATAAATAATATTAAGAGGCATGTCCACAATTCAATGTAGCTACAAGAGGACATATTGTTGATGCATGGCCACGATTAACTCAGAATATGTATAAATGGAGGAGGTATATTCAACTTACTATAATCAAGCTTCGAATGTTGTGTGAGAAGTGAGGTAATAGGTACAATAATAAAACATATAATAATAATAATAAGAAGAAGAAGAAGAAGAAGAATTGACCCTCTCCTACAAACAGTAAAATACTAAATCCCTTCCATCAAGAAAGAAACTGCATTCTTCAAGAAACAGCTTAGCTATGTTCGTAATAAAATCCAGCTTAAACATTATTGCATGGAAGTTGGATGATGTTAAATGATTGGAAACAAAAACCAGAAAAATGCTTACCCAAAATAGAATTCGCCTCTCTAAATCAGATGTTGATAGATTGTATGTATCAAGCGATTTAGTAGGCAGAGTTCCAATCCAACTTGAACTAACTCTAAAAACAATCGGATTGGAAGCATACCTCAGAAAAAACCAATACTTCTCTCTTACAAATAGTAAAACGATAAATCCACTTCATCTACAAAGAAGATGCACTCTTCAAGAAACAGCTTAATATACCTGAAACCCTACCAACAAAAAACGAAGTGAATACTTCCCAGGCCAAATGAGTAAAACAGAAAGCAAATCAAGATGACCAAATAAAATTACAAAAAATAACAACTGGAAGGACAAGACATTGCGTGGCAAAGAAGAACGAAAATAGCAGTTGTGGACCAAGGGAAAACACATCAGTGGCTGAAAAACATGAGTTGAAAACTATTATTTCAGCTCAGGACAAAAACCTCGCAATCAGATCATATTACGGTCATATAATCAAGATTGGAACTAACTCGAAATGCAAGATCTTCGGAAGATATCATGAAATTGTCCATATTTTCCCAGGAAGTCCGGAACTAGCAAAAATGTATATACCCACAGGCATAACAAGGTAGCAACATACGTGTACTGGAAGATATACAAGAAGGACAGAATCGAAAGCACTGAAAGATGGTATCAGCATAAACCTGACAATATAAAGATGTAACTATCCTCTGGGACATGCCAATTCAAACTGGCAGGGAAATAAAACTCAACAGACCTGATATCCTAAAACCATAAAAGTCAGGAAGTGTATACTTATTGACATATCAGTACTCTTTGAGAGAAAGACCTGCCTGAAAATTCTCGAGAAATTGTCTAAATACAAGGACCTGGAAATCGCGATTAAGAGAATGTGGGGAATGAAAGCTGACATTATAACAATAGTAATCGGTACTCTGGGCCTGGTGAGAAAAGGAATGGCAAATTTACGAATCGTATCGCAGTTAACATCAACATACAAGTTACCCAGAAGATCTCCCTACACTCTTTTACATCATTCGGACTATCGTCCTCATCTTTGTCGCAATATGTATTAAAACGTTTTGGCCGTTGTACGCACCGGCCTTCTTCAGTTGGTTCGAATGTCGAACTGAACCCTTTATTTCATTCACTGGGGTAGTTCCACGTGTCATGTTTTAATGGATGTCACTTATCAGTTATCTCCTATTAATTCCCCTCTCCAAGTTCACCACTGCTTTAACCGGGAATTTGGGTCCTATCACTGGATCGAACCAATGCCTTTATGCACTGCTCCTCAAGGGCACATGGCGCAGTGGATAAAGCCGTCGGTTAGATCCAGTGACACAAAGAGTGTGAGTTCAATAGCCGGTTAAAAGAGAACTTGGAAAGGGGAATTAACAGGTGATAACTGATAACTGACATCCATTCAAACATGAACAGTCTACCCTAGTGAGCGAAATAAAGGGTTCAGTTCGACTTTCCAGACAACTAAAGAAGGTCGGAGCGTACAACAGTCAAAACTTTGGAATAAATATGGCGACAAAGATGAGGACATAATACCTCATCTCAGAAATATAGACAGATACTGAAAATCTCCCTACTAGGGACAGCCTGGATACGAAGAAAAGTGTGTTCAATTAAAAGACAATTCTTCTATAGTGCCTAAGGATCCAGCTCTACAGGATACAAAGCAGGAAACATATCATGCACAAATAACAATAATAATAATAATAATAATAATAATAATAATAATAATAATAATAATAATAATATCACCCATAACCGGTTTCGGAGATAGGACCTATAAAATTTTATGGGGTTTTACAATACACCCAGGCAGGACAATCAAATCTAATAGCCTAGACAACGTGATCAGAGGCCACAAAGACAACATTTGTCTTCTTTCTGACTTGGTAGTCAATGCAGACTATAATTTATCTGAGAAGATCTTCAAAACACTATCAAAATAAAATGGCGTTAAAATCGAAATTTCTAAAATGTGGCCCATAAGGACATGAATTGCTCCAGTTATAGTTGAAGCCCTCGGATCGAATGGAAAAAAAATTCCGTTAAAGTTATTGAAGAAAGACAAAAAGTTTGTACTCACAAGTGAAGCCCACACTTTACGAAGGTGTTTATGTGTGTAAAATATGTTTGATCTTAGTTTTTTGTTTTTATTTATTTAATTATTTTTCTCTCAAAAAAATGCTTAGTGGAAAATGTCATGATGCCATTTTTCATCTTTGGTCTCTGGTTGGGACCCGGTAAAACTGAAATTAACCAGACCAGAAACTAAAGAAAATAAAATACGACTACTACTACTAGTACTAGTACTACTACTACTATTAATACTACTACCAGTAGTAATAATAATAATAAAATTGAAATAACCGTGAAAGTTTTCATGATTTACGTATTTGAATTCCTATGCTGATTCTAAATTCTTCTGTCGATGATTGAATAAGCTCGTGGCAATTTCTACGACAATAAAAGATCCGCAGAAATTTCCCGGAAGCATCGTTAAATAATTGATCTTCAAGCTTTTACAAAATATTGCAATAAGAATCTCAAATATGAAAGTTTGTCGTTATTTTAAAAAGTACAAATGAAAAGAATTGAAATGACAAACCTTTTTCCTTTTTAATCAAAGACTAAACACACTTATCTTCACTTCTTTCTTTTTTTTCTTTTTCTCACTGAAACCAAGTGACGTCTCTAATATGTCTTCCCTGTCTTTCCACGTTACGAAAATGGAATAGTGCTTTGTTTATGTGGACTTGGCAGCAGACATATATTCCCCTCTTTCTTTCGTCCTTTTTTTCTTTGTTTCTTTGTTTCTTTCATTTTTTTCTTTGTTTTTTTGTTTCTTTTTTTCTTTCTATCTTTCTTTCCGTTGGCTCTGTCATTTAAGCTTTCTTTCTTTCTTTGATTCTTTCTTTCTTTCTTTCTGTTGCCTTGTCATTTAACCTTTCTTTCTTTCTTTCTTCCTTTCGTTCTTTCTTTCTTTCTTTCTGTTTTCTTTGTTTTTTTTTTTCTTTATTTCTTTCTTATATGTCCCGGAAAGGGATATATTTGTTCGAAGTATCAAAGTGGTTTTGGACTACTGTAACCGAGTGGGACAATCTAGCAGTTAAACGAAATGGACTGGTCCTCGTCGTAATAGTAGGCAATAGGCGTAGGCAATACGCGTAGCCAATAGGCGAAGTCCTTAGGCGTCCTCAATCAGTCTGTATTTATGGCTGACACCTGCCAATCATATTATTCTGAGGGGAAAACCCAGGTGTATGCATATTCATTACATCACATGCTTTCTTTCTTTCTTTCTTTCTTTCTTTCTTTTTCTAAATGAAACCACATAGGGGTATATATATTTTACGTCTCAAAACTTAAGAAGCAAGCGGTTACAAATGAAAATTTTGAAATCGATATTTTTGTTTATTTCACCGTAACTGGCATTAAAAACGTATATCTTCTCTTATTTATTTATTTATTTATTTTTCTCACTGAAGTTTAGTGACGTCTCTGATATGTCACTTCCGTCTTTAAATGTGATCAAAACAGAACAGGGTATTGCGCATCACGTGTTTACAGAAGATGTTAAAACTTCCGTACTTTCATTCTTTTTTTCTTTCATTTTCTAACTGAAATCAAGTAGCGTCTCTGATATATCTTTTACGTCTTTCAAGACCAATCATAGCGTAATAGTACTTTACTTATTCGATATTGTCAGAAGTTAAATGAACCATTATCCATTGTACCTTTCTTTATTTCTCACTGAAACCAAGTAACGTCACTGATCTTTTTTCAACGACATCAGAATGGAATATTCCATTATTTCTGAGGTATTGGCCCGGCGTAGCCGTCATGCTAACTAATAGAGAGATAGGCAGTATAATAATAATAATAATAATAATAATAATAATAATAATAATAATAATAATAATAATGAAAGCTTAACTAAAAATCGGTTAGTGAAAATTGGAATTAAAACCAAAATTGTAAACCTTCAAATGTTTTCCCAGAAAAGTTGCGAGGATTTTTATTGACACTAAGCCTCAAAAAGAGAACTACGTCAACATGTGACACCTATATAATAATAATAATAATAATAATAATAATAATAATAATAATATATTCATTAATAATTGAAACCAACAAATTCAAAAGGAATTTCAAGTGGTTGAAGAAGTACAACTGAACCATAATACGCATTCTGAAGCGACAAAGAATCTAAAAAGAAAGCAAAACCAAATGCTATATACCAGATGTAGAAACAATAGCAAAAAACGGATCTTTCCATCGTTTCTGCATCTGGTCAATACTCAACCCGTACGAAAGAAGGTGATGTAGAGAAAGCACGTACCCATCAGGGGTTACCTAATGCAGAGTTAAAAGCTCATCCGAAGGTTTTATTCTTTATGCACGGGAACAATACATGCTAACTTGAAATTACCAAGCGCACATACTGAAAAAGTGTGTTGACCCGAAATGCAGATTTTGTGATAAATAGCCAGAAACATTTGACCATCTTGTATCAGGTTGCAGAGCGTTAGGAATCACGCAAAAACGGCAAAATTAAAGGTGAGGAAACTGCAAAAAAAAAAAAAAATCCAAAAAACTGGTATGTACTTCACTTAGACTCGGTTACAGAGATCGATCTTGTGAAAATTTTATTGGGCATAATAATCAAATCTAATCACCCAGACATCTTTATCAAAGTAAAAAAAAAAAACAAACAAACAACAAAAACCCAGTATACGCTTTCTTGTTGACATGGAATTACTTCAGACTGCAATGTGTCTTTGACGATCATCACGAAACAAACACAAGACAAGCATCTTGAATTTGAAATCACAAAAATGTGGAACATGGGGATGACAATAATTTGAGTTGTAGTTGGATCCCTCAGAGCCTGTTTGGAAGTCAATATTAAAAGAGAAATTGAGAAAATGTGAATTATCAATACAAGGAGAGATTAGAAGAAATTCAAATGTTTCAACACGCAAAAGCAGGAGCTTCAAGTGGAAATACAAAATAAAATTACTAATGAAATTCCACCAAAGTAATACTTAATAAGAAACTGTAATTAAATGCAGAGTGAAGAAGATACCAAAAGTCTTTTAGTTTCTAGCAACAAAATAATATATTCTAAACTGAACAAACTCATGAAATTAGAAAAGCATTTATCAAAATGTATCAGAATTCAAAGGAAATCAAGTAAATACAATGTAGAAATAGGCAGAGTATGTTAACCTCAAAAACATGAAATAAGATGCCAGTATATTTTTCGCTTCTATAGAGAAAAACGTTATGAAGAAAAATGGCCTCCTCTTCAAGAAAATAAAATCTTGCGGTGCTTTGGGACTTTATTATAAATACCGACCACATTGTAGAAGTTTTGACACCAGATATAATTATTATAAAATGCCACCGAAAATCGAAAGTGTAATATCACATGAATATAGCGTTTGAGAAAACTATCCGGGGACAAATAAATTGAGAAGCTGTCAAGTTATGGAAATAAAAATTGTAACCATTATAACAATAGTCCTTAGAACAATATGAATGATTATAAAGAATACGGATAGAAACATTAAGAAAATATCTAGAATCCGTTCGGTTTAACATATAAAGACCATTATAATGATGATCGCAGCTCATATAATCAGCAAATCATAAAACTGTCTCTGCAGATTGTTATGTATCTTTGAAGATCTTCAAAAATCTATTAAAATACAAGGATCTTGAAGTGAAACTCGTACAAATGTGGCACATGAGGGCATCATAAATTCCTGTTGTACTCGAGGCCCTTGATTAGAAACCGTTCCGATAGACTCATCGAAAGGGTTAAGGAGATCCCCCCCCCAAAAAAAAATTGTACTCACAAGTACACCTCACACATTACGAAGAGGTTTATCTATTCAAAATGTGTCTGATCATAAGTTTTTTTTGTTTTTGTTTTTACAAAATGAGCAGTGGATAATGGCATGAGCCTATTTCTGACCTTAGGTCTCTCGTTGTGATCCGAAAAGAAATTTGAATTAAAATAATAATAATAATAATAATAATAATAATAATAATAATAATAATAATAATAGGGATCAGTGTTCGTTAACTAGAAATTATCAAACACACATACTGAAATATTAGCCCAAAATGCAGGTCATGTCATAATTACCCAGAAACGATTGATCATCTTGTATCAGGTTGCACGGTATTGGCACCCACCCGCCATTACAGATTTGGCCAATTTGTGCATTGGAAAAACTGCAACTTGAACGGGAAGGAAACTGAAAGAAATTGGTATGAACACCACCCTGACCCGGTTACAGAGATAGGGGCTGTTATAATTTTATGGGAAGGTACAATACACACAGACAGAACAATCAAAGCCAACCGCCTAGACATTGTTATTAGAAACCGCAAACAAAATATGCCTTCTTATTTATAACGCAGTATCTGCAGACTAGAATGTATCTTTGAAGATCTACAAAAAGCTGTCAAAATACATGGACCTTGAAATCTACATCTCAAAAATGTGGCACATGGGAACATCAACAATCCCTGTAGTAGTTGGAGCCCCCGGATTGGTTGGAAAAGGTTCTAGTAGACTAATTGAAGAGATCTGTGGAAGCCCATGCCTTAAAGAAATGCAAAAAATTATTTTCAGGAATACAGCCCTAACCTTACAACGGGCTTTATCTATGTAAAATATTTTTTCTTGTGACAGTGAAAAATGTCACGATGCCATTTCTAACCTTAGATCTCTGGTGGGGACCCGGAACGAAATGTGTACACAGCAAAAATCAAATGTTTAGTATGGTTTGTTTTGTTTTACGGCACATCGACGTCAATGTGTTATTTAATACCGAGTACCTTTTTTTCCTGGTAATATTTTTTCCTCAAAAATATATATCAGGTAATATAATTTTTAAAAAAATGATTTACTAGTAATTTTTTTTCAAAAACATATTGCTGGTTGTTTTTCTTTAAAATTATTTCTATTAGGTTGGTGCAAAAATAATTTCGTTTTCTGAAATAGTAACATATGTTAGAAAACGAAATTATTTTTGCACCAACCTAATAGTAATAATTTTTACAAATTATTTCTGGTATTAAAACCTAGTTTTAAACTTCCATAATGCTTTTTACCTCAGTTTCGGGGTTAACTATTTGCCCATAGGTGGGACCCTGACAGGTGTTACCACCACGGATCAAGGTGGACCTTGGAACACCAGCAATTAAGAGGTGGTTCCACACTCAAAGCCTCCTGATCAGAGGCCTTGCTGTTGGACGTAGTTTATTGTCATAACAAGTACGAAGGAAATAATAATAATAATAATAATAATAATAATAATAATAATAATAATAATAATAATAATAAGTACGTGGACCTCAGTATTTAGGTTGCCAGTATGTAGGATGTTTAGGCTATTATTATCCCAGTTATCATCTTGACTTCACGTTCTATATCACCGAACTTAAAGACCCAGATTAAGAACATTGGAATAATGCCTAATATTCCATCGCTTTATTGTTTGGTACGACAAATATTTAACGAAAGATGTTATCTCTTTCATGTGAACGTACTTATAATGCAAGATCTCTGGTTTAAAATGAAAAACCACGCGGTCAAAGAATGAATACAGCAAGCATACTTCGAAATAAAGTGTAACCCGGATATAAGAAACCCGGATATAAGAGAAACCCGGATATAAGAGCGATTTTATCTGGTCCCAAATTACAGCCATAGCTACCTAAACAAAATAGACAAAACCCGGATATAAGAGGAACCCGGGTATAAGAGACTTCTTATCCGGTCCCGACAACTCTCTTATATCCGGGTTACACTGTATATATTTTTGAAGTCCGTGAGACTTGACAGGCACTATCTGCCCTGCCACACAAGACAACATATAGAAATAAATTATCAGTATAACGCGTCTTTGAACCGGTGCTTCATTACTGGGAATGTTTGCCTTTCAGTTGGAGCAGTTTAAGTTTAAAGGCAGCCCACCCGAAAATCAGTATTTGTAACAACAATTGGGTGCAATTGAGGCATATCCGCAAATGGGGAGTTAACAATTTGAAGGTGGGGGCTTTGAAAAGGGCAGTTTTCGTGGTCTCAATCTTGCAAGGAATGAAACTCTTCCAGTACCGACATAATAAGAATATATATAATTTTTTATTTATAATATATTAGGTTGGGGCAAAAATAATGACGTAATAAAATCGTTTTTTGACGTTAAAAATACGTCAAAAAACGACATCATTACGTCATTATTTTTGCACCAACCTAATATATATATATATATATATATATATATATATATATATATATATATATATATATATATATATATATATAATTCTAATAATCTTTTTGCGTTAAATTTCAAATCTGTAAATTTACTGTACCCTTTTATTACAGACATTAAATTTTGCCTTCCGTTTTTTTTCTTTTTTTGTTCTTAAAAAAATCATTTTTTTCTATTTTTAACCTTCAAGGATGTAATTTTTTCCAGGTCGGGAGAATTATCTATCAAACAAAAAAATCATCGAAATCGGATGAAAACTGTGGAAACGCATAAAAAAAACACCCGATCACACACACACACATACATACACCGACACTTTTGAGAATTATATATATATATATATATATATATATATATATATATATATATATGTCTGTGTGTGTGTGCGTGTGTGTGTGTGTCGTTCGTTAAACAATAGGGCAGTCTCTAACCTCGGTTGTCAGCCTGTCTAGAAGAACGAAAACTATTACTTTCCATACCCGGGTGAGATGGAACTCGTTACCTTTGGAACAAGTCATCATCTACAGAAAGGAAGAACTTGACGGCAAACCAACCATGTTCAGAGTGCAGAGGTTGGGCGTGAGAGGCTAATGAGCTCACCCCTTTGAACAGTTCATTTACAGAAATCTCATAAAGATGCCTCTTATACCACGAAGCTTTTGCAATCATAATGAACATACATAAGTCCAGATATTAGGAATGTTGAAAGACATGATAATTTAAATGCAAATATCGCTTTTGGTAGATCCTGATATGTTGGATAGACACAAAATAGACAGCGATAGAATCTAATGTCCTGCAACAGCGGATATTAGATTAGTCTTTGAACTTCTTATTTATACAAACGATCTAAGTAAACAGGCACGATATTGGAAATTCTATGTTGCATTTATTTTTCTTGCATGTGTATTCAGTCCTTAATCGTGCCCGTGTAATCCGACACAGACCGAGTTAAGGATGCAAAATTCAGCTGCACCGATATAATTTATTTCCACCAACAGGAAGTTGAAATATGAGGTAGGGCAAAGAAACGATCTTTAAGAGGTCTTAATGGGTTTTCGTCTCTTTTCCCTGTCGCTTTTAGCAAGAACATCGCTGTCAATGATCATCAAATCGGCCAGAGATGTCAGTGCCTGATAATATAGAGAGCGATTTCTTTTTATAATATTCTTGTTTTATAAGAACAACATATTTTAAGAGCTGTCTCTATCTCTGATATGAGATATTGTAATTATTTAAACTATTTACATTGTTCGGGCTATCCTGATCTTTGTTGCTATATTAACGACGTTTCGTTTTTTGGACTCTCCGGCCTTTCCCAGGTGATTGTAATTTGGAACTGAACCCTTTATTTCCTCCAGTGGCTAAAAGCGTTGGTTAGATCCAGTGATTTGATCCAAAGAGTTGAAAGTTCAATACTTGACTACTGCAGTGGTGCACTAAAACTTGTAGAGTTGAGATATAGGAAGATGACTTAGGCATCCGGATGAGGCATCGCACGTGGAAATAAAATAATCTACACTGGTGGAGGAAATAAAGGGTTCATTCCAAATTCAAATCGCCTGAAGAAGGCCGGAACGTACAATGGCCGAAATGTCGTGAATATGGCAACATAGATAAAGACAACTGCCCGAAAAATTTAAATAGTGTAAATAATTTATTTTAAGATACAAGTAATAGTGCCGTATGCTTATAAAGTTAATTCATTGAAGGCATTTTTAACGGCTTATGTAAAATTCGTAGGTTATTTAAAGGCAGAAAATATTTCTAGATTGTAAGAACATTTTGGAGAAAACCAAAATTTGCTGTTACAATTTATACTTATTGACCCATAGCTGGGCGAGAAGATGCGGATTCATGCCTTTTCCAATGGTATTTGCACGTAAGTGAAGATAACGAACCAGACCGGAAATGGAACTCGGCTCACTGATTTCAAATTCGGCGCTGGTATCCATTAGACCACCCACATATCCCATCTTGCAGTACCTAGTATTCCCAAGAGATCACTCATCTAGGTAATGGCCAGGTTCACCGTTGCTTAACTTCGGTGATCGTACGAGGATCAGTGTTTCAATATAGTCGTAAGATTTACAATGCACGTAATAAAGAGAATTGACGAGGTTAAATACGTTTTGATATACACTAACTCTGATAATTGATAGATATACTGGAAACTATCATTTCTTTCTTTCGTCTAAAACGATTCCCCTTTAGATTTCCAAAACTTTTATTTTAGGTGACCAGAGTAAAATCTTTAAAATATCAAGTTTAATCCATAAATCATTGTTGTTTGTAGTTTCAGTTTTGTAAAAAAAAAAAAAAAAAAAAAAAAACAAAAAAAAACATCAAGTATTAGGTTGGTGCAAAAATAATGACGTAATAATGTCGTTTTCTGACGTATTTTTAACGTCAAAAAAGACATTATTACGTCATTATTTTTGCACCAACCTAATAGCAAATTTACAAAAAAGATATTCGTAGGGTTTCTACTTTCTTTTTATGCGCCGTGTCCCTTTCTCTCCACAATTTCTCCTCCTTTGTCTTCCTATTATTTTTCCCAAGCCCTGTCCCGCCATCTACTTACTCAAGCTCATTAAGTATGTTATGCGTTGTCTTCATATTGCCCTCTATCTGTCTCCTGAATATCAGATTTTCTAAACCTTCCTTCCTCATTATGTGACACTATTTGGCTTGCTAAAAGTGAGAAAGAAGAAAAGAAAAAGAAAAGAAAATGGAAAGGCGAGAATTAAATTTAGGTGATAAGAAGCCATCACGAAAAGGACACTAAGCGGTGTCATTTTTCTGACAAGCAAAAGTGGTAAGATTTTTTATTTCCAATGTCGAGAATGGAAGATACTGGATTTTATCTGAATTAGGTTACCGGGCGAGTGGAAATTCCTGGTTGGCCAAATAATCTCAGAGACAGAATTCTAAATAGATAAAAATTAACTGTGTTGCAAAATTACAAAAACAAAAGTGTCCGCTGACCACCATGAAGGAAAGGTTAAGCCTTTGTCTATATGTAGAAATCATTGAGAGAAAAGACATCTGTTCTGTGTCAAAACCTGGCCATGGTGGCGAACTTATTTTATCGGGAATAGTTAGCGCCGGAATGCGAAAACGTCTAATGGGCTACCCGCTTGGCGATGGTGAAAAGCTAATTGACGAATTCCAGGTTGGCCAAATAACCTCAGAGACAGAATTCTAAATAGATAAAAATTAACTGTGTCGCAAAATTACAAAAACAAAAGTGTACGCTGACCAGCATGAAGGAAATGTTAAGCCTTTGTCTATGGGCAGATATCGTTTGGAAAAAAGCATGTGTTTTGTGCCGAAAACTGGCTGAGGTGGCGAAATTATTTTATCGGATCAGAAATTGGCACCAAGAATACAAATACGTCTAAATGGCTACACACTTGTTGCTGACGAAAAGCTAATTGACGAATTCCAGGTAATACGGTTAAAGATAAGGAGTCTAGGGTGTGAGTTCTCCTCGAAGAGAAGAAGGGAAAGGAAAAGTGAAAAAAAAAAAGATAATTTTTTTTTTCTTGGAACAAGATTTTTAAATCGAGGCTAGTCTGGCCACACCCATGCTGCTGAGCGCCCATTAGCTGAATGCTCATAGATATGTTTATATTTTCATAATAAGTCAATTATGTGCCATGCGTGATACACGCTTAGGTGATCATGTATCTTTCGATACATACTGACGAGGCAGATTTTTTTTCCCGCAGTAGGTTGCCATTTCTTTATGCCGTAAGCCATTTCGCATCCGAGATTACAGAACACGGACTTTCCTGCTATTTTACCCACAACTAAGGGGAGAAAGAGTACTTATATCATTTGCAAGCGTATTAGTACGTAAGTGAATGTAATGGATTATTCGACTGGAATTCGAACACAGCTCTCTGATTCCTCAATCCGAGCCGCTATCCATTACTCCACCGTCTCTCCTCTATTTTAATAATTCAATTTTAAAAAATAAAAATTTATTATAGATGTCACAAAGTTACACGACAAATGACGCCATATTTTCATCAGGCGGACTCATTCTCACACATGCAGTTTGTTAACTTTTTCGCGACTCTAACTGTACTTATTTGTCAAATGTTCCAACTAGATTGTTGGCATGGACGCCACTAGCTGAGTCCTTTGCAGCAGATAACAACCATGCTACGTCTACAGAGTTAAATCACCCTCATCGCTTATGCATTCCTTCAGAAACAAGGCTGTTCCACTTCGAAAGTTTCTTCCCAAGATGTGTTGCTTTGTGGAACAGGCGACGTCATGGAACCTTCTCCAAACAGTACAATCTTAATGGCTTTAATTCTGCACTCAAGAGTTAGCTTTCAGTCATATCCTTATAAAGATATTCGAACAATGTGTAATATGTCCAAGGAACAAAGATGTAGATAGATAAAACCCGATTAATAAGACAAGGATAATTTTCTTCATCAGAGTTATTCAAACTCAACTGCTGATCTATCGTAAGAGGAACAAAAACATCCTGGCTTTATTATCAATAAGCATAAGCTTAGCAGCAGAAGATGCCCGGTGAATATGTTTATAACAGACTCAGAAATGAAACTAAAAGTATCTTTGACATGTTAATAATGGAAAACCTTTAACAGTAAGAAAAAAGAAGACATGGTCTTCGGAAAATATGACAGCCCACGTTATGAGCTATGTATTTCAACATTGAGTAAATACTTTTTCCCTCCCAAATGTCATGCAAATCTGAACTATCGCTGTCTGATTGCTCATATGTTGTCACCTAGGTATTGTCGACATTGATAAGATGGCTCACATTCTCTTCATTCTATAAGAGATTACATAGCAGTTCAGTACTCTTTTCTTTGTTTCTAACGATATTTCTCTATCTCTTAATAATTTGTTTATTTTCTGAGGAAATCGGCCAGCATTGACCGCTATATTGAAGATAGATATTCCATGGCAGTTCAGCTATCATTACTTTGTTTCTAAAAGCATTTTCCTATCTCTAATATTTTGTTTACTTTCTTAAAGACATGCGGAGATTGGCCGATATTCACAGTCAATAAGGAGATTAGCATTGCATACCATTTTAGAACTCTTCTCTTTGATTCTAATTACCTATCTCTTAATATTTGCTTTCACTCTGAAAGTCATTAGAAGATTGGACAGCATTCACTTCCGAATAGAAGATTAGATATTACATATCAGTTGCTGAACTCTTTTCTTCGTTTCTAACGTCATCATCTCTTAATATTTTATTTACTTTATGTTTTTTATTGATTGATTGATATGTTTTATATGGCTTATCAAATTTCTGCAGGTTATTTAAGGTCAGAATATATTTGTTTAAAAACTGTAACAATACTTTGGATATAATAACGATTTACTAATTACGGTTGAGAGAAGAGGTGAATTCACACCTTTCGTGGAAAAGGGAATAAAACTAACACGACTGGAATTGTAATAATAATAGAAAGAAGTAGACGAAAAAAGGAGAGAAGTAAGAAGAGGAGAAGGACGAGGAGGAGGAGGAAGAAGAAGAAGACGAGGAAGAAGAGAATGAAGATAAGAAGAAGAAGAAAGAGGAAGAAGAAAAACAAGAAGCAAAAAAAGAAGAGGAGAACGACGAAGAAGAAGAATAGGCAGAAGAAGAAAAAGAAGTAGAGGAAAAAGAAGAGAAGTAAGAAGAGGAGGAGGAGGAGGAAGAATATAAAGAAGAAGAAGAAGAAGAAGAAGAAGAAAAAGAAAAACGGAAGACGAGGTAGAAGAAGAAAAGGAAGAAAAAGAAGCCTTGTAGAATTTAACACACACATAGTATATCGAATGCAAGAGCGCTAAAAAATAGCCATAATACTGCTTGACGAGTTTGATTAAATGTGTCTATGATTTCCTAATATTTATCACGGAACCTGCATATTAGATCCACACTAGCATGCATGATATTTGTCTGAAGGCTTCTAATGAAAAGACTCTAATTTTGCGCTGCAAAAATAAAGCCTTCCGTTTCAGCCATTAATTCAGACCCTCGTAACAATCAATGAGTGTTTACTTCAACATCGGCTTTATTAGCACATTTTGGATATTGACCCTGCAGAGGTTTGTCTTACCAGCGTTGTTTCATTAGTTCATCAGTTCAAATGATTTATCCTTGGTTTTCTTTTTCCTATATCTTGCTGCAAGACTTGGTTTTTAAGATCTGTTTTGGCTTTCAACGGAATTTACTAAATGTAAAGCGCGTTTGTATTTACAACCTCCTTCCATGATTTAATATCTTTCTTTCTGTTTCCGTGTTGTTTGACTAATTGTATCATCCTATCCATTGTTGCTTCCATGTCTATTAGTAAGCCAATAGTCTTGCATGTAAAACTAGTTAAATAAGTACACTTCCCCTTTTTACGGCGTATATATCGACGGTCTACATCAGTTTTTGGATGATGAATGTTATATTGAGAAAGAAGCTTTATTGCCATAGAATCCATTCGTCTGATGTTATATTGAATTCAATTCAAGATGTTGAAACTATATTGAAACATTAGGTTAGCAAGGCTTTTAACGGCCATAATTCTGTTCTGAGAATTTAATTCAGTTTATAGTATCAGTTGCTCCCATTAATAGTACTTTTGTTCGCACTATTTCTTGCATTTATTTTGTATAGTGAATTCCTTCAAACTAATTTACACCGAGATTCTTATAAGCGATTTCTTGCAGTAAATCTTTGATTGTTACCCCAGAGTCTAAGCTAATAGGGAGGTATGTTGTAGCGATCCTCGTAGAATTGTGGCTTTAGCATATTTAAACCAGCCGAATTCAATTTCAGTATCATCACTGAAAGAGTTTACCGTTTTCAAGAGAGCTTCCATTCACTGTCATTTCTAGCATGCAATTTTATGTCATCCATGTACTTATCGACGGTCTGCATCGAACCCTGGATGGTTCATGTTATGCTTTCTAATAAAGAAGCTTATTTGTCATAGAATCCATTCGTTTTATACCATACTAAATTCAATTCAGTAAGCCTTAAAAGCGAGGAAGTTTATTTTACAAGAAAACGGAACTACAAATGAAAGGCTATTAACTATTCGAAGAATTTTTTTTTCTGGACAAGTAAGGAGAAATGAAAGCTAGTAGAATTTAACACACACACATACATAGTATATCGAATGCAAGAGCGCGGAAAAATAGTCATAATACTACTTGACAAGTTTTATTAAATGTGCCCATAGAAAGAGTAGACGTTAAAGAGCAATATTGAAACCAGCTAAAAAAAAGCAAGTTGTGGCGAGCAATGATCATCAATGTGCATAATACAAAGAAAAAAGTACAAAATTTTGTATTTTAAAAATAGAAGGACGACAAATTGAATCCCAGCGACATGCCATTCGCGGCGATCGTGATAAAAGCTACTATTAGTTTGGTGCAAAAATAATGGCGTAATAATATCGTTTTTTGACGTTAAAAAATACGTCAAAAAACGACATTATTACGTCATTATTTTTGCACCAAACTAATACTATATAAATATCACAAAACCACATCTTCAAAAGAGAACCGTGAGAAGAAATTATCAATATAATTAACAACAAACCACTTGCAAGTGGCTCTTGTATTGTCCGAATGCGCTTTGGACAACAGAAACTGATAACAATTTTTTACACTTCCTTTCCCCCAACAAAGAGAAATACATAAAAATACAAGAAAAAATGAAAACAAAAAAGCAATTCATGAAATTTTCATTGACACATTCAACGAATCAAGTTTGAAATAAAGATTGCTGTCCAAATACGCATTAGTCAATTACTGATGCCTAACGTTGAGTGGACGGACAGGTCTGTCTACGAAACTCTGGAGTCGGGATCCATTACTCAGCTAAGTGACAAAACTTTTATTTGTATTAATTAAATATATAGCGGGTGTAACAGCAAAATTGTCTAAATCGTGTAAAGGGATACAGTGTAACCTGGATATAAGAGACCCTGATATAAGAGAAACCCGGATATAAGAGAGATTTTCTCTAGTCCAAAATTAGAGCCTGTTTTAATGTATATAAATTAGACCAAACCGGATATAAGAGAAACCCGGATATTAGAGATTTCTCCAGTCCCGACAACTCTCTTATATCCGGGTTACACTGTATTATCTAATTGTTAGATCAAGCTCTGTACCGTTGTATCTTGGAAATGATTTAAGATATCTTACTGGAATTTTTATAACACTACTGGACTCTACGTTGAGCAATAAGAATGTATAATTACTCTCCAAGCTTAACAGAAGAAAGGTGATAAAATCGCCCAGAAACGAAAATGCCATGTTCATAATTAATTAATCATAGCTAAGGATCGGAAGCTTATGAAGTATTCAAATGAAGTTCAAATATATACATATTATTCCATTATTCAACATATTCAAGATGATTTTTACCCTCTTTAACTTTCCAACTTTTCGTCCTGGAGCAAAAGGGTGCTTCACACGGTTAGTAGAATTACTGAAGGCCTGAATGTTATATTTTCTCTCACCGTTGTTCAGTTGGGAAGACAGGGGGTCTGACACAAAACAATTTTAAACTGACCTATTTTTATCTGAATAAATCAATGTGTTTTCCACTTATTCTTACGACAAGATGGCAAAATACCTTATCTGAAAACCTGTAAAAAAGAAACTCAATTAATCTAGCAGTTGTTGAGATAATAAGCATTTTGTGGGATGGATAAGTATGCCTTTACACGATTTGGACAATTTTGCCGTTATACCCGATATATATATATATATATATATATATATATATATATATATATATATATATATATATATATATATATATATATATATATATATATATATATATATGCACACATACAGTCATATCTGCTCAAAACCACTAAAATCGACCTTGCTAATCGAACGATCCTCCGTGAATTGATCGGTTAAAGCCCGTCAGGTTATATGACGATTCTGTATAGGATACAGGTTCGATTCCTGTCGGAGGACGAATATTTTCTATGAACATTTCTCGGACATTCAGGCCGGTAAATTTTATTAATACTGTTTATCATAAAACAGAGAACTTACTTAAATATTTGTATCTATAAGAAGAATGTATAAACAAAAATATCTTAAAAATAATTGTCGAACTTTGTCCATTTTTTTTTTATATATATATATATATATATATATATATATATATATATATATATATATATATATATATATATATATATATATATATATATATATATATATATATAAAGAGAGAGAAATAGAGAGAGAGGTGAGAGACAGAGAAAGATGGTTACAGAGTATTTCCTAGCCACATGAATCGTTACACTTTTCTTAGGAAAACGTAAGATAACACATTGTTCGCAAAAAAATGTCAAAATAGGAACGGTGAAAATCTATATATTTCTGCGGCGAGATACAAGGTTATTTATAATATTCCAATAAATCTTAAAAGCTTTGAACATCAAGAAATGTTTTAATGCAATTTCTGCATCTGCTTCGCAACGGAATGTTTTTTGACTTAACTGTCACTAGGCGAAAGATGTAGAAAAATATGGTGGTGTGGTAATATCTCGTATTTCAAATCGGTGATATTCTGGAGCCTGCTTGGCAGCATGTGGCCGACCAATGTCTTGGAGCAGGAACTGGAACTTGTCGATTAAATGAATGTGCGTTTCATTGAGTTGTTGACAGTATATTTCATCTGCGATATTCTGGTTAGAATCCTGAAAGTTGTAATGGCTAAATTCCAATGGCGGACCTCCAGACAATCATGGGAGTTTTCTGATGGAAAAATTCCGTTTTTGGTAATTTTCTGTGTCCTTCATCATAATCAAGCCATTGAGCCAATCGGTGACCATTGCTATGAAGAATCAATTTCTTATCACCTATCAATATTCGATCAAAACATGGAACATTCGTATTTCTCAGATGGAGCGTCGAACCCACTTGTAAACTTCGTAGTGTTTGACATTAACTGAATTAATGGGGAATCCATTTATCGAGTTTCTTCATATTTCCAATTTTCTTGAGATGGTCCGATATGGTTGAAATGCTGACACCCATTATCTGAAACTTTTCTCTGACATTTTGACGTGTGTTTTGTTCGACTTTTGAGAAATTGATTGTCAATTGTAGATAGACGTCCTGTAAGACCTTCGTCTTCAAGACTTGTACTACCACTTTCGAACTTCAGAAACCAGCACCGTACTGTCCGATTACAAATAGATTCTTCACACCATGCTGCAGGTAAATGGTCAATATGACATGGTTGAATACATGCATAAAAAAATAAACGCCTCTCTTCTTTTTTCATCTATCAAGATGAGAGGTATATACTTTTTAAAGTTAAATTCTAAAAGAGATTGAGAAATAATTAATAAAGAGGACTCTGTAATCGTTGGGTTTGCTTTGGTTTGCGGCATAATCAACCTCAATGGGTTATTTAATGCCGACAGAATTTTAATTGCTGGTAATATTTTAATTTTCAAAATATTATTACTGGTAATAATCTATTGCTGGTAATATTTTTTTTACAAAGTACTTCTGGTATTAAAATCTGTTTTTATACTTTCATAGTGTTTTGACCCCAGTTTGGGGGTTAACTAGTTGCCCATGGTTTGGACCCTCTTAATTGCTGGTGTTCCCAGGTCCAACATGACCCGGAGTGGTCATGTTGGACCTGGGAACATCAGCAATTAAGAGTTAGTTCTTCACTCCTTAAAATCTCCTGATCAGAGATCTTGCTGTTGGACGTAGTTTATCGTCTTACCCAGGACGCGGATGTAGTTTATCGTCTTACCCAGGACGCGGATTTAGTTTATCATCTTACCCAGGACGGTTAATCGTTAGGAATGTGTAATATATATATATATATTTTTGTACATTATTTTTAAATAATATATTCGAAAAAAAATTAAAATATATTTTTTTTCTAAATTCGGACATTATTTTCCAAACAACATAATATAACCCAACATTGCCTCCCTATGGATAACAATGTGAGTCGAATATCCTGAACAAAGAAAAAGAGAATAATGAAATGAAACAGGATGTTTTTATTTCATGACTCGAATATCAATAAGACATCGAAATAGGTGCCGCTTTCTTTGTCAAATATAGATACATCAATAGAGATTTCAGAAAACGAAAACATCCTCAGGCCCCAAATCATACGCATATACATACACTAAGGAACACAAACAGGCACATACGAACACGCACATACACTAAAACTAAGACAAATGTTTGTTTACATCTTGGAACACAAGAGTAAACGCAGATGTACGGATATATGGAAAAATAGACGCACTTCTAAACAAGCATATTAAATGTTATCGATACAGGCTTTCACATGTCATTCACACATATAAACAGGATGGAATGAATACACAAGAAAAATAATTGGGCGCTTTCAAACACTTGGGAAATTAGAGGTAATCATTTCGACATGGGAATGGCAATTAATTCGAACTGAATCCGTAACATTCACAAAATAATTAGATCACATCGGTCATGTATTTAACTGAAATAGACTGCGTACAATACAATTGTTTCAAAAGGACGATTTTTTTTGGGGGGGGGTTCTTTTCTATATACCTAGCTTCTTCCGGAATTGGGCTCCCCACAACCTTTTATCCTTTCTTAACTATTTTTGATTTCTTTTTTCATCTTCTACTCCCTGATCTAACATCGATTTGCACAAGCTTCTTAGGTAGGTTACTCAATCTTGCCTTCCGTCTCTCGTACCTTCTTTAAACCATGTGAGTCTCAAATTATCGATGTCATCTTTCGTCATTGTTTCTCCAAGGAATTTTAATTTGTTTAGATTCTAAATATAAACGTTTTATTTCATTTACTTAAATCTTCCTCATTGATCAAATGCCCGGTCAATGGTATTTTCTATAGAAGCGCATCTCATTACCACAACTCTTCTCGTCGTCTGTAAGTAAATTCTGAAGCATTCAATGACATATAGAAGGAATTATATTACATAGAAGGTTACCAGTCATTTTTAACTTTATTTTTTTCTTTTTCGTAATATATTGTGGAACTGTAGGAAGTCATCATTCACAATTCCAATGCGACTTTCGGTAAAACAAATTACATGTAGCGTCCTTGGTATGAAGATAAGCTACATCCGCGTCCTGGGTAAGACGATAAATTACGTCCAGTAGCAAGGCCTTTGACAAGAAGGCTTTTAGGGGCGTGGAACCATCTCTTAATGGCTGGTGTTCCCCGGTGCACCGTAACCCGGGTGATAACATCAGTTAGGGTTCCAGGTATGGGCAAATAGTTAACCCTGAAACTGGGGTAAAAACACCAGGAAAGTGTAAAAATAGGTTTTAATACCAGAAATACTTTGTAAAAAAATATTACCAGCAATAAAGATTTTGTCGGCATTACATAACCCATTGAAGTTGATATGACATAAAACAAAACAAACCAAACCAAATATATAATGAGATAGATAGATAGATAGATAGATAGATAGATAGATAGATAGATCAAAAATTATTACCAGCCATAAATTTTCGAAGAAAAGAACTATTACCACCAATACATTTTTGAAAAAAAAAAATTATTTCCAGTGATATATTTTTTAAGGAAAAATATTACCAGAAATAGATTTTTGATAAAACAAAATATTACCAGCAATAAAAATTTTGTCGGCATTACATAACCCATTGAGGTATTGATATGCCATAAAACAATCCAAACCAAAACCAAATAACATATTTAGATTTATTTAGTTGCTTGATTTGTGATCTTCAAATTGTAACTCGTAATTTGGGATCTTCCGGTGACTGTCGAACAGATCCTTGTGGCTATCGTAAGTCTAGCTATGTGTGTGTGTCTGTGTGTGTATATATATATATATATATATATATATATATATATATATATATATATATATATATATATATAACCCCACACACAGTGGGGGGAACAAATATTCGTACACATGCAATTTTTTTATTCATTTATTGTATTTCCAGCTAATGAATAAACATACATATATATATATATATATATATATATATATATATATGTGTGTGTGTGTGTGTGTGTGTGTGTGTGTATATATATATATATATATATATATATATATATATATATATTTGAATAAAAACAGACCACGTTAAGGTTACACGTAATAAATTATTTCACCATAACCCCTTTAACAGGGCTCTGGATCATCAGACTTTAGTTCCAAAAATTGAAATGAAAAATGAAAAATGAAAAATGAAAAGAAATTCACACATTTTTGACGGACCTCATCAAGTATACGTAAAATTAACAATTTTACATTGAGTTTTTACATTGAGCTCTCCGGATATCATCCTCCACGGGTCTACCCATACGGATTACCTAAGCTTGCATAAACTATATATAAATATATATATTTATATATATACCCCCACACACAGTGGGGGGAACAAATATTCGTACACATACATTTTTTTTATTCATTTATTGTATTTCAAGCTAATGAATAAACATACATTTCACATAATTAGCTGTGCACAAATGCATAATAACTAAATACGCATAGAAAGCAGAAACACAATTTGATTTAATAAAAAAGAATCTCACTTACCTATTTTAATGGGTGAAAAAAGTATTCGTACAATAGCAAGTTAGGATTTTACAACTTTTCAATTGCTTTAAAACTAAAGATTATTCAAGTGGAATATTCTAGAATTTTCCAATAATGTTATCAGTTGTCATTTTTTACCTAAAAATGGAAACAACATTCTGTAATTGATATTCGTGCAAGAAGCTTATCATCATGGCAAGAGGTAAAGAATTAATAAATTCGCAAAAAGAACTTATTGTTAAGCACTAGAAAGACGGTAAAAGTTACAGGAAAATCTCAGACAACCTCAGTATACCATTTACTACCATTAGTTCATTCATTAAACAGTATAAAAACTCCAAACTGCGAACACAGATTAACCACAGAAAATTTCTTCAAGATCTTCGAGGAAATTAATGCGTCAAATGAAGCAAAATCTAATAGTTGCTCTTCAAGAGTTGCAGGATGAATTAATTTCATTAGGAATCGGTGTCACTAAATGGACAATAAGCGAGGAAATTCATAGAAACAATAAGTCAGGCTCCCCTCAGAAGACTCCATTGCAATTGAAAAGACAGAAAGAAGCCATATTGAAATTCGTTCGTGAACAAAAGGATAAGGAAAAATCGTATTGGGAAAGAGTATTATGGACAGTCGAAACCAAAACTAAGTTGTTTGAATGTAATTCTATAAATCATTTATGGAAGAAAGACGGCGATGACTTCAAACAAAAGAAAACAGTTCCAACTGCTGGCAGATTCATGGATTCGGGATGTTTTTTTCTGCAAAAGGTTCAGGCAACCTATTAGTAATAGATGGCAGAATGAATACCGCAGCATATCCACATCTTATGGAAGCGAACTTAATGATTTCTGTTGAAAATCTTGAAGTTCTTCCTGATTGGATCTTCAAACGATAATCCTAAGCACACTGAAAAATCAAAGAAGAAATGGCTTGCTGAAAATAATGTAAATATCGTGAAATGACAAAATCAGTCTGCAGATTAAAAGGCAGAGAATTGTAACAATCATCCCGGATTTGAAGACTATCTGAGAAAAAGAATGGAACAGAATACCAACTAAAATTTACTAATCATTAATTAATCTTAGCGAGAGAGCCTCTTGATTTTGTCCAAGGGGAAGAATACAGCAGTCTCTCTTCTTGAGGGTTGGGCGGGCCCTACTAACATCAGTTATGTTTAGTTTACTTTGTGTTTATATTTAGTTTGTTTTGGGGTTCATTCCCTTCCCTTTCATTTTATTCATCCATAAATTTTAAGCATATATTTTATAATCCTTTGAATTTTAAGGCATGGGGAGCGTTTTGTAGGTTCCCCTTGAGAGGATGCGGTATTATGGTGAATGGAGGATTGAATGGTGACGGACGATTTCTAATGGTGAATGTGGAAATTGTAAATGTGTGAATGGGTCGTGAATCAGATTAGCTTGGTATAAGATAGTAAGTGAAGACTAGGCCCAACCCCTCCTCATTTTGGCCTTGTGCCGCAATTGCATTTTAAATACAATAAATACTAGTTATATGATGAGGTGCTTTGCTGTAAAAGTGAATAATGGTTGTTCTACAAAGTATTAAATGATTATGTAGTTTTTTTTTTTTATTCTAATAATACTTTTTTTCGCCCATTATATGGATAAATGGGATATATTTATATTAAATCATTTTTTCTGTTTTCCATGTATGTTTAGTCATTATGCATTTGTGGACAGTTAATTATATGAAAAGTATTCGTTGTAAATACAATAAATAAAAAATGTGTATGTGTACGAATATTTGTTTCCCCCACTGTGTGTGTGTGTGTGTATGTGTGTGTATATATATATATATATATATATATATATATATATATATATATATATATATATATATATATATATATATATATATATATATAAGGAATATGTTTAGTTTACTTTGTGTTTATATTTAGTTTGTTTTGGGGTTCATTCCATTTCATATATATATATATATATATATATATATATATATATATATATATATATATATATATATATATATATATATGTATGTATGTATAATGAAGTGGATTAAGTCCAACAATTATTTAACATATTTTCTGTTTATACGTTATTTTTCTAGATACAATTTATTCAAGTAAATACTTTGTAATTTTTGTTTACTTAAAAAGTATTCATTACTTTCTACCTGTCAGTATTTTTCGAAAAATTTCCTAAAAATATACTTGACAGAAATCGAGCCTCTAGTCGTACGCATTAATCGTCATTTGGCCAAATTTTACTAACCAAACGCTTCTGTGTAGCGGAATGCTACAGCATATCAGGTCAAATGACGCCATCAGGATAGGAGACAGGTTCGATTCCTGCCGAAGAACGCATATTTTCTACGAAATTTCTCAAATATTCAAGTAGGTAGATGTAATTAATACGGTTTAATTTAAAAAAAAAATAATGTACTTAAATAAAATGTATCTATAAAAGTAATATATATATATATATATATATATATATATATATATATATATATATATATATATATATACATTTATATATGGGTGTGGTTGTGTGTGCGTGTGTATATATATAAATATAAAAGTCATCACTCAGAGGCGACAGGCTGTTTCATGCTAGACGCAATCGTCAGGCCTGACGATTGTGTCTAGTATTAAACAGTATGTCCCCTCTGAGTGTTGACTTCAGTGTTGACTTTTATATTTATATTTATATACGCTCTATCTCTGATATTGAGCACCTTATCTCATATATACCACACTTTAAAACTATATTTCTGCATATATATATATATATATAATTTCCATGTTAAATTAACAAAATGTCAGCTTTGAGGGTGGATATATTTGTTTCATATCTGTATAAACATTCTGAAGATGGCGCATGTTTAAAAAAAAAACATATCCAAATTTTCGAAAATTTTTATCTTTATTTTCACCAGAAATTAAATCAAACATTCGAACTGCTCATGATCAGACATAATAGACATTCATTGTCTGTTATATTTAAAAGGTATATGTTTATATATATATATATATATATATATATATATATATATATATATATATATATATATATATATATATATATATATATATATATATATATATCTATATATATATATATATTTAAACATATACCTTTTAAGTATAACTGGACGGTCTCCTTGTCGGTAAATGCTGCCATAATCATTGCTTTCAGTTCATTTTTGATGTCACGTAGAGTTTTGTTTGTCATTCGCTCAACTGCGCCTCAAACATAATAATTAAAGGGGTTGCAATCTGTGCAGTTAGGTGACCGGATGTATGGGCTGATATGGTTGCAGAAAGTGGCTTGACAATCATGACTGGGTCCTCTTGTTTTTGCGGCTTTTCTGGGATGGTACTGCGTCCTGTTGCCATATATAGTACCTTCCAGGAGTCAGCCTCTTGATCCAGGAAAACACTACCTGCTCAAGCTGATATAGGCCCCCGTGTTATGTCTTCGGCACAGTGAGAAAATGAATTGTGGCATAGCGTCACCATCACTAGCCATCGCTTCAAACACTATGATGTTGACTGGATATATCGTCCGACTTATTCCGAATCCTCTGCACTATCCTCAGATTGTCACCTAAACACCCTTTAATATTCGCAGTGGAGCTTCCGGCTCGAATGCCAAGCAGTACAGTTTGACGTTTCAAATTTTATGGTTGAGTAAATTGCGTCACAGTCCTCTTTGTCTCGCAGACAGTGTGCTTTTTATTCATATGTAAATTAACGAAGTGAGGAAGTGAGGGGTGAGAGAGAAGGCATTAGTGAGTTAGCAGATATTGACACATTTAACCGTTTAAATGTGTCAATATCTGCTAACTCACTCATGTCTTCTCTCCCCACCATCACTTTGCTAATTTACATATGTTTAATACGGCCCGTCAAAAATGTGTAAATTTTCTTTTCATTTTTTGTTTGGAAGTAAAGTCTGATGATCCGCAGTCCTTTCAAAAGCGCTGTGGTGAAATAATTTATTACATGGAACCTTAAAGTTGTCTGTTTTTATTTAAATTATTTGCTCTGGATTTACATTGAGCTCTCTGGATTTTATCCTCCTTAGGTTTACCCATACGGATTACCTAGTTTTTCATAAAGTATATATATATATATATATATATATATATATAATGATATATCTCAAGCTATCTCGTTTCACATTTATCAAAGCTAGGTAGCTAGATAGCTGTAGGCAGGTATTGAACTCACAACCTTTCGGGTCTAGTCTCTGGACCAAACTAACATCTTTCTCCACTGAGGCGTGTGTCTTTGATACCAGGTCACAGCAATCGTGAACCAAACTTGAGGAGTTGAGTTAAAGGGAAATAACTGAGACCGCCGGAAGAGGCATGGCACGTGGAACTAGAACAATTCACTTCGGTGGACGAAATAAAGTGTTCGTTTCGAAATTCCAATCACCTGAAGAAGGCCGGAGCGTACAACGGCCAAAATTCTGTGAATATGACATCGGAGATGAGGCTACCAATCCGAATAATGTAAATGATTATAATACCTCTTCTCAGAGATATATAGAGATAAACTTATCAATAATAAGCATATCGGTACCTCAAAGTTTCTAAATGTTTGACACCGTCATTCACATCCTCCTCTTTAGCGGCAAACCATTTATTATTATTATTATTATTATTATTATTATTATTATTATTATTATTATTATTATTTATTAAAAAATAAAAAATTATAATAAGTATATTAGAATTAAAAATTATGAAAGTGAAAATATTAAAAATGATATCAATTAATTAAATGAATTCTAGTATTAAATCATTAATTGAGAACAAAAAGCAGAGGTCGCTTCCTGTAGAATTGAACAATGGCTATTCTACAAAGTATTAAACGAAGCTTATGTATTCATTTTTGTATTGTACCAATATTTTTTCACCCATTAAAATAGATAAATGAAATTTATTTGTATTAAATAAAACTGTGTTTCTGTTTTCAATGCATATTTAGTTATTATGCATCTGTATACAGTTATAAAAAGTATGTTTATTCATTAGATGGAAATAAAATAAATTGTATGTGTACGAATATTTGTTTTCCCCCACTGTGTGTGTGTGTGTTTGTATATATATATTTGCAATCTCTGGTGGAGCAGTTGCCAACCTAACCGTCGGAGTTTCGATTCCCTCGCTAGTGGATGCGCACTGCTGATGAGTCCCAAATATAGGACGAAACGGCCGTCCAGTGCTTTCTTCATTCTGTTGAGGTTTCTGTCAGACTCGATGAATCAATCAATTAATATATATATATATATATATATATATATATATATATATATATATATATATATATTAAAGGCATTTTTATGTTTAACGTTCTTTTTATAGATACAAGTATTTAAGTAAATGCTCTGTTTATAATAAACAGTATTAAATAACATTTACCGGCCTGAATGTCCGAGAAATTTTCATAGAAAATATTCGTTCTTTAATGTTCGTTAAACATAAAAATGTCTTTAATAAATAAATTGTCGGACTTTGTCCATTTCGTAATATATGACGTCATTTGTTTACATTTGATACGCCATGAGCAGTTATGAATATTCGAGATTCATGGAAGATTGAAGTTTATAAGCAGTAAATTCGACCTTGCCTACCGAACGCTTCTTTGTAGCCTAACGGTAAGGCACGTCAGCGTAAATGACGGTTCCGTATAGGATGCAGGTTCGATTCCTGTCAAAGAACGAATATTTTCTATGAAATTTTCTCGGATATTCAGGCCGGTAAATGTTATTTAATACCGTTTATTATAAACAGAGCATTTACTTAAATATTTGTATCTATAAAAAGAACGTTAAAAAATGTCTTTAATAAATAAATTGTCGGACTTTGTCCATTTCGTAATATATATATATATATATATATATATATACTCGACTCTCCCGTCGAATTCGACGTATGAGAGTCAAACAGATCAGTTCCCAGGAAACCGACAACAGCACATAAGATTTGATTATAGTGGTGAAGGTTTCGTGCAGGACCATCCACACATTTGAAGGGCCGAATATAGAGACCTAGAGAAATAAGTGCCACAAACGAGCCTCCGCAGGTTTTGAATTCAGAGTTATCCTTCTCTTAGACCAGTTGCCATCCAAGGCTTTAGTACCCAGTCTGTCCTGCTATTTACCCATAGCTGGAGGGAGAAGAAGAGGATTCACACGTTTCCCAAGGGTATTAGCACGTAAGTGAATGTAATGGATTCGACTGGAATTCGAAATCGGCTCTGCTATCGCTCAATCCAAGCCGCTATCCCTTACTCCACCGTGCTATATATATGTATATATTGAATACTTCGACCAAATGCGTACGTGTGTCTGCAAACGATATTTATATGAGCAAATCCCACACTCTTCACATATGTTTATGTGTGTGTCAGCTCCGGAGAATGAGCCTGCGTGTGTATGTGTTTGTGACTGCTTACGTCCATAAGTGTACATGCGGGTATGTATGTTTGCGTAAGTATGAGTGGTGTCGTGACAACAATTTTTCCCCCTACTTTCACAAAAACACCGATATACGCAACTATATATAGATCCAAAATGTAAAAATTAGTCAGTTTGTCTGACGATCGCAAATGGCGTGAAACACAGGATCACAAACTCACATCAATTCAACCAAATATGTTAGCTCTCTCACTGATATTGAGCGCTTTCTAATAACACCGCGCATATATAAAATGTAAATAATATATATAAAAATTGCATACATATATGCATATATATATATATATATATATATATATATATATATATATATTAGGTTTGTGCAAAAATAATGTCGTTTTCTCACATAGTAACATATGTGAGAAAACGACATTATTTTTGCACCAACCTAATAATTAAATTCCCAGAGCAATTCTGTGAACAAGACGGATTGGTATAAAATGACAATTGGAAAAAAAATCTTAGATTTTGCCGACGCGTTTCGTCTTCCGACTTTTTCAAGGCAAAAATGAAATCGAAATATATATATATATATATATATATATATATATATATATATATATATATAACGATAACCAGGAATATTAAACAAACGGTATCACTTGAAACTTGTACCTGAAGATTGTGAATAGCATGAAATCCGAGTTTTATTTTTTTTTTAATCGTTTCACCCCATGAAAGGCGGGAGGCCACTAGCACGCAAGGGGTTACAGAGAGCTGGAGCTAGAGCATATAGGAGTGATAGTGGAAAAGATGAAGAGAAGGATAGGGCATAGATCAGGGCATCTGGAGACGTCGATTGACATTACATTTGAATAGTTGGAAATTATAGCTATCAGAGAAACAGGAAAATGGGAGGAAGTTTCTACAGGCGAGAGGTGCGAGATATGAAGCCATTGGAGTAGGAGAGACGGCTACATTAACAGTTTCGACAGTGACAGAGTGAGAGCATGATGCCAGCCTAGTAAAACGCTTAAATTCATGAAGTCTGGGGATCATCGAAAGCAGCTCATCAGAGCAATTGCCATGAAAGCATTTGTGAAAAATAGAGAGGCGACGCCACGTCTTTGAGAGAGCAACTACAGACGAGATGACAGATCAGGGCCAATTACATTGCATATCCATCTCTGGATCTTATCAAGAAACTTGAGACAAACAGGAGGAGAATAAAAATTATGAAACTGAAATAATTAAAAATGATTTCAATGACTTTTATGAATTCTAGAACCATTTTTGTAATACTGGTATAATTCTTACTGTATACCGAATTGAGCATGTCGAGGCCGTTTAATGGTTAGCAAGCTTGTCTCGCTAGAACAGTTACTACTGAGTAATGAGTTCGATCCTCTCCTGATACCTCCTACTTTCGGCCTTGTGCCACATCTAAGGTGTGCTTGAAAAATCACTACTGTATACCGTCTTTTGTATCCCCCTATATGTATGCGAGATCAGATAAAAAAGAACAAGACTGTCTCTAAACTACCAAAGCTAAAATTTACACAGAGTGAATTTGCTTTGCACCGATCGACCTTGCCGCCTGTAGCTCATACACACTATGTTATAACGTTCTCGCTCACTTCTGTTGTTTATAGTAGGGCTTGGAAGGAAAGTGTGTAGAGTGTGGTCGTCTCATCACACCACAGTTTCCACCAGTCACCCTGTCTTGTCTAGTAGCTTTTTAGTCAAGTACGACATCTCCCATGTTCGACAACCACCATACCCCGGGTATCATCCCGTTTTCTTCTTCAAAGAAAGGAACAATTTATTAAGGCTTCGAGGAATTCTGAGAGAATAAGACAAGCCAGCTGCTCGCTGTCCCCTGAAATGAAGTTCGAGGAAGCTTTCATCAATGGAAAGACGCTGGATAAAGAGCGTGGCTTCAGAAGGAGACTAATAAGTTTAAATGCTGAATTAATATTTATTGTTGTTTTCTTATCGCACTAGTTCTGATAGTTTTTGATCAGACCTCGTAGCTAGATAGACAAAGTCATGAATGTTTCACATCAATGGAAAGGCATTGTATGTCTATATTTACAAATTAAGTTAACATGTTATACTTCAGCAATGGCCCAGAAGCAAGCATTTGTTCGTTTTCTTAATTAATCATTTGATATTCGTTCGCAAAAATATAATTTTAATTAATCTGATTAGATTTCTGTAGGATTTCTTCGCAAAACACTTGCAAAGGACGAAGGAAAACAAAGCTAAACTAAAGAATGTTCTCAGTTAATTGATATTGATCAGTATTGATCACGAAAGGAATTGATTAATTTTGTCGGTCTTAAGGTGATTAAGGTGATTTCTAAAATTAGTAAATTGAATAGGATAATTATTTATATACTTGAGAAAGAAATACATATTGAAAAAAAAAAACAGGTCGTTAGTCCAGTGGTTATATCACGAGCAATAGAATCTGAGGACTAAGTGTAAAAGACAAAAGAAATAAACTGTTAGTTTTCCCTCACTACATGCTATCAGTTTTAAAACTCCCTTACACACCCAGGACAAATAACAGGGAACAGGGGAGACCTTTAACCCTATAAGAAAGTCTAACTTTGTCTTTAACGTGTTCCACTCATTCACTCAATTTTTGGAAAGGTCTCGTGACCTGTAAGTCGTTCACATATACTCGCATTTTAAGATTTTCTGTTAGTACAAGAACCGAGATTGTTAAGCCTGTCGTCTACCTTACAGAACCTGTTATTCCTCAGCGATCACCCATATTAGTCTCAACGTAGCTTATCTTCCGTGAACGGGCGGGAACCGATATTACATTGTGATATGGCCATAAAATTTTAAACTTTAAAAAAAAAAAAATTTAAACATTCTTCTTTTTTTTTTTTTTTAACTTGGACTGAAATAAAAATGTTCATTCTGATGTTAGAAATGAGAATCTGATAAAAAATATTTGCCTTTTTATTTTTTTCTTGTCACATATGAAAATAATCGATAACAAATACGTATCGATCATAGTTATGTAATAAAATTCAAGTTCGTCGTTATCCTAAATATCATTATAGATTTTCACTGGTTTTAGATGGTTATTGATTTAAGAAAAAATAATCAGTTATTTTCCAAAATTGATTTTATTGAAGAAAATATGTTCACATGGATGATTTAAACAAACTTCTCTCGCTTTCTCTAAGATGATGGAAGTCGTTGGGTTTTGTAATAAACATATACAAAAAAGCTTAACTGATATTGAATTTTAATGACTTAGTGCGAAGGATTTATCAGATTTTTTTTTTACTCTGAGTGATGTTATGACAGAAATAGAGCAAGCCCAGTCTCATAAAGTCACGCGTATAACCATCAAATGAGAACGATTTGGTCACAGGTTTTGACAAAGCTGTGCATTCCCGCATGGTATAAAAATAATTTTTTCTTGGGGAATCATGTCCGTATTATTATTATTATTATTATTACTAATATTATTATTGCTGTTGTTGTTGTTGTTAATTGTTTTAATCATATTATTATTTCTATATATTTATATATTTCGATTTCAGCGATTGTCCCACTACCTACCAAGTTTGCCTGATAAAACTAAGTTTAGGGGTATGTGTTGTTATGGTTATTTTTCATTATTTGTTTTACTGCAGTATCTGTGCTGTACTTATCAAAACAATTTTTTGTACTTCTCTTAAGGTGGAATTTTTTTTTCAATGAGTTGTTGTGTTCCTTTTTTTATCATTCCAAGCGCACCTACTATGACTCTTACGATTCTTGTTTTCAATTTCCACATTTTTAAAATTTTGATTTCCAGATCTTTATACTTCGATAATGTTTTCAGATTCCTTGGTTCATATGTTACAGTCATCTGGGAAAGCCTTATCAATTATTAGGCAGATAGATTCCTTTTCTGTTTTTGACAATTATTTACTTGCTTCGATCTTACTGTCTGTAAAAATCGTGTAATCCCATACAATTGTGATGTCTTATATTTCTTTAACTGTTGCTAGATGGTGGTAATACCAGTATTAACATCTTTTTGAAAGTGTTTGCACATTGTCCAGTGTAAATATTGCGTCACTTTATCGTGCCTATTTTATATTGATCTGGTTCGTGTACAGTACATCCTGAGATTAGAGGGTCTATGGTCTCCAAATATTTGTCACGGAACCTGGACTTTTGATCCATACTGGTATGGATGATATTTGTCTGAAAGCTACTAATGAAGAGTCTCTAGTCTTGCGTTTCAAAAATAAAGCCTTCCGTTTCAGCCTTTAATTCAGACGCTTGTAACAATCGAGGAATGTTAACTTCAACATCGGCTTTATTAGCACATTTTGGATATTGGCCATGCAGAGGTTTGTCTTACCAGCGTTGTTTCATTAGTTCATCAGTTCAAATGATTTATCCTTGGTTTTCTTTTTCCTATATCTTGCTGCAAGACTTGGTTTTTAAGATCTGTTTTGGCTTTCAACGGAATTTACTAAATGTAAAGCGCGTTTGTATTTACAACCTCCTTTCATGATTGAATATCTTTCTTTCTGTTTCCGTGTTGTTTGACTAATTGTATCATCCTATCCATTGTTGCTTCCATGTATATTAGTAAGCCAATAGTCTTGCATGTAAAACTAGTTAAATAAGTACACTTCCCCTTTTTATGGCGTATATATCGACGGTCTACATCAGTTTTTGAATGATGAATGTTATACTGAGAAAGAAGCTTTCTTGCCATAGAATCCATTCGTCTTATGTTATATTGAATTCAGTTCAAGATGTTGAAACTATATTGAAACATTAGGTTAGCAAGGCTTTTAACGGACATAATTCTGTTCTGAGAATTTTATTCAGTTTATAATATCAGTTGCTCCCATTAATACTACTTTTGTTCGCACTATTTCTTGCATTTATTTTGTATAGTGAATTCCTTCAAACTAATTTACACCGAGATTCTTATAAGCGATTTCTTGCAGTAGATCTTTGATTGTTACCTCAGAGTCTAAGCTAATAGGGAGGTATGTTGTAGTGATCTTCGTATAATTGTGGATTTCGCATTTTTAAACCAGCCGAATTCAATTTTAGTATCATCATTGAAACATTTTACGGTTTTCAAAAGAGCTAGGTCACTGTCATTTCTAGCATACAACTTTATGTCATCCATGTAAAATGGATGGTTTATTTTTTGTGAGATATAGCAATAAACCGTTATGTTAAGTTAATGCTATTAGAGATAAAAAAAAATAAGGAGAAAAAGAGTCATCTTGAAATATTCCATTTTTGATGTTTATTTCACCAGAATTCTAGATTAAATTTATATTACTAATATGAAGTGTTGTTTCCTTATCGAAATACATTGTTTTAGGAAATCGATGACAACGGGTGATGCCTTGTATATCTTGAAGGACATTAAGATCTAGGAATTTGTTAGATTATCGGCTGACTTACGGTAATCTATCCAGGCTGTAATGACATTTTACTTTGTACTGATGCAGTTCGCTAAGATCATCCTATTAATAAGTAATAACCCTTTATATCCGTAAGAGCCACGTTAACACCCTTTTTCGTTCAAGAGGTATTATGTCATTTTTTTACTAAGAAGGAATATGTCTGTTTTTTTTGTTTCTCAAAATAGGTATAATCGGTTTGTTAGTAGTGGGAAGACATGTAATTAGTCTGTAGTCTTTGGGGCATTTGTGACACCATTTTTGGGTAGAAGGAATGTAATACCTTTGTTTGCCCATGACGGAATTTTAGTAAGATCATTGAGCATTATGAAGTTCTTTAGCGAGTTTTAGTGTGCTGATTTTTGATAATAGGGCCAAAAGTTAGGAATTTTATCTGTTTCTGGAGATTTCCAGTCATGTACTTTTTCAATGAACATTCAAAATCCACTTACGTGATTCCCGCCCATGTTTGTTCTAGTTTATTTACATCCGTTCTACACTTGCCTAATTCAATCTGCTTTTTTGTTAGGTTCTTTAGGGCAAGGCCATATTTTTTTTTAAGAAATGTATAACCTCTTCCAGTATTCGGTCACTTCGATTTTTTGATTGCCTATTCCTTTGAAAAATTTTTTCGCATCGGTTTGAAAGATCTTGTTCTGTCTGTAGAATCTTTTTTTCATAGCGTCTGATTCTTTGAACCCTCACTTGTGTCTTTTGCTTCTTTCTTTTCTTTAGCTTATAGAACTTTCCATTCCTAATTTTCTTTTGACTCTTCTCTCTCTTTTTTACTCCTTGCGTTGTTCCTCTTACCAGTTCATATTTGATAATTCATTTCTAATTGTTCAATATATTTCTCTATTTTTCTTTTCTAAGATAGATCTTCATGTCTGTTAGCTTGCGTTTTTTTTTTTTTTTTTTAATTTGATGCTAATTTTTTAGTTGCTAATATTGCTGATGCATTTGTTGTTTTGTGGGTCTACTTCACCCAGAATTATTAGGTTGGTTCAAAAATAATGTCGTTTTCTCACATATGTTAAGATGTGAGAAAACGACATTACATTTGCACCAACCTAATAATTTAAGTGCTGCATTGTAGAGTTTAATAGATTTGAGGTTATGCATTGTTGGTTATAATTTTGGGAGTTGTTCACCTTCATCCATTTCAATATTTTTGTGTCTGACTTATAAGTCTCATGATTTCTTCCTTAGTTTCTTGGATACTACTCTTGTTTTTTTTCCGCAAAATAATTCGGCTTAATGTGTTTTGGATTCGTTTTATTGCAGGCTTGTATGCGACTAAGATCATGCCTTTGCAACTCTTGTATACTTTCAGCATTATCTTTACAGTGATTGGTGTGTATATAGTTTCTTCTTCTTTATTATTATTATTATTATTATTATTATTATTATTATTATTATTATTATTATTATTATTGTTCTTGTTTTTATATTTTTAATATTATTATTATTTTTATATTTTATTATCATTTTGTATATTTTATTATTATCATTATATATTTTATATTATTATTAATATTTTTATTCTTTTTTTTATATTTTTGTTATTATATTTACGATATTATTATTATTATTATTATTATTATTATTATTATTATTATTATTATTTCCTTTAATTTCTGGTGTATTCACATTTCTTTCCGGGTCCCAACCAGAGAACAAAGGTTAGAAATAGCTATGCGATTTTTTCCACTGATCATTCTGATGGAAAAAATCCGTAAGGTAACACACATTTTACAGAGATGAAGATCTTCGTAATGTGCCAGGTGTATTTGTGTGTAGAATTTTTTTTTGTATTTATTTAAAGCATGGGCTACCATGATCACTTCAAGGAATCTATCGGAACATTTTCCAATCAGTCCGAGGACTCCAACAACAACTAAATTTATTGATGTCATCATGTGTTACATTTCCTAGTTTTCCAATTCAAAATTCTTTTATTTTGATAATTTTTTTAAAGATCTTCAATGTTGCATTACAATCTGCATGTCAGTAAGGAAGCACATTCTGTTTTTGTGATCTTTGATCACGATCAAGATGGGTGATTAATTTTGATTGTTCTGTTTCTGTGTATTATAAAGTCCAATAAAATCGACTGATTTCCTATCACTGTATTTTTATTTTTTTTAAATAGTTTTATTAATATTTGAGTATGTTATGATTCCTGCTTTGCATACGATAAAGCCGGGTGTAAATTATGGTCCTTAGGAGAAATCTCAAATAACTGATAGCATTTTTCTTACTATATGGGATGTTTCTAGTAGTGCGATCTTCTGGGCACCCCCTATGTTGATGTTACCTGGGACACTTAGTAAAATTGTCTCCAGGGGAATGATTATTATTGGTACATTCACAGTCTTCATTCCCTTCATCCTGTTAATATCGATCTTGAGGTCCTTGAATTTGGACAATTTCTCGATAGTTTTCATGGAAGTGTTATTCTCAGGTGGTACTGCCATTTCAATAAGCATATGCCTACTGTATTTCTTGTCTTTTATGAAAATATCAGGTCCTTTGGCTTTTATTTCCCTGTCAGTTTGAATTAGTATGTTCCAGAACATAGTTACATCATTATGTTGGGTAACTGTGTCTTGTTGGTGCGCATATCATTTGTCGGTGGTTTCCATTTTGTGATTCCAGTATATCTTCCAGTGCCCATAAGTCGCAACCTTGTTATGTATGTGAGTATTTTCATTTTTTGCTAGCTCAGGACATCCTGAGATAATATGATCGAAAATTTCATATTTTAAGCAGATCCTGCATTTTGGATTAGTTCCAGCTTGAATATGTGACAGTGATATGATATGGTTGCGAGTCTTTGGTTCTCAGCTGCAATAATTAGGCATTATGTTTTCAGACCGGTGATCCTCAGCCACTAATGAATTTTTCTGTTGATCCATATCGGGTTCTTTCGTTGTTTTTTGTGTGTTTGCCATACATCTACTCTTTCCATTTTTTTTTTTTTTTTGTAATTTCATTTTGCCAAGCTGTTTTGCTTTCTGTTTTACTCGTTTGGCATAGATGGTATTCACTTCGTTTTTTGTTGGTAGGATTTTAGCTATATTACGCCCTTTCTTGAAGAGTGCTGATTCTTTGCATATGGAGTGGACTTGGTGTTTTACTATTTGTAGGAAGTTTTCATTGTCTTTCGTGAGGTATGCTTCCAATCCGATTGTTGTAGTTTTTAGAGTAAATCCAAATTGGATTACACCTCGGCCTCCTAAAGCTATTTGTACGTACAGCCGTTCAACATCTGATTTCGGGCGGTGTATCCTCCTTTGGGTAATTATTTTCTGGTATTTGTCCCCAATCTTTTAATGTCATTCAACTTCCATTTAATAGTTTGGGACCTATATTTCACTACGAGTATAGCGAAGGTGTTGATGGCCTCCATTTTATTGAAACCATTAAGTTCGCTTTCTAGTATCAAATGAACAATACTATAATATTCTTTTCGGATCTTTTTCTTTATAATTGAATGCTGTATTCTGTCTCTGTCTTTAATTCCTAAGTTGTTTAATTCTAATATCGATATCGAGGTTTAAATCTGCAGTTTTCGTTACTCTACCACCTTTGATGGTGGCTTAGGCTTATTTGTCGATTCCGAACTCAATTCTAATGTCTTCACTGAAAGTTTTGAAGATAATGAGTAGGTTTTGTCTGGTAATTCTCATTCTTGACAAAAAGTTTAATATCACCTATATAGAATAGGTAATTCAGTTTGCCATTTTGCGACTTGTATCCGTAGCTACTGTTGTTCAGTAGGCAGCTGGGTGGCGCTAATGCAAGGCAGAAGAGTAGTGGTGATAATAAATCTCCTTGGAAAATTCCGTTTTTGATACTGATTCGTCTCTACGTTAGTGGCCCGATTGTATTGTTTAGGGTTTAATGCTGTTTTCCAGTTTTTCCTGCTCTTTGTTATGAAATTGACGGTTTATGGAACACAGTATATTTTTAGCTCTTCTCTATCCATGAGTGAAGCGCACTTTTGAACGCCTTTATGCAGTCGATCTATGCAAGTGATTTTTTTGTCTTTGCACCCGTAACTTCCTCTTTTGAATCCGTTCTGCTGGGAGTAAATTGTTGTTTTTTTTGTTTTGTGTTTTTGTTTTTCTCAGGGAAGTTTTATGTCCTCTCGGTTATAATAGAAATGAGGATCGTATACATCGTTGGTAGGCAGGTGATGGGCCTATAGTTCTTCGGGTTCTGCGTCCCTACTGTCTCGGGATATATATTATTTGCACGGGAGCCATTTGGTGCACTTTTTCGGGGCGGGGGGTGGTTACGGTTATATTATTGTAAGCCAGTGCGAGATCTTGGTGGGTGACAGTTTTTTTTATCCAAAAAGTGTCTATTTGGTCTATTCCTAGTACTTTCCAATGATTTTGATTTGGCAGTTGGCAGCGGTTAATTCAGCAATATTGATTTTGTTAGTGGCCCGTTTGTAATGTTAAGGTTTAATATAGTCTTCCAGTTTTTCATGTTTTCTCTTATGAATTTGGCCGTTGTGGAACATATTCTATAAAATTTTAGGGTCTTCTCTACCCATGAGTGCGATACACCGTCGAACGCCTTTCTGCAATTGATTCATGCTATCGATTAGTTTATTTTCCTTGCTTTCACCTCTTCCAATATTGTTTGATTGACAGTTATTTGGTCCTTTCAACTGTAACTTCCTCTTTTACGCCACTTCTGTTCTGCTGGGAAGAATTGTTTTTCTCAAGGAAGTTGTATATTTTCTCGGTTATCATTGAAGTGAGAATCTTTTACGTTGTTGGTAAGCAAGTGAGATGTCTATAGTTCTTCGAGTTCTGCGTCTCTTTTGTTTTTGGAAGGACGTCTTATGCACCACGTGAGGCATTTGGGGCATTGTTCGGGGTTTAGGATTATATTATTGTCTACCTGTTGTAGTTTTGTGCTACATGTGTTTTTTTTTTATCTAAAAATTGGCTATTCGTTCTATTCCTGCGATTTTCCAGATTTTGGTTTTGCAGATGGCAGTGGATGTTCCAGTAATATTGATATCCGTCCAGTTTTTAAAGTCAATATGCATATTCTGTTCTTGTTGTTACTTGATACATTTACCTCTTTCAATGTGCATTTTGCAGTTTTTCCGCATTCTATACCAGTAAACCACGACATCATTATTATTATTTTTTTTATATTTTTGATATTATTAATTTTATATTTTATTATTAATTTTATATTTTTATTATTATTTATAATGTTATTATTATTTCATTATTATTATTATTTTCTTTGATTTTTGGCGTTTACATATTTCTTTCCGGGTCCCGTCCAGGGACCTAAGGTTAGAAAGTCTACTGCAATCTTTTCCAACCAATCCTAGTGCTCCAACTACAACAGGGATTATTGATGTTCCCATATGTCAAATTTTCGAAATTTCTATTTCTTGTATTTTGACAGCTTCCTTGAATATCTTCAAAGATACATTGCAGTCAGCAGGGACTGCCATATGAATAAGGAGGCACTGTTTTTGTTTGTGGTCTTTAATAACAATATCTGGGCGATTGGCTTTGATTTTTCTGTCAGTGTGTATTGTGTAGTCCCATAGAATTGTAACAGGTCCTATCTCCGTAACTGGGTCTGGGTGGTGTTCATACCATTTTCTTTCAGTCTCCTTCCCGTAGAAGTTGCAGATTTTCCAGTGCAGATATTGGCTAAATCTGTCATGCTGGGTTTTATATTCAGTGGGTGCCAATATCGTGCAACCTGATACAAGATGATCAATCGTTTCTGGATATTTATCACAGAATCTGCATTTTGGGCTGACATAATAATTTAGTATATGTGCTTGATAATTGCTAGTTAGCAAGCATTGGTCCTGTGCAGCAAGATTATTATTATTATTATTATTATTATTATTATTATTATTATTATTATTATTATTGTGTTGTTGTTATCCGCCATTGAGAGAGTTAATAGAGATTCTGTTCTTGAGGCATAATGTCAACAATAGATTTTACACGTCAAGGATGTTTCGGAGAATTCATGCAGAATAGATTATGCTAGCTAGGAGGGTTTGGAAAAGCTGACACTTGTGGGACAGTCTGAGGGAAAGAGGGGGACGGAGGAATGCACAAAGAGATTGATAATTGGATCACAGGACAGGGTTTGGGAGAAATAACAAAAATACAAAACTTATTAAAATATATTAGGTTGGTGCAAAAATAATGACGTAATAATGTCGTTTTTTGATGTTAAAAATACGTCAAAAAACGACATTATCACGTCATTATTTTGGCACCAACCTAATACGAAGGACAGGAAGATGTGGAAGGCCATGATCGCCTATGTCCTGAAGGAAGATGGCACATAAAAGAAATTATAGTAGTAGTGGTAGTAGTAATTTTAGTAGTGTCGTTGTTGTTTTGTTTTATTTTTTCTGCGTGTAAGACGAGTTGCCACCATGTCTCAACTGGAGACTCCAAGAGACGCCAAGGTTTATATATGGAGATTTGGTGCCTTGCTGACAAAGAGATAGAAATATTTTGGTTGTCCACAAGGTTTAGTAACAATAGTTTTAAGGTCCCTCATATTTTTCCCCATTTCATTTACCAGATAATTAGATTTCGTCATATTCTTTAACATATATTATTAACAGCTGGCGCTGGCATATCTATAAGCAAGTAGACTTGTTTTTTATTATTATTTAACAAGGACGTCTCTTCATTTAATGGTGTCTGTTAATAATATAGTCAAAACTGGTGACTACATGGCTGTATGATTTTACAGCATATAGCACAAATAAGGTTGACATATATTCCAGTGAATATACTGCAAATATATTGTGTCTAGGTTTGTTGTCTACCTGTGTCAAGATAAGATAACCTGGCACTAAGTGATCAATAGCTTCAACAATTTGTTCAGATAATCTTCATTTTGGTTCTGGCCTATTTTTTCTTGTTTGTCTAGTAATTCTCGGTGTAAAAGTTGTGGTACGATGTAGGCATTTTAGATGAGTTTAGATCTTATTTACTGGTGTCAGCATCGTTAAATTGAGAACATATTGCTCATGTAGGTGTCATTGTTCATGGTATTGTATAATTGTGACATGCCTCACTCAAAAAACTGATTTGTTGACAAAGAAATATCCCACAATAAGTGGAATAAATCCTTTTTGTTAGAAGCAAATTCACACATGCAGACACATAGACGCATGTATATGTTAACGCGCGCAATCAGTGCTTAGTTAATTTGATTTCTCATTACTCAGGTAATTAGCTAAATTATTAAACATCGCTCTATCTATCTATCTCTCTCTCTCTCTCTCTATATATATATATATATATATATATATATATATATATATATATATAAGGAGACACTGTGGAGTAATCGATAGCGGTTTGGATTGAGGAATCTGAGATACACGCTTAGACGATCATGTATCTTTCCATACATTACTGACGATGCAGATTTTTTCCCACAGTAGATAGCCATTTCTTTCTGCAGTAGACCAATTGCTACCCAAGGGTATAGAACACGATATGTCTTGCTATTTACCCATAGCTGGGAGGTAGAAGAAGATTCATACCGTCCCAATGGTATTAACACGTCATTCAGTCAGTTATGCTCCATGCGTGATACACACTTATACGATCATGTATCTTTCGATGCATGACTGACGAGGCTGATTTTTCCCACAGTAGAGTGCCATTTCTTTCTGCAGTAGACAAGTTGCAAATCCAAGGCTGTAGAAACCGGTCTATCCTTATATTTACTCATAGCTGGTGGGGATAAGAAAAGGATTCATACCTTTCCCAAGGGTATAAGCAAGGAGGGAATGCAAAGGATGCGACTGACATTCGATCTCGGCTATCCGATTCCACAATCCGAGCCGCTATCCACTACTCCACGGAAATTGATGATATCTTAACTAGTTACAAATATATCCTGTTGCTGAAGGAATATTTGATACCAGGCTTGAATAATGGCGATATTCTTCAACATTCGGGAGCTCTATATCTCCAACTGCATGCAACACAGCAGAGACAGATTGAGGAATGTATCACAGATTATGTCATGGATCAAATGTTAACAGAACTAATGAGTAGACTTCACCAGAAAAATCCACAAGATCTTGGGCTGTTGGGGCCCAAATGAAAAGAATGGTATCTAGAACATGTGAAGTTTATGAACGATTTTCACGCATATCATCCCATCCCCCAACCGGCACACTGAAGCAATTATTCAAGTTTCAAAAAGTCCCAAGGAATATCCGTCCTGGGTATGACGATAAACTACATCCGGCAACAAGATCTCTGATCGATGGGTTTTGAGGAACCTGGAACAACATCTTAATTAATGTATTACCCAGGTATTCCCTGACCTGTGGCCGTAACACCTGTTAAATTCCTAGCTATGGGCAAAGAGTTAAACCCCTCTGTTCAAACATAAACGTAAAAAAATACATTTTCATGGTGACAAAAAAATACCAGCAATACATTTTTGTAAATGAAATTACTAATACTCACAAGAAAATTACATTTTGCAATTAGATGAGACATGAGGAGTTTATTTGCCGTTAAACAAACAAACACACACAATATTAACAATGTGAATTAACATCTTAAAGTCAATGTTTCTGTTTAAAACAAAATCTGACCGAAATATTTTTGACCTCTCGTTTTTGGTAGTTGTCTTGTATCTACGACACTCTTTCTAAATCTTTGTAAAAAAATAAGATATTTAGAAAATGACAATAAAATGTACAAGGTTCTTTTATAGACAACACAGTAGGAAACGCTTGTAATATACAAATTATATTAAATATATAATAGTTTAAATTTGCCTCAGCTGTTTGCCCGTTACTCTATATATAATACTAGCAGCATGGCCCGGCGTTGCCGTGCTTGATTCAAAAATCGTACGACTCATACAGCAATCGCGATCACATGACTTAAAATATTTTTGTCCTTCCTTGCTTTTAAAGGAGTGCCCTTTGCCGTGCTGATGTTGCTACATGCCTTACTTCTTGCCTATCTCACACTGCGAATTTTTTCTAAGCTCTATACTAATCATTAAATCTGTTACGAAAAAAGAACTAAACAAAATGAACACAAAACAATCAGCTTTAAAAAAGGACGCGTAACTGGAAAAACCGAATGAAAAAAGAATGTTAACAGAAATACATTTTCACACCCATCCCAGTTCTGTGGAATCAGAATCAACATTGAGTTTAAACAAGCGAATGAGCCAATTGGAGTAAAGTGTCATGTAGATTTAAATTTTTCCCACTTGTGACGAATGCAGCTATCGATTTTTTTTGCATGCTAGCATGCTATTTAACATCCGTGTCAGTCAGCTGTTGGCTCTCACGCTGGCCAATAGAATCTTCCTGCCTATTCATGGCAGCCAGCTATAGGCTCTCACTCTGTCCAGTAGAAAATGGCCGCAAACTACATGAAAACTGCCGTAGAAGCATGAAAAAATCGATTATTTCCACTATCGATGGGAGTTGGGAAATGCAAAGTCGATCTTGGCCTTCACGCTAACTTGGAGCATATGTATGTAAATTTTGGTGCCAATCCGTCGAAAATTGCGGCCGTGCATTCGTTACAAACACACACAAACACACATACACACGTTCTCCTTTTTATAGATAGAGATATTTCGAATTATTTAATAATAGCCAATTTTACAAGAATTTTGACAAGAAAAAACATTAAAGGGTCAGCGTTTATATCGAAGTTTTACATGGATATAAAACATTCAAAAATATTACTGGAAATTAGAAAGAATTTATTAATTCGGTCTTGTTAAGAAATCCTGTTTAAGGAATTGATTGCAGATAACCAGTGACTTTATTATGACGCCGATCACGAGTTAAATTCTTTTTTGTGGTCTTGTCATCAAGGCTACAAGCACAAGATTTTTTCGGAATACTTTTAACGAAAATAACTGTTTAAAACAGAGGCAAATTAAATTTATGTGAAAATGTAAGGCATAAAGGAACGATTTATAAACATTAATGCCTAGCTAGGTTATTATAAATTACGCGTGTAATTACGCTAGGTTTCCTAAGTGACCTATTGAGGTGTACGACTTAACGTGTCCTGGAAATAAGACGGATCAGTTATATTTGACAACCACTCTCCCGGCGGGATTATAATAGATTAACCAGTAAACATTGAGATGAATTTGAAATAAACGAAACTGGTAGCGACAAGTCATGTTTCGATTCATCAGCCATCAAAAAATAAACTTGCAATGAAAGAGAGAAAATGTCAATATGAAATGAATTAATTTATTTACGTATCTGTCTATATTTCTGAGATGAGATGTACACTAATTACATTATTCGGACTATTGTCGTCAATAACACAGTGGATAAAATCATTGGTTAGATCCAGTGACAGAACCCAAAGTGTGTGAGTTCAATACGCGGTTAAGGCAGTGGAGAACTTGGAGAGGGGAATTAACAGGAGATAACTGATAACTGACATCCATTAAACATGGCACGTGAAAGTAGAACAGCCTACCCAGTGAGCGAAATAAAGGGTTCAGTTCGACATTCCAACCACCTGAAGAAGGCCAGAGCGTACAACGGCCGAAACGTTGTAATAAATATGGCGACAATGATGAGGACAATAGTCCGAATAATGTAAATAGTATAATTTATTTATATTTTAACAAATCAGGTTTCGACGTTTGGCAGTATGGGTTGAATTCTAAATGATAATTTTTGTGTTTACGAGTGTTTCAGCAAGATAAATATAAATTTTCGTACCTTTGAAATAAGGCGGTAAAATGTTCTGGTGCCAAACGTTTGGGGTCAAGTGTGTCATGTTGTCCGTAGTAGTTTGAAGGTGTAAACCATGTGAAGAAAAAAAAATGCAGCCCCTTGGATTATCCAAGGTACGATGAAAACATTCGCACTATTTGTCACCTTTGAAAAAGTATTCTCTGAAATCAAGTGCTGTTTTTCTCCAACACGTTTGCGTCTGTAAATATTCGATTTTTTCCATGACCTTTATTTACATAACCAACAATCAGCTCTACAAAACTTCGTCCTCCCACACAAGATCCCCCCTTTTGCGCAAAAATCTTCTTAACACTTATTAATCCTTTTCTTCGCTTCTATATGATAATGAATATAAGTTCCACTTTTGCTACCATATAAAAATACAATTCGTTTTTATTTTTTATTTGGCGTATTTATAATTAATATTGATTGGTCTTACTAGTGAAAAGTAAGTAGACAAAATTGGTAATACGAGGGATAGCGCGGGACGTCACGAAAAACGTGATTTCTTCGACACTCCTGCAAAGGATGCAAAAAAGAACGCCCGCTCGTCACAGAAACGATTGGATGCTAGGCCTTAGCATAATTTACGTATTAAATTTTTCCGTGACCAGAATGCATTTGAAGTGAGTCTTCCATCGTAGCAGCAGGGCCGGATATGATTTCTATAACGAATAAAAACCTTTTAAATACACACACGCACGCAAACACACACACACACTCACACACACACATATATATATATATATATATATATATATATATATATATATATATATATATATGTATATATATATATGAAGTATAGTTTTAAGGTGTGCTATAATTAGATGATAAAGTGCTCAATATCAAAGATAGAACGTATATAAATATAAAAGTGAACATTGAAGTCAACACTCAGAGGCGATAAGTTCTTTAATACTGGGCAAAATCGTCAGGCTGCCTGATATATATTTATGGATAAAGTGCTCAATATCAGAGATAGAACGTATGTAAATATAAATATAAACGTGAACATGAAAGTGAACACTCAGAGGCGACCGGCTGTTTCATGCTGGAGGAAATCGTCGGGGGGGGCCTGACGATTACGTCCAGCATGAAACAGCCTGTCACCCCTGAGTGTTCACTTCCATGTTCAAGTTTACCATTTATCCATTATATCATTTCTAGGCCAGAAAATCTTTCCGGGTGAGACATCAGAAATAAAGACAAGGTACTTACACACAAAAAATATGATTCATCGCTAACATTTGTTTTTTGACGACTTCATATAGGGTTATCTTTTTTGTAGGACATTTAAACTATTTATTAGGACTATGGAATTTAAAAATTATTTTATTGTTTGTTTGTTTTTATGCTAATTATTCAATGCAAAAATTTGATGATTTCGGGAAAAAACAGTTAACTCCTGTCTATTGTTTAATAGATTTTTATTATTTCGAAACTTAATAATGTGAAGTTTTTCATGTAAGCATAAAGGGCATGGGTCATCCCAAGTTTTACAAGTTCTAGTTTGGTTTATAATTTTCCATTTTACTTTTGGTGTTTTATTCATTTCCTTTAAATGCCAAAAATATTTAGATAGAGATGTGTGATTTCTTTTATTTATATTGTTGAAAGAGCACTTATGCTGCCTCCATCTTGTTTTAAATTCATTCTTCGTTGACCCAATGTATATGATATTAGTATTAGGACTTTCAATAGATGAGATAGTACATTGGTATACCACAGATTTGACGCAGCATTTATTTTCCAATGGGCAGTCTTCTGGGTTTCTACAATCACATAATTTTTCACTATTTTTATCTAATTTAAGTGTAGGGTTTTTATTAATACTATTCTAGCATGGGAGTTTGTTCAGGATTTTATTATTGTGTTTTTTTATTATACTTTCTAGATTTTCAGTGCAGCTATAACTTAATTTTAGGGTGTTTTTATTAAATATTTTACTATGTCTACTATTGGTAGGAAAGTGTTTTTCAATTAAAGCTAGGCATTTCTGTCCTAGCTTAATACTAACCATTTGGTTGAACGGAGGGGTATACCAAATGATTTTTCTTTTCCTGTTTTTTCTGATTAGTACAATTCTTTCTATAATTGATGTTAGCATTTTTGTATCCACTATTTTTTAGGGCTGGGTTATAAAAGTTACTGTGTTGATGGAATATTTCTTTATTAGGGGAGGGTATATTTTTAATTATGGATGGCGGGTGGTTTGACTTCGGGTGTATATAGAATGGGTTAGTATTTGGTTTTTTATAAAGTTGGTATGTGTTGCTTGTTAAATCTAGAGATACGTCGAGAAATTTTACCCTTTTCAATTTAGTACAGACTGTTATTTTTAAGTTTAGATTTTTAAATTCACTAAATATAATCTTCCTAATTTTCTCTATTTTAAAATTAGTAGGACTCCTCACTACCATGAGCCCGTCATCTCTATACAGTCTGATGTCTTTCATGTCTATTTCACGGTGCGCAGTCAAGTTGTACAGTACTAAAAGACCAACAAGATCAGAAGACTTGCAGAGTCTAAAGATCCCATAGTGATGTCAAAATAGTCATTATTTTTTTTATCCATTGGTCCCCATTATGAATGAAGACAGATTTTTTTGCACTGACAATTATATCCTTTTCTTCCTTTGCCAGGTTAGAATACACAGCAGTAAACTCCTGGGCAGTCGTGAATGGATCCTTCGATATTGACGTGTAGTAATCCAAGATATCGAATTGTAATAGGGTGGAATCAGGTTTATTCTCAATATTGGTAAACCAGTTGATGACATCTTTGGTATTGATCCATAATTTTAATCCAAGGTGATTTTTATTTGGCAAGTAATTCTTTCCAAGATTCTTTTGATGATCTTACCTATGTCGGGTCGGGTAGGGTTAATTATTCTTGTAGTAGGGTTTTCCATAAAATCTTGTTTGTGCTCTTTAAGAGTTACGTAACATTCCTTTTCAGCAAGTTTGCATACTCTGTCGCTAATTTTTAATTTATCAGTAATTATTTTACTCGCTCTGTTAATGCTATTAACCATATTTATGTTGTTGTTGCAAGCTTTTTTATAAGTCCTACTTAAGTTTTTTTTTTAATTAAGTTGTTGTAGTCATCTGCTGTTAATTTCTAGAAGTTGCCAGTTTTGTCAGACTTAGCTAGTATTTTATCACAATCATTGATGCTTTTAACTATTTGTTCGAGATGTTTTTGGAAGTGGCTTTTCTTTTTTTGAAAGGAGATGTTATAGATAATATTGAGTAGGTCTTTTTCAAATTCATATATCTGTTTGTTGAATGGTGTAACTTGTGTACTTTTAAAGCCGTAAAGCTTTAGCGATCGTCAGACATTGTTAATAAAAATGTTATTGGTCAGGTTTACCTGGGTCTTCAGGTTCACTGTTAGATTTGCTCTCATTAGCGTATTGAGTACTTTGCTTAGTTATTTTTATTTTATTAGTGTTGGAGTTTTTTTTTTTTCTTTGGTCTCTGAGCTTGGATTCTGGACGATTATTTTCACCTCAATTACATGTTCTTAGTCTTTCTTTTTTTAACCCTTATTTTTTCCTTGGGTAAATTGGGTCACTTATATTTTATTATTGTTGTTATTATTATTATTATTGTTATTATTATTATTATTATATATATATATATATATTTATATATAAAGAAAAATATACGGAAAAAACAAACAAAAATCCTTATATGCAATTATGCTGTTTTAATGTTAATATAATGTCAATGTCGGACGTTTCGGTCTAATAAACCATCTTCAGTTTGTCATGTTGAATTGATAATGTTAATTATATTTTATGAATATGTCCTGAAGATGGTTTATTAGACCGAAACGTCAGACGTTGACATTATATTAACATTAAAACAGCATAGTTGCATATAACGAAATTTGTTTGTTTTTTTCCGTATATTTTTCTTCTTACTGTCGGATCTATATGCATATATTTGCTTACATATATATATATATATATATATATATATATATATATATATATATATAAGGAACATCCCTGAATACATATATATATATATTAAAGAATATCAAACACTTAAAATCGCATAGGTATTAATAAAGCAGCCCTCAATCATCAAGTCCTACAAAATATATCATCTTTGAGTTGTTTGTAGGTATTGACGATTGAGAGCTGCATTTTTTTAGAGCTCTCATGAAATAAAAATTATTACCTATGGGATTTTAAGTGTTTGATATTCTTTAATTCTTTGATTAATAATAATTATACTCTCTCTTTTGGCATAGAGCTCTATCTGGATCTATATCCTCCTGGAAAATCCACTCGGATTACCATATTGTACCATTACTATATATACACACACACACACATATATATATATATATATATATATATATATATATATATATATATATATATATATATATAGATAGATAGATAGATAGATAGATAGATATTTAAAAAAGACCACTCTAAGGCCCCATTGTAATAGTTTATTTCATCAGAGACCTTTTAAAGGGCGCTGGATCATCAGATCACGCTTCCAAAAGGTGAAACGAAAAATGAAATGAAAATATATATATATATTTACATTTTTGACGGGTAGTATTAAGTTAATGTAATTTAACAGAGAGGGTAGCGAGGTGTGGTGTGAGAGACATGGTCGAGTTGAAAGAGGGTTTATTTTAATATTACTTTCCATCATACTTAGTACTGAGGAAGGAGTGACCACATATTGACCTATTTAATCTTTTAACTTAACGTAAATGATATGTTGAAAAAGAAGGAGAGAAGAGAGAGAAAAAGAAGAAATTAAGAAGGGGGGAGTAAAAAGAAAGGAGATGCATTTAGGGTTCACGGAGGAAGAAGAGGGGTGGTATAGTTTTAGGGATTTAGGTAAAAAAAAAACCAGATTTTAACATTTGATAGTAATTTAAATGTTTAAAAATCTACGAAGAAATTAATTTGATGCTTGCTAGCAATTTAAATATTTAACTCTTTTACAAATAATTTAGGGATTTAATATGAGTTAAATACTATATTTAAAAACATATTAATAAATAACACATTGAAAAATATTTAAAATATAAAAGTTTACTGATAGTAATCTTTTAATATTCTAAATGACTGTTAAGGTAACATCTTAATTAATTTGAGTCTTATTCATGAAGGCAATTTGTAACTATTTTTAGGTGGGTAATTTTTCTTACTTAAAGTTTAGGTTTCAAATTAAGATGGAGTAATATTTGAGGGTAATATTAAAAAAATGTTTTATATATATATATATATATATATATATACGATTATGTAAACCCCACATATACATACGTTCATTTACATGTACAATTACACACATAGGCACGCAGATATGTATCGATATATACAGGTACCTGTAAATATATATATATATATATATATATATATATATATATATATATATATATATATATATATATATATATATATATATATATATATATATATATATATACATATATACTTACACATACATTTAAAAATAATCCTAAGGAGTCAGGTAAACGTCATGGAGATGCTGGCTAGATCCAGTGACAGGACTCAAAAGTTTTTTTTTTCTTTGGACTTGGATCTTGAACACTGGACAGTTGTTTTCGCCTTGATTTAATGTTATTGGTTCTTTCTTCTTTTATTCCCCACTTTTCCTCGGATGCCGATTTGTTCTACAGCAATTTGAGCTATCAGAGGTTTTTCCAAGCGAGTACCACCATTATATATATATATATATATATATATATATATATATATATATATATATATATATATATATATATATATATATATATATATATATAGTGCTGTTCGATAAAAGTGACTCACCTGATTTTTAAACTAAATGTTCTCTTGTCCGATGAAACGAAATTTGAGCAAAATTCAAAGGATAAGCGATCTAAAATCCGAAGAATAAGCTTTGAAAGCTCTTTGAATTTAGCAGTAAGTACTGCCAAGCATCCGTTCAGTATAATGTTCTGGGGATGCTTTTCTTTTCATGGAACTGGTTTCTTAAAACCTATTGAAACGACCCTCAGGAGCGAGCAGTACAAGAGAATTTTAGAGCCTTGTCTGCTCCCTTCTGTTAAAAGGGTGCAAATTGACCCCACCAAGCACATTTTTATGCAGGATAATGCTCCCTGTCACAAATCAAAATCGATGAAGGAATACTTTGATGAGAAGCAAGTGAGTGTTATGACATGGCCGCCCCAAACTCCTGACCTCAACCCCATAGAAAACTTCTGGAGCATTATAAAGTACAGGCTCTAGAGAAAGCAGTTGAGCAACAAAGAGGATTTGATTGTGAATTTCATATCCGAGTGGAATTCAATGCTTGGAGATGAGATTTGCCAGAACCTAATCAAGTCAATGCCAAAAAAAGTTGAAAAGGTTATTCAAAATAAAGGAGGACCCATAGATTATTAAATATTTCGAACTATATTACCTATTATAAATAAATTATACCTCTATTATTCTTTATTTAAAGCTGTTCGGTTATGTTTCTATTGATTACTAGTTGCAGGAAATAAGTGATTCACTTATTTTGCATAGAGTTTTTCCCTAAATCTCATTTATATCCAAAATTATAATTATCAATAGAATTCCTTAGCGTGAGTAAACTTTTTACTAGGTGGTTGGGAAGGCGTCTTTATATTAGTAAGATTAAAAATTAGTTTGACTCCAAAAACAATAGGCGAAAAAAAATTTAAGTAAAAAAAGTCAGTTGAATAACTTATATCGAACAGGACTGTAGGGTGTGTTTTTGTGGGCGTGTGTAGGTACCTCCAAAGAATCACAAACAATTAGCATAAATGCGGAAAAATGCCCTAGACCTAATAAAAAAAAAGTTGTATAATCCAAATATGTGTATTATTATTAAGAGAAGAGACCAATGGATTTTATGCTATAAAAATTATTTTTAATATCCTTTTTAGGACCTTCGAAATCTTGGTTGAATATCTTGTTTCTTGGACGGAAATAGAGGAAACAAAAGTACGAGGAAATTTAATTGTTTTTCTTTTGCGTTGAAAAAACACTGATTTTGCAATTATTGCCAAATAAGATAAATGCGGCAGTTCAGTATTAATTTCAGCACTTACCTACAAATTATTTAAAATATTTTTAAATGCTACATTTTTTTTTTAAATATTTTAAAATTTGTTTTTTTATATATGTTACACCCTCACTTATTTAATTATATGACATTTCCAGAAATTCTTTTTTGAAGTCTTTAATTTTGAAA
>OZ010598.1:35440986-35450986 GCA_963932145.1 Acanthosepion lycidas | reverse complement strand
TATATATATATATATATATATATATATATATTATGTAATCGACAAAGTCCGACAATTATTTTTAAGGCATTTTTTATGTTTATACGTTCTTTTTATAAATATAAATATTTAAGTAAATGCTCTGTTTATAATAAACAATATTAAACAACATTTACCGACCTGAATGTCCGAGAAAATTTTATAAAAACCATGCGTCCTCAGACAAGAATCGAACCTGTATCTTATGCAGAACCGTCATATAGCCTGACAGTAAAAACAGTAAAATCGACCTTGCTAACCGAATGCTCCTCTGTGGCCCAATCAGTTAAGGCACGTCAGGCTATATGACGGTTCCGTATAGGATACAGGTTCAACTCTTTTCGAAGGACGCATATTTTCTATGAAGGTTTCTTAGACATTCAGGTCGGTAAATTTTGTTAAAACTGTTTATTATAAAAAAGAGCATTTACTTAAATATTTGTATCTAAAAAAAAATAAATAAAAATGCCCTATATATATATTACAATATTTATTTATTACAACAAACATTAATAATAATAAAAATATACCATTATAATAATGTTTATTTTATCCTGTTGCCTAGTTGCTGCATTCCGTCGAATTTTGCATTCTGAATTTCCTCTTCCTTAATTCTGGAGTTTCAGATTGTGCTGCAGTTCGCTGAGTATCGACGCTACGTCTCACTTAAGTTTCCCTCTTGAGTTTCAGATTGTCTAGATGCTGCAGTCCGTCGAGCATTTAATGTACGTCTCTGTATGCTAATTCTTGAGTTCCAGACTGTCATGCTACTACAGTCTGATGAACATGTAATCTTCGTCTTCGATACGCTAGTTCTTGTCTTTGTGACTCTCCTGAAGCGGGATACCTTTCTACGTCTTCTCTCCTTCTCTTGCGCAACTGATCTTCAGTTTCTTCTACCTATTCTGTTTTTAACGCTGGGATTGCTTAGGTGGCCCAAAATGCAATTATTTGGGAGGCATTGTATGTCTGGAATTATCGAAAAACCCAAGCCACAACAGGCCACCACCCGGTGTTGGTCGGCGTCCATATAAACGAACGTCTCCAGTGCAGTAGGGCAGACAGTAACAGTTGGAGAGTTGGAGACAGTTGGAGTCACAGAGTTGAGCAGTGAGCTCGGTGACTAGCCTCGCAGAAGTTGGCTGAAAGATCCTACGTATTCCGACTTAGACTTCTAACCAAAAACAAGTTATTGTTTTGAAGAACGACTTAAACTCACACCACCAAAACAAGTTTTACGAATATCGCATGAAGATAACAAAAACCAGTTTATTGAAAAACAACTTAAGATATTAAGACTCGCCTAAGAAATGCAAAGTATCACGTATCCATAGAAGCGGTTTGGGAGAAAGACTCAGTCCTGTATTCACCAACCAGATGTAAAGATATGTGTTATTCTTTTTTAATACATTTGAACCTTTGTAGTTGTTACTTTATTTTCTTTTACGTATACTTGTGCGGTGTCACCTTTGTCACGATTTCGGTTTGCACTACGACCCGACGCCTGATTGTTTTCGTCTACCTAAGATCAAATCACAAGGTGGGTAGGCTAAACTAGAAATTAAAGCAGTTACTTCGGTAACCAGACGTTGGAGACGAGCTGGGAACGACAAAGCTGATATTGAATCTAACCAGATTTCCATCCGAATCAGCCAAGCGTTAGATCGTCACAGGATAGCGCGGGAGAGGCCAGGGTGACGTCACAATGAAATTTGACCAAAACTAAAATAAGTACCTAAAATAAAAATATTTAGTAAAAAAGTAATTCACAAAAATTAAAACTAACTTAGAATTTTTTTTAAAAAGTACTTTTTGAAAACACCTTAACGATGTGAAACAGAACTGGATATTGAAGGGGAATAATCCCAGTGCCTCTGGCGACAACAAAAATCACGTGAACTTTTTAAGGATTAGGTCATGTATTGATTCCCCATAGATAGAAATTAGGAAGGTTTTTTCACTAAAAAATTATTTTCAAAATTATTTTTAATATATTCGGGTACAAACGACTGTTATGAGCTTTACAAATTTCGATTCGTACGTTTACTTTTCGCTTAACTATATCACCAAATTGCATGCTTAAAAGCAATGAAGAATTTTAAATTATTTTCGAAGTATTATTAATATTATACATACAATTTCTAAAAAATGAAAAACAATATTGGAAAAATACATTATTCATCGAAAAAGTTTTATTTCTTCAGACAAAAATGTCCTTAATATAACTTATTTAAAAAAGCAAGTAAAAGCTTTTCTAATTCAATAATGTCATAGTTTTTCTGCATTCTTTTTTACGACTCAGAGCAGATTTTCGATGAAACGAGTAAATGTTTTACAAAATAAATTGGTGATTTACTTTGTCTAAAGGGTCCTGTTTTTAACTAATAAAAAAAATATCACTCTTAAAAATTTCATTTCTCGAAATTTCATGAAAATATATAAAGGGTTGGAGACATGTAAAAAAAGATATTTTTTACCAAGTTTTCTAAAACAAAAATTCAATAATAATTTAATTCATTTCCGAATATTTCTTGAAAGTTTCATTAATATCCGACAATTATTTGAATTTTGCAAGAATTTCCAAATCAACGTGTGTTTTCATCATGAACAGCGGAAAATAAAACAAACGTGTTTTTCTCTTTTCGGACGTTGTCGTAAAAAAATGCAAGATTTTTAACCCAAATTTTCAACGTGCTGGAAAGGAGCAAGAATTTTCAAAAAATATCACAAAAATACTTTGGTCTTTCCTCTTAATAATAACATAAATATTTTGATGACAAAATTTTGTTTTCCTTGACTTATGGAACTTTTTTCATCATGCTATGCTGCTTTTTTACGTGACCTAGTGGCGGTACCTATTGTAAATATATCATTTTTATTAAATAAATTTTAGCTGATAGTCTCAAAAACCGCAAAAATACAAAGAAAAAAAAACAAGATGATTTTCATTGGACCTTGAATTAACGGATCAGCAAATAGCAAGAAAGCAGCATCCCCCCCCAAAAAAAAAAATTTCGACCTCCAGAATTGTTTAGTGAATTTATTGGCTTGCTAGTGATTAGAAGTTCAAGAAAAAGGCATTAGTAGGAAAATTATCTCACTCAATGTACCCTGTCCGTCACTGAAAATTAGTCAGCAACATTTCTCTTCTGGGTAAGATAAAACTTGCCAATACAGACCGCAAGGCAATTGTGCTTTTAGTAAACCTTTCGCATTGTGAAAAGGCAGCTTTTGACATTTAGAGACACAGAGCGACATTGGAGAATTGATCTGAAATCAGTTGATACATCCCCAATGGATCAATCACCGTAGTTCAATAAACACCAATTCGCGACACATATGGTGGCGTGACAATTTTATATTCGGTAATACTGTTCCATTTAAGAGTTCAGTTCGAAATTTATGAAACAATAGACAAGAAATATGGCATGTATATTTGAAGTGATTTTTCATCCAATTGCGGATTCTGAATTTGGGAGTCTAATCTACTGGCTACTATCCAAACATTTAGAATAAGACAACAACAATTATGGCTTACTGCCGTTGCAGAGGATCGATGATAAAATGATTGACAACGAAGTGGTGATGAAGAGTCCTTTGAAACGAGCCAAACTTTTCAGAAGTTTCTCAACATCTAAGAACACAAGGTAATCCTCATCAATAAATGCTATCAGATGAAGGTCGTCATAAGGAATTAACCTGGATAAACTATGAACTGCGAATTCAGTTTATTTATTTAGGGAGCTATCTTCCTGTGTAAAGTTTAAAATTTGACTAAGTAGAGGGTCTAATTCTAATGAATAAGACTATGATTACATCACGAAAGAAACGTTATTTTAAATGACAAATGTTAAAATATAACGTATAGGATTTCATTGATAAATTCGTACTCAATAAAAAAAATAAAACTTATTCTGGGGCCCATCTCATATAAGGGATCATGAAGATCAAAATTCTGTAATGTCACAGATATGTTGTTTGTTTAATCTAGCCATAGGCGGGTTTGGCCGATTGTGTCTACCAAATAAAATGTCTTAGGGAAACCAAGCGAGTAAAATCTCGTCAGAGACTGATTCTTTATTTTGAAAATACGCCATTTACTTTAGGGTTTAAGTGTGTATTCTACGATAAAAGTTCCGATGAAAAGGAAAAATATAAATAAAATATAAACTATTCAATAAATATAAAAAAAAATCTATGATCTCCCTATGGAAGCAAACGTCGTGGTGGAAGTCAACCCAAATCTGAATTCATAATTCCATTTTCTACGGCTTTATTCAGATTTCACAGAATTTGCATTTCTGTCTACAATTCTCGGACGGAGACGTTACATTGATCTAGTTGATTTTCACGGATTTCTTCTGTTATCGAAATCTTCGTGTCACTTTAAATGCTAAGGTGACTCATTTACATATGAATTCACTAAATTTTTACCCATGAGACAGTTGAGTGTATACTATTTCCCACGAATAAGTAACCCTGCACAACAATGACGTCGCTGAGATGAAACAAAACCGAAAGAAGAATTACCGCTTGATAATTATGAATACGCACATAATACACCTTTGTATTATGTTACTAGCAGCTAAAGGCAGAACAATAAAAGCGAAAAGACTCAAACTCAATCGGATGAGAAAAACAAATAAGGAACATCTTATTGGCAACTGCTGGTTGTGAGGCCATTATAAAATTATCAGCAACTGAACACCCAAATTAGACAAAATGACGTTTGACGGTATAAATGAATTAATAGCAAAAAACATAACACCCAAGAAAAAAAATCTAGTGAGTGCAGAGAAAACTAAGTTTAAGAATACTTCTCAAAATTGAAGTAAACAGATATAGAATATCTTCTTCGTTTAAAAAAGGCCCCTAAATATTGCGAATAGTGAGAAACTGGTTTCGGAAAAGTAGTCAGTCGAAGAGTATTTCATTCAATTGATAAACAGCCTTCAAAATGAGGAGTATCTGCAAATGACTCATAAACAGTGTGTTGTATTTGTTTAACAACAAGATTTAATTCGAAAATTTTGCAGAACAAATATTACGGATCTGTTAGAGGAAATGTCAACATACGTGACAAAGAAAAAAAATACTGTGTACTTACTTTGGATATCGACATCAAAGAAATAAACAAAAATGCCCGGCTATAAAACACATATGAAAAGTGTTTCAAAATGAATCATTTTAAAGATATGTGTAAATCCAAAAAGGGAAAATTAGAGACGGTTCAATAAAATGAAAAAGAAATATGTATAGACGGTATTTCATTGAAAAAATAAAGAAAGGGTTATTAAAAACCTGAATCAATAATGTTTTATTGGCTATGCAACAAATGTGGGAAGTGACGTGACATTGATACTCAGAAATTTCTGAAAGAAATTAGGAAAACCACGATGAAAGAAAAAACATGTCTATTGAATCAAACGTATACATGATAAAAAGGTTACGTGATTTTGAAACCCACTTGTAACTAAAAAAATAACTTTGACGTATTCCGAATTACCATGGCAATCAGTGAAAAGATTTGCGGTCTAATAGGAAAGAATGTATTGGACATAAATTCGACAAAATTAGCCAACAAATCAAGGCAGAAGAAAGAAACTTGGATTTTAAAATCTATTAAGCCAAGTTAAAACTAAAGGAAAATGTCTTCCACTAATATTTTGAAACATGAAAAGTGCCAGTATATTTAGTACCAGTAGTTGAGGATAAACTAAAAAAAACTTACTGCAACAAGATCTATTGGAACAAGTTCCACCAACAGGGAGTAAATGGGCCTCCTTGTTAGTAATTTTAAGAGAGGATGGGAATCTGCGCATATGCTGTGACTACGAAATAGGTATAAACCACAAAATTTGTGCAGACTCATATTCTATTCTCAATGTCGTCTGAACTTTGAACTATCTTACGGATAGGAAATTATTCTCTAAAATTTATCTAAAGTCGAAATGCCATCAAATTCCTATTGACGAAGACTTTAAGGAGGTCAGAGCAATAAGTACTCGAATAGGCTTATTAAGATGTTAAATACCCTCTGGAATTAAAACTGCAAGTGCGATTTTTCAAAGTGCTATACAGCAATTTCTTGGTAGCGATATAAAAAATATAATATGCTACCAGAATGACATTGATGTTGATGCTATTAACGCTGAAGTATTAAAATCGAAAACCAGTATGCTTTTAGATATGTTAAATATGCTGGATTGACAACGAAAACAAATGTGTGCACAACATTAAAAATTATAATTTTTTTGCGGGGTGGGGATATTCCATATCTAGCGAATACATATACCTAGAACAATCATTAATTGAAAAAAAATTAAAAGTTGAAATACCTAAGAACAAAAAAGAATTGGAATCTCTCTTAGAGCTTGTAATTTCTAGAAACGATAGATAGATAGATACACCGATTGGAAAGAACTTCTTACTGCTTTAATAAAAAAAGAATGCGGTATGTATTTGGACAGAAGATCAAGAAGTTGAAAATATTGAAAAGTTGTTCTGACAATGAAGCCGTTTATAAAGATATTCGACCCTAAAAGAAAATATGTTGTAGCATAGCTAGGGACCATAAGGGGTATCTCGTGATTCACATAAATACAGTAGTAAATACTCTATGTGTATCTTAATTTGGAGATTCGTCTCCAACTCTGCTGGGCAAATTCTCTGCCTCCGGACAGAGAGGATCACCAGACGAGGCAATGTCGAAGAGGAGAGTCTCGTCTCGGGAAACAGCTACCGACCCCGTTTTATACGGGGTTTGCGGGGAATTTTTGTCCGAGCCTACATGTTCCGGTACCCCATATTAAATTCGGCCGTGTGCTGCACCTGACCGCGTGGGGTGGTTGGTAAATATCTTGCAGTTGGAGATTCGTCTCTAGCTGTGCTGGTCAAACACTCTACCTCCGGGCAAAGGGGATACCCAGACAAGGCTATGTTGAAATGCAGTGTCTCGGGAAACAACTAGCCAAACCCGTTTTATACGAGGTCTACAGGGAACTTTTAACCCGGGCCAAAAGCTCGGATACCCCACATTAAATTTGGACTTGTGCCACATCTGATCTCGTGGGGCGGTTGGTAGATAACCTACAGTTGAAGATTCGTCTCCAACTGTGCTGGTCAAACTCTCTGCCTCTGGGCAGAGTGGATCACCAGACGAGTCTATGTCGAAGTTTCGTTTCGGCAAACAGCTACCCGAATCCGCTTTATGCGGGGTCTACGGCAATTTTTGGTCGAGCCTAGAGGCTCGGATACCCCACAGATATACTGCAGTTGGATATTTATTGTGGACATCACTTGACTCATTCTAGCAGGTGACTACTTCTTCTACGCTCCGCTGGTGAATCTTATATATGTTGTTCTTGTCCTAAGTATTATCGTTCATTACCAACCTTCGTTTGATTATTCAGTTACCTTCCCTAGGTTACAAAAAATAGTAACAACTGACGCGACTGAACACTCAATCTAGGCTATATTGGGTCAGGGGGGGTCATACTATTATATATCTTTCGAGAATAATGCGAAAAGCCGAATTGAACTAATTAAATATTGAGAAAGAAGCACAAGAAATGGAGCTCATCTGTTCTGATTGGAAAAAATTCCTACTAAGATAATACCATACAACTTCAGATTTCATATCTAACACCAGGAAGGAACTTTCTATGATGACGTCTTCTAGAATTTTATGTTGGACCATAATGTTAATGGCGTTTGAATTTGATGACTGAGTATGGGAAAGGCAATAATATTCCGCATGTAGACGCTTTGTCAAATTGATATTTATTATTTCTGAAATTGAGAAAGAGGATAAAAATTTTGACATACGTTCTTACACTGGGTCGAAACTGATATTTTGACTAAAGACACATTAGCTAATAATGCGAATTGGACAGAACACTATGATAATAGAAATAAATGGAAGTGGGATATTAGTGCATACAGACCAAGTTAGATTGCAACACGATAGCGCTGAAGAAATGTATAGTGAACCTGAAAATAATGAAGGCGAAAGTGTCATGTTAAGGCAAGTCAAATTAGTGAAATCGAGAGTAATATAGACACTGAAGATGAACAAGAAAAATCGTTGAAGGAGCACGCCTATGAAAAAAGTCAAAGGTCAAAATTTCTCATATCTAGACTATCTCTTAGTGAGGGCGAATATAATAAGGAGACAAAAGCTCCCAGCAGTACCAGCGTAAATAAGGAGACAAAACCTCTTCGCTAAAGCGATTTAAATATAAAGTCACAAAGATTATAAATAACTAAGGCTATTAGCATTGAGGCAGATGATTGCAAGTAGGTAATACTACATCCTCCGAAAAAATTTTATGTAGCTACGCATTCCAAGAATTTAAAAAAAAGTTAGATATTTCGAGAGCCTCTCATTAAAATAAAATAGCACAATTATTGCACCCGAATGGGATAGGTTTTACTAGCCGTGGTTTATGAAGATATTAATAGTCAACCCAGAGAGTAATAGCTTCGTCAAATGGCTTACGTTTCTTAATGTTTTCGGAAGGGTTCGAACCTACACACCCAAATTCTAGGTAAATGCAGATTATAGATATATTTCGGTCAAGTAAAAAACAGAAATGATTTCGTAAGCACATTTATCTAAAAAGTATTACGCCTATTGTAATAAAAATTGAAGTCCATTAATTCATTAAAATAACTTTCTGATATATATATATATATATATATATATATATATATATATATATATATATATATATATATATATATACAAGTATATGATTGGTGTATACGGAATAAATTCCAATAACCAACAATTACTATTGTTAATAGAGGGCTCAATAGAGAGTAGAGCAGATATAATTATTTATTTAAAAATTATAACATAAATATATTATAAAATCACTACAAAAATAGCCATTTTGTTTCAACACCTCCGGTGTCTTATCAAGTGATGATGTGATAGATAGATAAATAATGTCATTGTCATACAGGCTTGTTTCGCTGTACCACATCTCATCAGTGAAGCTAGACATCCGATTGCTTTACGCCGGGACCGAAACCCTGAGTTTCTAACCCTGAGCTATCGGTGCACGGCAGAGGGAAAGGGACATATTATTTTGTACGAATGTAAACAAATGCCAGGCACTCATAGTGCTCAATTCGTTTTCAGTGAAAAGCCATGAGTTAGCGGAGACGGTTGCTGTTTAGAATTAGCCTAACACTCAACAGTGCTCAACCGAAATTTTTCGATAGATTAATAATTTGTGTGTGCGTGTGTGTGTTATTCATTTCAACCCAAGAAAGCCGATAATAACACAAGAGTCTACTGGGAGTTAAAGAAAAGCAAAGTGAAAAGAAAAATAACGCGTGAAGTGAGAGAAAAGAGACTATTAGAATAGATAGATAGATAGATAGATAGATAGTGAAAGAGAGAGAAATATGATAGGACACAGATTGGTAAATATGAACAGTTTGTGGTAAGAGAGATATGAGCCTAGGAACACATCTGAACTGACATAGATAGATAGATAGATAGATAGATAGATAGATAGATAGATAGATAGATAGATAGATATGAACAGATTGGCATATATAGATAGAGATGGATTTGATCAGACTGTGAAAATAAGTGTGATATGATCAAAGGCAGACATATATTAACTGACCTAGATATGAACAGACTGAAAAAGTTAGTGAAAGAGAGATGGGACAGAGATAGACAGATATGAACAGATTTTGGTAAAAAGAGTGAGCTAAGAATAGGCAGAAATATATGAACTGACATAGATAGATAGATAGATAGATAGATAGATAGATAGATAGATAGATAGATATACCAATATATAATATATGACATAATGGACAGATTAAGATAGATAGATAGATAGATAGATAGATAGATAGATGGATGGATAGCTATAACAATATATAAAATATAACATGGACAGATTAAGATAGATATATACTTATATATATATATATATATATATATATATATATATAT
>OZ010598.1:35380986-35438486 GCA_963932145.1 Acanthosepion lycidas | reverse complement strand
TATATATATATATATAATTACATATATATATATAAAGAGGGAGAGAGAGGGAGTGAGTCTATTCTGTGTGAGTTTATGTAACTTGTTCGTCAATCTCGTTGTGGTATGAGTGACGTCAGTTCACTGTCCCAAAGAGACCTTGCGTCAAACCTTAGCTACGAAGGTGTGCAGTGCGTTCGTATTACTGGCCAGTGAAAGTCGTTAAGGCGGGTTTTGAATAATTCACTTGCATCTGAAGTCAGGGTAAAATATGAATTTCCCGACTCAATGTCGTAGCCGTGTACCGGTATATTCATTCTGTTTTCGTAAGATGATGTTTTTTTTTATTTGATGTGACAGAATTATCTGTCAATTGACTGTTGTTTCGGTGAAATTTAAGAACAGGCTATTTTTAAACTGTAATTCTATATTTATAGAAATATATAATAAAAAATAGATAGATGTAATTCCAATATGTGTGGATTTGAAGAAATACATATATAAATTGCCCATGCTAAATAAATGAACCAAGTGAGTGTGCATTTGATTTATTACATGTAGGTATAATGGGGCACATTGCAAAATGTGTCTGTTGCTGTGTGTCGCTTTAAAAAAACGTAAAGTTGTTATACTATTTTCTCCACTGACTGTCTCTTCTTTTTTCCTAAGGTGGTATTTTGTAAGATAACAAGAGAAAGATTGTTGGCTTATATGACATGGCCATACCATCTGAACTGTGTCTTTTTTACAGTTGTCTAGAGGCCTTCGAATCGGCTTGTTACGTGTTTGACGTGTTTTGCACTGCATCATTTTTTACGCATTCTACGAAGGAGAGGCCAAAGACGGTTCTCTAACGATTGAATTCTACGCTGTAATATGTTAATGGTCAGTTTTTTCTAACGGTTTTAAGGCCTTTTAAAACCTTTTTCTGTAGAATACAATTCTCTTAAAGAATCTTTTGTAGCCAATAAGAGCAAAGAGTCTTATTGATAATCATATACATATACTTACCAGAATATATCGATTCACAGTACCTCAAGAAAATGCTAGACGCCAGCACGTTACCTTGATGTTATGGAAATGCTCCGACCTGTAACACTTTGTCTCTGTGACGGTTGCTCGAGGAAAGCTATGGATATACTGTAGATCGAAAGGGGCATGTTATTTGGGCACACATGTATGGACATTTAATTTCTGAATTTGTAGTTATTTTGTCAACAATTAACGACGCCTGTGGCGGAATACGTGTCTTTTATTTTTCCTTTTTGATATGTCTGCTTTTACAGCATTAACTATATTTTGTACCTCCAGTAAGATAGTAAGTAAACTATTTTATATAGATATTTACAATATAAGCGATCAATCGATTTGCATGATAAAATCTCACAAGACTTAATGCGCTGTCAATATTTCTACGAATTAAAGGTATCACAGCCAGATAAGTAAATGCTATATTCATAATACAAATATCAAGAATTTTTGATTATCTTAGCAGCAATGTTGGTTACTAGAAGTTTTATAGCGAAAGATATGACTTGAATAATACATTTTGTATAGATCTATGAGAGTTTTGCTCGAGACTAAAATAAACAAATGTTTTTCGTGTTTACAAATATATTTTTAAACTGGCTGACGGCTGTTCATGACGTGACAAAAAATCATTCATTTTCGATTAGTTTTGTAACTTAGAGATGAAGGATTGTTATTATTAACCCTTAAACACTTGGGAAAAAATCGAAACTAATCTGCACGCCAAACAGGTAAAAAAATGAAGTGAAATTAATTTCTAAAGGGTAGTTTTTCATGTTTTCCGCTTTAATTATATCTTTGTTGTGTCGCATCCCTTCAGGACATTGGCGAGCTTTACTCTCCAAATCTTCCTATCACTTTTGGCCTGTTGTTTCTCACTTTGCATTAGCCATCGCCCGTCTCGCCACCCATTCATACAAGATCGTTAGGTAAGTGTCTCGCTGATTCCTTCCTCTCTCTCTCTCTCTCTCTCTCTCTCTCTCTCTTAACTTCAATATGTCTTGGGAGAAGGCACAATACCTTATGATATCTCCAAATAACTTCAAGTGACTGTTCCTTAATATGGGCATAAAGTTTTGTTGGCATTTTCTTGAAGACATTTTGCTTAAACACTCCGTCCATAGCATTCTCAATATCCTTGTGTAGAATCATATTTCTCTTGCCTGCAGCTTTCTCCACATCCGTGTAGAAAATATCCATATTCATTCTTTTAATGATATAGAGAAAATATAAAAATGATTTTTCCGATTATATGGCTAAAAAATGTAATATAACAAATAATAACGGTGTAACATCATTTATTTTATATATATATATATATATATATATATATATATATATATATATATATATATATATATATATGTTTGAATAAAAGCAGATCAGTTTAAATTTTTCATTTCAACTTTTGGAAGTAAATTTTGATGATCCAGATCCCTTTAAAAGGTTTGTGGTGAAATAACTTATTACATGGAACCTTAAACTGATCTGTTTTTATTCAAACATATTTGCTCTGAATTTACATTGAGCTCTCTGGATATCATCCTCATTGGCTCTACACATACGGCTTACCTAATTTTGCATAAAATATATATATATATATATATATATATATATATATATATATATATATATAATGAAATGGAAAAAGTCCGACATTTATTTTAAGAGATTTTTATTTTTATACATTCTTTTTTTATAAATACAAATATTTAAGTAATCAATATTTAAAATATCTTATAAATATTTTAGGTACTTGTCGAGCAGATATGAATGTACGTTTTAAAATCATGTAAAATTGTAGATTAAAAACAGTAAAATTGACCTTGCTAACCTAACCTCTGTAGCGAAATCGGTAAAAGCATGTGTACGTGACTGTGCGCGTGCGTTTGTATATATATATATATATATATATATATATATATATATATATATATATATATATATATATATATAATTAATAGTAGCATGGTCCGGCGTTGCACGGGTTTGATTCAAAAATCGTACTAATCATACAGCAATCGCTATCACTTGACTTGAAATATTTTTGTCCTTCCTTGCCTCTAAAGGAGTGACCTTTGCCGTCTTGATGTTGCTACATGCCTTCCTTCTTGCCTATCTCACACTGCGAATTTTTTTAAGCTGTATACTAAACATTAAATCTGTTACGAAAAAAGAACTAAACAAAATGAACACTAAACGATCAGCTTTAAAAAAAGGACTCGTAACTGGAAATCCCGAATGAAAAAAGAATGTTAACAACAAATACTTTTTAACACCCAACCCAGTTCTGCGGAATCAGAATCAACGGGAAGTTTAAGCAAGCGAATGAGCCAATTGGAGTAAAGTGACATGCAGCTATCGTTATGTTTTGCATGCTAGCATGCTAGTTAACATTCGTGTCCGTCAGCTGTTGTCTCTCACGCTGGCCAAATGAATCTTCCTGCCTATTCCTGGCAGCCAGCTATAGGCTCTCACTCTAGCCAGTAGAAAATGGCCGAACACTACATGAAAACTTCCGTAGAAGCATGAAAGAAACGATTATTTCCACTATTGAAGGGAGTTGGGATATACAAAGTCGGTCTTGGCCTTCCCGCTAACTTGTAGCGTGTGCATGTACATTTTTGGTGCAAATCCGTCGAAAATTACAACTGTGCATTCGTTAGACACACACACACACACACACACACACACACACATCCTGCCTTTTATAAATGGAGATTTATTCGAAAATTATAAAAATTATTTTATAAAATCACTACAAAAATAGACTATTTGTTTGAACACTTCTGATGTTTTATCAAGAGATAGTGTTGAATGTATAATAAATCATTTTCCCTTTTAAAAATCCTTTATTATACATTCAACATCATCACTTGATAAGACATCAGAAGTGTTAAAACAAAATGGCCATTTTTGTAGTCATGGCATAACAAATTTATGTTATAATTTTCGAATAAATAATCATATTCGCTCTACTCTGTATTAAGCACTCTTTTAGGAATAGTATTTTTTGCTTATTGGAATTTATTCCGTATACCCCAATCCTTTACTTGTGTATATATATATATATATATATATATATATATATATATATATATATATATATATATGTATATATATATATATATATATATATATATATGTATGTATGTATGTATGTATGTATGTATGTATGTATGTATGTGTGTGTGTGTGTGTAGTACCAGGAAAAAAACAAACGCAACCATAGAAAGTAGATTTCAAAATTTTTACCAACACAAGTTAGTAATATACTTCGTTTATTAATACAGTATATTAATACAGGTGTACATATATACATTATGCAAATAAAAAAATGATTTAGTCTTTTGTTGGACAACCTTTTGCTTTAATAACAGCCTTAAATCTTCCTGGCATGCTACAGACTAAATTCATTAGTAGGCCAATTTAACAATTGCAAATCTTCCATCGGCCTGTTTCCTGGCCGTAAACCAACTGAAAACGTTTAGTCGTTAATCGACAAGCGTGTGTGTAATAGGGAAGTTAACACAGAAGATTTCGTGAATTAAAGGAATGCTGGAAAAATCTGGCGAACAATTTAGTCTTATAGCATGCCACGAAGAATTAAATTTCAAGTAGTGAATAAATCTTATTTAGCAAAGCGATAGCGAGTGGGTGAAGCCTGCTAGTATAATTATAAACATAATCTTCAATAATTAATACTCTGATACTTATTATACCACCAAATCAAATAAGAAAATAAAGTAATGGGTAAGTGATGATATGTTAATATTTACATTGCTATTTAAACATAAAAAAGCAGAATACATGGATATATTCCAAATTCAGAAAAACTTTAAAACACACTAACAGCAAATGCGCTGCCAAATCGGATGTAAGATTATAACATTTATCTTTGACACTCAAGTTTGAAAGTGCCAAAAAAGATCTAATATCAGAAGGGATAACAAAAAGTACAAAAACCATAAGCAACGAGAAAGACATTAAAAACGATCTATAGAAGAAATAATCACGATATTCTACTCGTACGCATATATACGCATAGACGCCGGCATACTAGACCTTACAGACATTCACGGGGTCGTTCTCTAATAGGCATAATGAAAGAATAAAAGAAAATCAACTTTAGACCAATAACAAGTGCATAAACGAGAATATAAGCAGTTAATTTTTGGTACCCCCCTGACGTGGGGTACATGCGTATGTATATATATATATATATATATATATATATATATATATATATATATATATATATATATAAGTAAACCGCAAAGCCAGAAAAACCTACCTAGTTTTCAACAACACAGATCATCAGTCCGCCCTGACGATACGGGTAGGTGAAACCTAGGTAGGTTTGTCTGGCTCTTGGGGTTTACTTATATATATATATATATATATATATATATATATATATATATATATATATATATATATTATTTTGCTCTACTTAGCGTATTGAGCAGTTTGTTTAGTTATTTTACACGTGTTGGAGATTTTTTTTCTTTGGACTCAGACGATTCTAGACGATTATTTTCGCCGGAAGTATATGTTCTTAGTTCTATCTTTTTTTACCCTTTTTTCCCTTGGGTATTGGTTTGTTCATTCACAAGCTAAAACACCTAAGGTTTTACCGGACGAGTATAGCTGCTTATATTTATAAGATTATTAGCGTTATATATATATATATATATATATATATATATATATATATATATATATATATATATATATATATAGATAGATAGAGAGAGAGAGAGGGGTTGCTAGCTAACGAGATATAATTTAATGTGATAGACAAATAATCATACAAATAGATTGATAGAGACATGTTAACAGACCGATATTGATAGATAGATCGATAGATACAAACAGACCAACACACACATAAAAACACATGCACACAGATAGATAGATAGATAGATAGATGCGAACAGACCGAGATAGATAGATAGATAGATAGATAGATACGAACAGTCCGAGATAGATAGATAGATAGATACGAACAGTCCGAGATAGATAGATAGATAGATAGATAGATAGATAGAATGGATGTGAGACGGAAAGTCTAGCTTACTGCCTCATAATGTGAAACTACTATGGCTAAAAGGTTTTCCACTAAAATGTTTTATCTTAAATGACATTGTGCTTTCGTTTTCTGAATATGCATCTAGCACATTTTATTCATATAACTATTCTTTAGCACAGTCTTTTTGTGCATTGGTTTTTTTATGAATTTCTTACTCGTTTTTAACAAGAGTTGTTATATAAGGGTTGATTCTTTTATATTTTTCCCCTACCTATCCATTTTTCTTGGTAGATGTCAACCAGGGCATCGCAAACAATGTGACTGAAATATGCTGGAGCACTATCATGCATCTGTATTAGCAGTTGTACATCCTCTAGCAGATCTTGACTTGTATTCGAAATAAAGTCCCTGTAATGATTTTCTAAGCCCGGCTTAGATGTGGCACAAGGCCGAAAGTATGGATCACCCAGTGAGGACTGAACTCGCTACTCATCGTAATTGATCTAGCAATACAAGCTTGCTAACCATTACACCCCGTCAAGGGGCCCAAATAAGGTCCCTGTAGACAACTCCTGTAAGACGTGCTGGGAAAACATATGGACATTCCAGATCGCCATCTACAATTCTAGTTCACACATTAATCATAAACTGATGCTCGTTTCTAGCCTGTATTGTAGCCTGGGGATTCCGATCCGACCAAAAATGTTGCTTGTGTAAATTTGACTGAAGAGACAAACAATGGATCATATGTTTGTATAATAAACTATCGACAAAAGTTCTCCCATGGTGAGTGTTCCGAGGAGGAAAAACCCTGTACACTTTGCAAATGATACAGATACGGGAGCTGCTTTTGAAGTATCCTCCATGCGGTACGACATGCTAGGGCCACTTGATGATTGCTGATACCTGTATCGTCTCCAACAGACTGTAGAATGTGTTCTTCGTTTTCAGGCGTACGAGCGGATCTTGGTCTCAGCAACGCAACGATAAAAAGCGGCAAGGTTTGGGTGACTCCACTGCCTTTGGTCTGGAACCGCAATGAGCTATAGCCGTGCAGCCTCGCGTACATTACAATTCGCCCGGTCGTATATATCTGCTTGCTCATGATATGGATATCCTGCTATTGTTAAACCGAGCATTTCTCAATTAACTCAATACGACACACCTTAAACTTTGAAGAAAGACTAGCCACAAATGTACATGAATGACAAATATAATCTAGTCTGTCAGCACAGCTCCATCTATAATAAACCTTCTTTAAACTTATGAACTCAAAATGAAAGATTGGCGGACATATATTTATATGGACTTTTGTACGTATTGTTTGAGGAATCTGCCACCAAAGGTTTGTAAAATATTTTTGATACACTGGCTTTACTTCTCTCTCTCTCTCTGTCTCTCTCACTATATATATATATATATATATATATATATATATATATATATATATATATATATACTAAGTTAAAAATATGGTACCATCGCTACAAACGAATTACCATGTTTTAAAAAAGAAACTAAAACTTTGAAATTCAATTATAGAATCAAATTAAAGTCACTAATCTTGTTTCATTTTCAAGCGAATTTTGTTATAACTTACGGACTAGGGGCTTTAATTTAATTCTATAATTCAATTTGAATAGTTTAGTTTCTGTTTATGAAACATGGAAATTCCCGTGTAGTGCTGGTACCACATTTTTAAATAAGTAAATTTATAATATTTATGCTCTGTAGATTTGCATTGAGCACTGTTTTGCAAAAATCAAAACAATTAATAAGAACACCGGATTATATATCTTACTGTTCTTTCTCTTTATTATAATAAATTTCAAGAATTTAAGAGTTCAACTAGACTGGAATCTCGCTCACGCCATTTCACTCTCGAAACAGTTAATTGTAGCCGTCTCTTCTACTCCAATAGCTTCATATCTCGCACCTCTCGACTGTGGAATTCCCTCCTCTCTTCCTGTTTCCCTGATAGCTATAATTCTCTATCACTGTTATTTGCTCTCTCTCCAACTCTCTTTAACCCTTTGCGTGCTAGTGGATTGGGCTTGAATGCTTAATATATATATATATATATATATATATATATATATATATATATATATATATATATATATATATATATATATCAAGTAAGTGGTGCTGTTCAATTTACATTACATGAATCATTCATACAAAAAACAGATATAGAAGTTAATGATGATTCATAACTGTGACATTCCTGTATTTATTGAACAATTTCATTCATGCGACATTGACTGAAAAAACTACCAGTAAAAAAGAATTCTCCTATTACCATATTAGTACAAAAACGCACAATCTTAAAATTTAAAAATTCAACCTCAGCGTTGCGACCGCACGCTCCAAAATAATTTCTTACAATTAACAATAACACATTTCTAAAAACATTTTTTTTGCGTGTAAAAAAACTAAAAAAAGACCTTATGCAACTGGAATTTATAAACAGGGATCATAACATTCATCTACATGTTCGGGGTTAATGTACTTTATTAAATTTGTTTGCGAAGATGTATTCTCGCCATTCAAATCATTAAGTTCTATATCTGTTTTTTGTATGAATTATTCATGTAATGTAAATTGAACTGCACCGCACACACACACACACACACACACACACACACACACACACACACACACACACACATATATATATATATATATATATATATATTAAAAAGAAGAGAAGAGAGTTGCCGTAAACGTTTTTGGTTGTAATGTGGATTTATTTAGAAAAAAATATTATGCTTTGTTTTACATAATGTTACACTACACGTGTTTCTGGTCTCGTAACCATCTTCAGGTAAAAGCGAAGATTTCCACATATTATTAAAAATAATTAATTTTTACTTTTGTTTTTCAATGTTAAATATTCTCGATATGAGACATTTTCTGTGTTTGTAATCCGAATTTCTTTCTTGAATTCTTGATATATATATATATATATATATATATATATATATATATATATATATATATATATATATATATATATGAGACATACATACAGATAGATAGATAGATAGATAGATAGATATACACCAATATATGATATATAACATAAAGGACAGATTAAGATAGATAGATAGATAGATAGATATACCAATATATAAAATATAACATGGACAGATTAAGATAGATAGATACTTATATATATATATATATATATATATATATATATATATATATATATATATATATATATATATATATATCTGAGACATACATAGAGATAGATAGATAGATAGATAGATAGATAGATAGATAGATAGATAGATAGATAGATATGTTACATTGATATTTAATTAATTTAAATTTTTCTCGTTGCAAGTTTCTGAAATGCAATGAAAGTATAATAATTGAGGAGATTGCTTGTACACTCTCTGAACCAATCACATTTCCCAAACGTATCCTATTTGGGATAAATGTCATTTCCAAGACCACTGACAGATGCATTGGAATCTCTTTCTGTTTTTCTGAGTCTAAAAAATGACATTTTTTTTTTACCGTGATTCCCTCATCTATAGTATTTTCCTTCTTTTTCTTAACTCATCTCTGTCCTGTTTATATCTTTGTTTATGGCTCAGAGATGCGTCGAAGGTTGTGCAGAAATTTCTTAGTTGAAGCTTTACCAGAATTAATGTTTTTCTTTCGTCATATTTTTTTTGTTCCTATTCTTTATCGAAAATTCCATTTACTTTTTAACTTCTTTGACGTTTTAGAAAACATCATGACTTCGGAAATAAAGAAAAAAAAATGTCTTCCGAGAATGTGGAATGAAAGTTTATTACAAACTCCGTCAGAAAATAATGGTTTATTTTTTGTCTAAGCTTCAAACGTTAACATCAATATATGTTTATATATAAAGATGAATATATATGTGTGCGTGTGTGTTTGAGTGTGTGTGTGTGTGTGCATGTGTGTAAATGTTCACATAATATACTTGTATAGAAGATAAATTGAATAAAATAGACAGTTGCAAAATAATACATAGTTCATGTCGACGAGTTTCTTCATCCGACATTACGAAGGCAAGTGATAATAGACAAAAGTAAAATGTGTATAATTACACGACATTCAATGAATTTAAAAGACGCCCCAGCGAAAGAATCTGTTTCGATATTAGTCACTTTTTTTATTGAAACGAAAAGACACACTTGTTAAAAAAATATATATATTTAAAAAGAGGCTATCGCAAGCGCGACTTCTAAAATTTTTGAATTTCGTGAAACTGCACAAGATTTCACTTTTGTTTATCATCACTTGCCTTGAATAACTATATATAACATATATATATCTTCTTTACACAGATACCTATATATATATATATATATATATATGTATATATATATATATATATATATATATATATATATACACACACACACACACACACATATATATATATATGCATGTATATATGTATGTGTGTAGATATATATATATACGTTTGTGTAAAGTATATATATATATATATATATATATATATAAACTAGCAGCATGGCCCGGCATTGCCCATGCTTGATTCAAAAACCATACGACTCATACAGCAATCGCTATCACTTGACTTAAAATATTTTTGCACTTCCTTGCCCTTAAAGGAGTGCCCTTGCCCTGTTGATGTTGCTACATGCCTTACTTCTTGCCTATCTCACACTTCGATTTTTTTCTCAGCTGTATACTAAACATTAAATCTGTTACGAAAAAAGAACTAAACAAAATGAACACAAAACGATCAGCTGGAAAAACCGAATGAAAAAAGAATGTTAACAACAAATACTTTTTCACACCCAACCCACTTCTGCGGAATCAGAATCAACGTTGAGTTTAAGCAAGCGAATGAGCCAATTGGAGTAAAGTGCAATGCAGATTTAAATTTTTCCCACTTGTGACGAATGCAGCTATCGATTTTTTTGCATGCTAGCATGCTAGTTGACATTCGTGTTAGTCAGCTGTTGGCTCTTACGCTGGCCAGTAGAATCTTCCTGCCTATTCGTGGCAGCCAGCTATAGGTTCTCACTCTGGCCAGTAGAAAATGGCCGCAAACTACGTGAAAACTGCCGTTGAAGCATGAACAAATCGATTATTTCCACTATCGAAGGGAGTTGAGAAATGCAATGTCGGTCTTGGCCTTCCCACTAACTTGGAGCATGTGCATGTAAATTTTGTTGCAAATCTGCCGTGCATTCGTTACACACACATACACACACACACACACACACATCCTGTCTTTTTATAGATAGAGATATATTAATCTTACACCTATATATATATATATATATATTCATCTGACTTGTATATATATATATATATATATATATATATATATATATATATATATATATATATATAGATATATATAGATAGATAGATATAGATAGATAGTTTGGCTGCCGTTACAATGTTAGGTGCATAGACATAAAATAAGTCATTATTTTTTAAGTGGTTTGAAATAACAATCACCCACACACACGCAAACACACACGCACACATTTACACACACATATATATATGAATAATATTATATAAAATGTTATTATCGCGTATTTTTATATATGTAGCAGTGTCTATTATGTCTATCGAGCTGAGCATTCAAAAAATCTTACAAAATAATTGCGTTTCTCGGCATAGATTTAAGCTATACCACCCTTTTTAAAGAAAAATACTGTTTTTTTTCTTGTGTGCTTTATCGCTCGACACGCCGTCATTCAGCTCCTAGGAGTCAAACAGTATTTTTTTTCTTTAACCACGAACAAAGCCTTGTCTTACCCGAATCTCGCCCAGGAAGAAGCCAAAGATTAAGTTCAGAAATTTCTAGGGACATTTTCCTTTCCTATTATATCTTCACCAGATGTAGAAATTATCTTCTGATCACTATCTCTCTCTTCAGGTGGGGTAAAATCATAGGTCGTTGTTTATTGTTTGAGAAATATGTCCTCACTAATGACATATAGGATAAATCCGGCCCGCTCAAATGTCCCTTGGGAATACTTAATAGGGCTTCTTCATAAACACAAAAGAATACTTCAGTGGCTTAAATGTTGGGGAATATTACTAGAAAGACCCTCTCTCTCTCTTCTCCAATTTCATACAGCATTTGTGGTATACATTTTGTTAAATTGCTTTTGGGGATTATTACTAGTAAGACCCTCTTTCTCTTCTCCAATTTCATACAGCATTTGTGGTATACATGTGTTAAATTCCTCTTGGGGATTATTACTAGTAAGACCCACTCTCTCTTCTCCAATTTCATACAGCATTTGTGGTATACATGTGTTAAATTCCTGTTGGGGATTATTACTAGTAAGACCCACTCTCTCTTCTCCAATTTCATACAGCATTTGTGGTATACATGTGTTAAATTCCTGTTGGGGATCATTACTAGTAAGAACCTCTCTCTCTTCTCCAATTTCATACAGCATTTGTGGTATACATGTGTTAAATTCCTCTTGGGGACTATTACTAGTAAGACACTCTCTCTCTTCTCCAATTTGGTACAGCTTATGTGGCATATATGTGTTAGGGATTATCTATGTGAGACACGTTTAATTCTGTGTATAAATTTTGTTCATGACAGCGGTATAAATCGCTCTCTGATAAATAAATGCTCCTTTCTCGTATCGAGTTATTATTATATCATTAGATATAATTATGCCCATAATGAAGGGAAATATAAAGTAAGAATTTACCTTTCTCGCATAGCTCACCTATTGTATGGTGATCAACGCGACATTAGTACGCCATTAAAAGGTGCTCAACAATAAGTCTTTAAGCCTATTTTGTGAAAGGTTTATAGGACGAACGCGCGTTATTATAGACGCAGAAGAGTTCTCGGATTGAATACGGACATACAGTCTGGCCTGTCTAGCTAGATATGGGCCTTTCTGCAACTGGTCAAGATCCAGGTCTTTGTAAGATGTTTCATTCCAATAACAGCTGGGGGAAATTAGATATCGACTGTTTTCAAGGCATGGTGCCTTGTCAAATTGGTTCCGTAGGCAGTTTGTTCCTCGAGTTGCTATGGTTTATTTTTTGTTACCTCCCGTCTTTCTCTCCCTCCCTATTATGCCCGTACTTGTTGGGAGACTAATCGTTGAGGTGTCCCCCAGCTAATCTCGATTGCTTAACTTAGAACATATATTATGAAGTATTTTGCGGAGGAACATAATATGATTTTATAATAATATCAATCCGCTGATCTCCAAGTATCTGTGAATTTTAATCACATATTAATATGAGATTACACATGTCTTCAACATGGTGACATAATTGGTTAGGTCCTTGTTGTGACCAAGTAATTGGTTAAGGAATAACAAAACAAGATTTGCAGATAAATAGTGTATTGAACAGTAAATACAACAGAAGTGTGTTACACAACTTGGGAGTGGGTGTCGGTTGACCAGCGTTCAGTCTGTATCACTGTTACTATTTAACAGTCCCTCCTCGAGGGATACATATGACACAAGACCGAGTTTAACGTGGGTCATACGAGCTCGTAGGCTCGGCTTAAAAATCCCCGTAGAACATGCATAAACGGGTTCGGCTTTGTCTACCTCTCCGGGCGAAACTCTGCCCTTCGGCAAAGCCTCTTCCGGGTTCTTCTCTGCTCAAAGCAGAGAGTTCTATATTACCGAACAATCTATATCACTGTCAATATTTAACAGCCCCCCACCGCCCACGCGGGATGTATGAGGCCCAAGGCCGAGTTTACTGTGGGTTCTCCAAGCCCGTAGGCTCGGCCAAAAAATTTCCTTAGAACCCGCATAAACGGACGAAACTTTGCCCTTCGGCAAAGCCTCGTCCGGGTTCCTCTCTGCGTAAGACAGAGAGTTTGACATTAATGAACAGGATAGAGCACTTTTCCTCCTATTACTTTACAGTAAGTGGAACTACACGTAACAGACTCATTAGAGTGAACACAAATCAGCAGTCCGTATTATTATTAGGTTGGTGCAAAAATAATGTCGTTTTCTCACATATTAACATATGTGAGAAAACGACATTATGTTTGCACCAACCTAATAATAGATTTTTCACTTAGTCAATGTATTTTTTCGAGTGAGTTTATTTATATTCATTACTTTTTTAGTCTACATAAACTGATATTAATGATCGGTTAACCGTGTCTTTAGAAACGACAGCATAGAATTTAATCATTATTATTAATTTTTAATCTGCTAGAGTTCTAAATATATAAATATATTCGGTGATTTGTGGAAGTTATTAGATTGGTGCAAAAATATTGGCGTAATAATGTCGTTTTTTGGCGTTAAAAATATGTCAAAAAACGACATTATTACGTTATTATTTTTGCACCAACCTAATATCATCTGACTTTGAGAGTGTCGAAACCAAAGGTATTATAGAAGTAACAAAACTGTCTCAAAAATATCAAAAGAAAGCCGAATTAACAACCGGCTACAAAATGCAACCAAACCCAATGACATACATACCCTTATATAGTAACGACTTAAAAAAGAATTTGTTTGCAAAACCCAAAATAAAAATAAAAGAAATCAAAGTAACTACTCGATTCTGCGTGAAATCTCCCGTAGGGTCGGTGTGCCGGTAAAAAGTGATACATCTTAACCTAAATCTAACTTAGACAAAATCCATTACGTCCATAAATAATGGTATTTTTTTCCATGTTAGCAGCTCGCTGCTTAAAAGGTTATGAAAGAAAAATTGTATGTTTAATATATGAATCAAGACACAGTAGGCTTCTAATGTCGCCTGCTGGCCACGCAGACGTCGGATTTCGTCACTGATTATTTATCGAATATGGTTTTTGGTTGATTTTCTATCTGTTTACATACACATATATATGTCCGTTTTCAAAAGTTCGCTCTGCTCCTCATTGCCTCGCTGCCTATATCCTGGTTATGAAAGCTGACCATTTGGATGATGGAAGAATCTATTTTTAGTGAAATTTTGATCTTCTTATTAATTATCTTTTTTAATCATTTCACCACAAGCAAGGCAATAATGTCAATAATACAATAGTTCGCTTATGCCCGGAGGTCCTGGTCAACGGTGCTAATTCGATAAAATGTTGCATCTTCTCTCTCGTCCGTTAATCGCTAGATGTTTTGGGTCCAGAGATGAAAAGACTTCAACACAGAGAATTTTAACTTAACTATTTTATTAATGTCGACATTGACTCCTTGAAACCTTTCTCCTATCACTTTTCCTACGCTAGCTCAGCCAATCAAAATCGACTTCGCATTTTATGGCTTGTATTTGATCCTATTGTCAACATCAAGAATTCAGAGCAAAGATACACTTCTTCTGAAAAATAATAGTCTGTCGAACTATTTTACAGTAGGCGTTTTCTGTGACTGAAAGAAAGTGAGAAGATTTTATAAGAAACCGTAAACCCAACCCTAAACAGGGAAAAGGTATAAACCACTACCCCTGTTAAATAGTCATGGAAGGAGTGTGAACCGTTTGGTAGGTGAATCTATCTACTCTTATTTTCTCTGTATCGCCGCAAATATACACAGGACATAACAACACTAGCGAAATTTGTAGAGCCATATCCCTCTGGCGTCAGTTTAAATCAGTTTCCCAAACTTTTTAAGCAATAGCGCACTTAGGATTAAATGAGAAAATTAAAATATTACAACACACTTAGCAAAATCTGTTTATATTTCTGAGATGAGGTATTATGTAGACTATTTACATTATTCGGACTATTGTTTTCATCTTTGTTGCCATATTTATCAAGGACAGATGGCACAGTGGATAAAGGCGTTAGTTAGATCCAGTGACCGGAGCCAAAGAGTGGGAGTTCAATATCTGGTTAAGATGGTGGAAAATTTAGAGAGGGTTATTAAATGGAAATAACTGACATCCATTAGACATGGAACGTGGAACTAGAACAGTCTACCACAACGAGCGAAATAAAGGGTTCAGTTCGAGATTCCAACCACCTGAAGAAGGCCGAAGCGTACAACGGTCGAAATATTGTAATAAATATGGCGACAAATATAAGGACAATAGTCCGAATAATGTAAATAGTGTGTACAATTAGCAAAAGTTGAAAACTAGGAATTTTTTGTGCATATTTAAGTAAAATTTTCATATTTTCAAATATTATCGTTTATTATAATTTAGATATATAGAAAAAAGTAGGCAATAATATATAGGTTAGACATAAATATCTAAGCACAGTGTTGTCTATGGTATGTAAATAGCGAACTCATACCATCTGTTATATGACCAGTGCATCATCCTGTACGCACTACATAACAATTATCACCTGTCTGTCTAACCTCTTTCTACTTTATATAATTGATCTGCGTAACCATAGAAATGATGTTCAATTACCTTTCAATATCTATGCAGATAATACAGCGGTATACGTGTGCACCTCCAAAAGTCTAGATGACAAGCGACATGTGGTTCTCTCATTTGGTCTAGCTTAAATACCTCATTGTGGAAAAAGTGCTGGATAAATTAAAACTAAACAAGTTACATCATCACTGAATGGACGCTGAATTTTCACCTATTGCCATTAACAGGTGTTCCATCAGGGAGGCGACGTGTCTTGAGCACCTATTGGAACACTCACAACACTTACCTTAAATAAAAATCGTTCATACGATCCATCGCTACAGATACTGAAAATATTGTCGTTTCCCTGTACTGCTAAAATAAGTACCTGACCCCTCTTGATATCCTGTACTATTAAAAGAGCCAGATCAGGTCGAAAATGGTGTACTGCTTCCATATATGAGCAGAATTCCCAGGCTATACTTTCCGGTCTCGATAGAGTCAAAAAGCGACTTCGCGTCCTTGTGGGCTATGAACTGTTTTCCACCTTTAAACCCTCTCCTCACAGATTAAATGTCACAAACATCTCGCTGTTCTATCGCTATTTTCCATGAAAGTGTTCAGAACATCTACATTCTTTAGTTCCACCAATTCTAGACTTCACGTGTAAGAACAGCCATGGCACGCATATTTTAGCGAATCACCGTCATTTTCATCTTATTCCTTGGTGAGACCTAAGTTGCACTCAAACAGCTTCTTCCCAAGAACGGATGCTTTCACTATCACTTCAATATCAGCCTGTTCAAGTCTAGAGTTAACACTTATATTTACTACATATTCCTATGAACTGTGCCCCTGTAAGACTCTACCTCAACTGGCTCTTGTGCCAAGTACAACGTTCATATCATTGTAAATAAATGTGAGTTAGAATCATAACTGTTATTTAAATACGATTTTAGAGTTAACTGTAACGATAGAAATACTATACACAATATATAATCAATGCAATTATGAATTTACAAAAATACAAGAGTCGTTCTTTTACAGTACGGGCCGTATTAGAAGACTTTTGGCACTTTTCTTTAATATTACTGATTTTAGAGAACGTAATTCATTTTCTTAATGATTTAAAAAACAAACAAAATTAATTCTTTTTATGTGTTTTTTGAATTTGCATTGATAAAAACTTTGCACGAAAAAAAAATCTCACGTTACCCGGTTAGAAAATATGATACCACAAAACTACTCAAAAATGATTTTTATTTTTTACATTTCATGTAACCTGACCTAGATCTATATATATATATATATATATATATATATATATATATATATATATATATATATATGTGTGTGTGTGTGTGTGTGTGTGTGTGTGTGATTCGAATAGATTGTTCTCTTCAAATCATTTTTTCTGCTGAAGTTAAAGACAGCAACAACTTTTTAATTACTTGCATCCAGTATTTAGAAATAGAGAAATTTATCTAGAAACAAGGGAAAGAGTACGTAACGGTTACGTGCTATCTGTACTCATATAAAGCAGTGAGTACTGGACAATCTCCTCAAAGCTGAAGAAGAGACTTGAAGCAACAGAACTAATATTCTACAGAAGCATACAGTGGGTACCATAGCCCGTACATGTGAGCAATAGCGATGTACTGGACAATCTCCTCGAAGATGAAGAAGAGACTTGAAGCAACAGAACTGATACTCTGCAAAGGATACCGTGGATACCATGGACCGAACATGTGAGCAACAGAGAAGTTTTAGAGAAAATGTAAACAAGAAAGAAGCTTATACTTACCATCAGGAAGGGACAGTTGAGTTTCGATGCGGCATAATTCAGAAAGAGGGTTTGGAAAATCTAGTATTTACAGGACAGATTGAAAAAAGGGGACAAAAGGAAAACAACTCATAATTTACTTCGTGAGGGGCACCTCGCTGTGGTGTAATGGTTAACAATCTTGTCTCGCTAGAACAGTTACGACTGAATATTGAGTTCGATTCTCACTGGGTATCTCTACTTTCGGCCTTGTACCACATTTAAGCTATTCTTGGAGAATCAACATAACTTATTTAGTGAGTTTAATTAAATGTACAGAAGAACAGCATCTAAAATAAATAACAGAGAGAACATTTTTGCGAGCTACAAAATACAGAAAATGGAGAAAAATGATCGCTTACGTCCTGAGGGGAAGCAGAAATTAAAGAACTTCAATTTTCCAATTACGGAGATTTTAGTTCTGTTTCTGATTCATTCAAAGTTATATTTTTTTCTTCCAATTTCAGAATTTAGAGAAATACAAAACACAATGGCATTATCGCAAATAGACATGAGAAAATTTCTGGTTTTAGGTCTGGATTTTAGTAATTCAAACTGATCTTACATCTTTTATTTATAGATATTCAGTGAATAATTATGAATATCGTCAAGATATAGCTTTACTACTGACATGAAGTAGAGCTATTTAATCAATTGCTCAAGAAAAGTTGGTGCCGTGTACATTCAATTTCTATCGTCAGAATTATCTTGCCCATATATAAATGCTTTATTCGTCTGCGCATTGAATATTGCTGCTACATATGGTGTGGTACCCTGGCTATATATTTAGAGATTCTTGATAAAATCCTAAGAAGAATCGACAATATTCTTGGTTCTGATCTGCCATATCAGATTCAGTGACTTTCCGAGCGCCATAATTTCGCTTCCATCTGCTTTTGCTATAAATAAATAATGGCGAACTTTCCTCTGTGTTATCTACATTTTATGAATTTAAGCGCCTTACTCTTCTTGTCTTCTCCGCTTATGTTAATACATTAACCTCACTGAGTAAGCCTCTACTTTGAGCAGTCCTTGAGTCTTTCATATATCTTCTTAAATCCTTGATATCAGGTAGGTCCTTGAAGCCTGTTGTCAATGGCCAGGCTTCGGAAGCCAATGATATCAATGCGGGCGCCTTCCATCGCTTCTTTCTTTGCACTCCCCTCTTTCCGATCTAAACTTGTGCCACATTTTTTGCTCAAAATAAATATTATTTTCCTCTATGGAGCTTCGACTTCAAGAGAATTTAAATGAAGTACTGGAATGGTGATAAGGTCTCATCATTTTGCATTTATAATTACTAGATGCAACCCTAAGTTCTATGCTAACAATTTCTTCTATCGCACTTTTCGATTGTGGACCTCTCTTCAAGTTTCTAGTCTCCCAGTGAACATCAATCTTCAAAAATTTTAATGAAATTTTAATGGTTATCCTCGGTTTTTGTGTTCTTGTCCTGTTATCGTTCTCGCTTCTTCATTGAATGTCTTCTCATATTCTCATAATAGTCGACGTACGGGAACCTAGGCGTGGTGTAATTGTTAGCAAGCTAGCCTAGCTAAAACATTTACGACTGAATAGTGAGTTCCACCCTCATTGAATGCCATATGCTTTCGACCATGTACCATATCTAAGCTACGCTTAAAAAATCAATTTAGGGCACCCAGGCGTGGTTTAATGGTTAGCAAGCTTTTCTTGCTAGAACAATTTCGACTGAGTAGTGAGTTCATTCCTCACTGGGTGCCCCATACTTTCAGCCTTGTACCAGATCTAATCCACGCTTGGAAAATCACTATGGGTCCCTCTAGGCGGTGTAACGGTTAGCAAGCTTGTCTAGCTAGAACATCTTACTATTGAGTAGTGATTTCGATCCTCACTGGAAGCCCCATACTTTTGGCCATGTGCCATATCTAAGCTACGCTTCGAAAATCAATTTAGGGCACCACGGCGTGGTTAAATGGTTAGCAAACTTGCCTCTTTAAAACAGTTATGACTGAATAGTTCATTCTTCACTGGATACCCCGTAATTTTGGCCATGTGCCACATCTAAGTTACGCTTAAAGAATCAATTTAAGACACCTCGTGGTGCCTCCTAGGCGTAGTGTAATGGTAAGGAAGCTTTTCTTGCTAGAACAATTACGACTCTGTAGTGAGTTCGATCCTCACTGGCTGCACCATACTTTCAGCTTCGTGCCGCATCTTATCAACGCTTGGAAAATCACAATCGTCGTAATAATATTTAGTTGCAATATATGTATACACCTTGCTTTTATTTATTTTACGCCGTTCACGGAATCTTACGCTGCTTAAGTGAAGGATCACTTACATTACTATAAAGGCTAGAAATAACTTCAGTTTAGGTAATTCAGTCCGCTAAGAAGTTCTCCGATTGAGAATGTTGCCAAGTATTTAAACGAGTCTCCTACGTTGCCTTATCTTTCAATCTTTCTTATCTTAAATATTAACTCTCTCGACACACGGTCATGTTCCCTCGTGAACACACATGCAAAGTGTGTCAGCCCCTAGGGAACAAGCCTAATATGGTAATATGATTTTGGAAAACTGACAAGAAAATTGGTTTTACCAAAAGGGATATGTAATGTAGTTCATCTTATTTTACAAAGACAAAATATGTACAGATGAAAAGACAGTTGATATGGTGAACTGGAATATAAACTATTATTCTATGCCAAAAAAAAAAAAAAAAAAAAAGAAAAGAAAAAAAAAAGATGGCCGGTAAAAGTTTTCCTGATCAAATCCGTCATCTCCCTGCAGATATATAGTAGGAGCTATCATTAAGCCAGGATTTGAAGTTCTTCCAAATATGGAGCAGTATTTACAAGTTCATCGTCAAACTGTTCAGTATTTTGCTTCATGCAAATCTTCCTACCTAGTCAAATGTTTCCATTTTTGTGTTTTGATTAACTCCTCAAAGAATTCATCCATTTTAAATAATTCTGTAATGGAGATAGATACCTTTTCGCTGAGAGCGCATATTCATAGAAAGTCTATAAAACTATTTTTTTAATCATTTCACTTCCGGCAGGGCAATAAAGCCATTAAGGCGCAAAGGTTTACTGAGTGTTGGAGAATATGAGAAAAATACATTTAATGAGCGAAGACGATAAAAGAACAAGAATCAAGAAGACAAAATATAACGATTGACATCGCACTTAAATTTTTGAAGATCAAATTTGACTCGGAATTCAGAAGATGAAAGGTGGTTCCACAGACGAAAAGAGCGATAAAAGAAAACGTTAGCATAGAACTTACGGTTACATCTAACCATTTCAAAGAAGGAAGATATTAAATGAAGAACTTCATTTCCATTCTTTGTTTATCATTTAATACCGAGGAAGGTGATATTGCCACTAAGACGCAAAGGTTTAGCAGAAGACAATCAGGATAATTTAGAAAGAACCATAAGAGAACAGGTTTCAGAGAGAAATAGAGAGAGAGAGAGAGAGAGAGAGTATGCCGGTTGATGTTGCGTTTAAACCTTTGAAGATTAGGAGGTAGGAAATCGTAAGTGAGTTCAAGAGTTGAGAAATTTCAGAAAAAATAACTATTTCAACCGTAAAACAGCGAGATCGTGTTACCAATCAAGCAGTACCCTTAAAATCACAGGATAGAGGTACCAAAGATGAGTGCTCATTCGAAAAAATTCCCATGAAATTATTTATAGAAAAAACAGAGAGAGAACCCATCACGACGGTGGTAAATTTTCTGAAGCCGTGATCCAGGTGAGAACCAATAACATTTTTTGCATTTTATTGTCTATCTTGAGATATATCACCAGAACACCATCCCATATGTGGCAGTAATATTCAGTGCACAGACGACTGAATGATCTATATATGCGCAAGATAGATTCTGTCGAGAAAAATTGCCCGTGATTTATACAGAGAACCAACTTTCAGAGCAAACCTATCAGTTGATTCAATATGATCGCTCCATTTCATGTCAGTAGAAAACATGGGACCAAGAAGGTAAAATGAGTTGATATCCTGTAGGTTAGCATCAGCCATGCTGATGCAAGTTTAAAATATGCCAGGTTTCTAAATTCTGTAATATAAAGTGTTGCCGTGCAGAAAATTACTCAATCGTTTGTCTTGCCGAAGAAAACATTTTATTTTCCAGAGCGCCGTTCAAAAGATTCAGTTGATCATTGGTTACCCCTTTTCGATGTTACAGCAATAAGTTATTTGAATCCCACAGAAGCCAATTTAATCCCATGTCTCTTTCAGAGTGGATGTTTTTGTCTCCAAATAACTTCTTTTTGCTAAGGAGGGCGAAATCTCTAGTATTCATATGTTTATTAATGTCTGTATTCGTATTTTAATGAAAAACCCATTTGTATGTAATTGTACCTCAGGCATTTTAATTTGAAACGAGGAAATTCTCATTTTCTTGCAGCAAATTTCTATTCTTCTTTTTTGTCTAGGCAAAGATGATTTCTCTTTCCTATATTCATTCCGACGACATCAATTTCTCACTGAAGAAGCTTTTACAAGGTACTGTAATTCTACATAAAGAATATCCTTTAACACGGAGAATTTATTTAATCGATACGAACCAATCTAGGTTGACATTTTTAAGACGATCTGACATCAAGTCAACCATATTTTCGTAATGGATTCTCATTATCAGTTTCTTAGTTTTTCGACCGTGGATATCTTGGCAAAAGTAATTACGTTTATTGGAAAAGAGAAAAGAATATTTTTTTATACGTGGATTAATGTACGTATCTGTAATTTAATGAGAAACTCATATCGTTTCATTGATTTTCTGTTGTTTAAGATCGAAATACACTTCTAAGCTAATAGCTTTGTTCGATGAGTATTCAATCATTTTCAATAACTGGAAAACGATTTTAGTGGTGTTGGTTTAATTTTGGCAAACAACATCAGAAGGCCCTTATTGCATATGCGTAAATACAAACTCTTACAGTGCTAACAAGTTAATACTGTTACATTTCCGGCCTTGATAGGTCGCAAAATATTTTGAGCTTTCTTTTGTGCGTGATCTCTTGCTTTGTAAAATTTCTTTCCGACAGATATATTGTTGCATGTGTATAGTTTACACTATCGTTATTTTCACGAGAAAAGTTTCAGATGATCACTATACTTCAATTCAAACAATTCAGACCTTTACAACTTGCACACTCAATGCTACTTTTTTTTTACCCAGCGTTTCAAATATCGCAAGAATATCCACTTAATGGAACAGATTCCCGCTGTCGGTAGTATGGTATAAACGCCACCAGCTTAACCTCATCAACTCAAAGTTCATTCGTTATATGTCCACTAAATCTTAACAATCTTCACTTCCTACTATTTGCTCTTTTATTTTTATAAAACTTTCCATGTCTCATTAAGAATTTAGCAGTATCCATCTAACTTGTATCTTTTATTGAGGCAAGTGAAATATGAAAATAGAAAATTGAAAGAGCTTGTCTACTGCGTGACACTTTCATTCAAAATGGTGGATCAAGAAATTTATTGACATTTCTTGGAGTTTTTTTCTTTTGTAAAAAAAAAAACAAACAAAAAAAACCCACGTCACATACGATTTAAAGATACGCTTCAAATTACATTTTTCCCTCCCTACCTGCTGCAGGTTAGGGTTATTAAATATGAAAGAGAAGAAAGTGAGGTGAGTAGACAGGAGAATGCGACGAGGCCGCTGGTTTCAAACCTGAAAAAGAAAACGTAGAAAGTGTGGAAGAATTTCACAGAGGTTAAAGAGCGGAAACATGACATTATTTACAGGGGAAATCGAGGTTTAAATTAATATTATCAGATGGGGATAATTTTTCGACAAATCTGATCTTGCCAATAACGCAAAAATTTCGACATTCGCATCAACCTAATTTCCCCGTAGACATCTTCCATCTGTCTGAAGTGATTTTTTCTTTTATCAGATGTACTTCTTTCCTTATGTGTTAGACAAGTCAAATTAGTGTCTCAGTGTTAGGGCAACGGTTAACGAGTTAGTCGGGCTGGCTATTGCTAATAAAACATTGAATTCAAACCGAAAAGAGTACTATAACATGTAGCCACTTGTCAAAACTCCAATAATCTTGAAAATAAGCTCGGTTTGGTGTAATAGTTAAGAAGTTAATCTTGTTGACTATTGTTATCTATTAGTAATGTCTGACTTCATGTTTTGCCCCATACGTTTTGTTGTGTCGGAAACCTACCACCCCTCTTGAAGATGAACTTGTCTGTGTCTGTGAACAAAGACTTTAAATAGTGACATGTCCGTTGACATGTGGAAGACAGTGAGACAGAGATCTCGACGTCTGTCGAACTCTCTGCATTAGCAGAGAGGAACCCGGACGAGGCTTTGCCGAAAGGCAAGGTTTCGTCCGGGGAGGTAGACAGGCCTTGAACCCGTCTAGGCGGGTTCAAAAAGGCTATATTTTTGGCCGAGCCTACGGGCTCGGAGATACCCACATTAAACCGGCCTTGTGCCACATTTTATCCTCGTGGGTGGATAGATAAATACAGACAGTGAGACAGAGAAGTTCTTAGCTGAGCTAGTTATTGACTACTCAGGCGATTTCTGTACCTTTTTACCAACCTATTAAAACCCTTTTTATTGTTACGTGTTATTTGGCGTTTGTCTCTACTAACCCCAAATTAACATCATAACACGTTTATATTATATAAACGTCATATTCTAAAATAATCTAAGCCTAATAAAAAAAACACTCAGTTATGTTCCATGCGTGATGCACACTTAGGCGATCATGTATCTTTCGATACATAGCTGACGATCCAAATTTTTCCCGCAATAGTTTGCCATTTCCTTCTGCGGTAGAACATTTGCTATCCAAGTTTATAGAGCCCGGTCTGTCATGCTATTTTACCTATAGCTGGAGGGAGAAGAGATGGATTCATGTCTTTCTCAAGTGTATTAGCACGTAAAAGAATATAAAGGGTCTGACTGGAATTCGAACTCGTCTCTCAGATTTCTCAATCCGACCGCTATCCATTAATATGGATAACACACCGTATAAAGGCATTTTCTGAGCTACACGTATTGTTGTATACGAATTTGATCCGACTAGTATATTTTAGACCAACTCCTTGCTGTTTGCCGTGCTTTAGTACTAGGCGACATAGTCATAGCATTAGTACTGTTGAATTTTTAAACACTCCATTTAAAATATTATTTTGTTCTTCATTGTTTCTTTTTGTTGAAATTTTTATTTTCTGTTTAAAAATAACAGAAAGCACTCTTATATAAAACTGGATAAATAAAAATGAAAAACAAAAGGTTGTCATTTGAAAAATCAAATCGACCAATATTAAAAATAATTTGTAAGTTCCCAATATTCAAATATAAAAAAAAATATATATCATAGGTTTCATTTTATTTTCAGTAAACAAATGAAACTGTTTGTAATGTATACACATATTATGTCTATCGCCGGAAACTTATTAGCGTTACCATAACACAACAAAAGTTGAAGCGGTTCTAAATGTGATCCTCGACGTTCGTTGACAAGAATTTAACGTTTACACGTCTGTCTATCGGGCTGGAGCCTCTGGTTTATATAGAAAACTCTCCCTCCAAAATGTGGCATTGATATAACTTATGTCTCCTACCGACTGTTTAATCTTTGGAGGGATTGCTAAAAAAATGACATCTGTTTTGTTTAAATTCCGAAGTATATTTTTGTAAAGGTAATTGTGTTCTTAGGCGGTATATGTAAACAAAATTAACATAAATCATAAGTTTTGTTTTTTGTCCAGAATAATGTTTAAGCACACACACATTCTGAACAGATAAGTTAGCGTAAAGAAATTACCTAATATTAATTTCTTATTACCTAAGTAATTCGAACAACACATTAATCATGTCTTCTTACTGGCGGAAAATCTGTGTTCGATGCTCCTTAGAAATATTTTTAAATTTCATTTAAAGCCTTTTTTTTTTCTCACCCATTCAGCCTACTCTCCTGAGAATTTTAATAATTATTATCAAATTACATCCGTGTGCAAATTAATTGAAACAACCGCTTTAATCTCCTTTCTTTCAACATATGTTCAGTCTTAGACCCACTGGAGTGACAGGGAGTAATTGATTTCTATTTTTTTCTCATATCAGGTCATTTCCGGTGGTCTGCAGTAATAGTGTATTTTCAGGGTATATGTTTGGCCTTGGAAATTGTCTCGAATCTCGATTATTTGTCCGATGGATATTGTCTGCGATTAACATTACTCCAAGGAACGAACTGGCTGCCAAGACTTATCAAACCAAAGCCCTATAGAGTGGACTGGAAATCCTCCTGATTTAGAATCCAATCGAGAATCTGTGGTCAATCTGCAAGGAAAGATTTCATGGAATGGGCATAAAAAGAACAAACATATGCCCTGGGTCATGTTTCATTAGAAAAATACGAAAAAAAATAATAACGAAATTATTGGCTTTGCTTCAATTAATTTGCACAAGGGTGTAGTCGTTCTTCTAAATCATCATCCTGTAATTTCATGCAGTTAAATATTTATGCAAGGTCAGTGCCCTGTTATATTACTTGACAGTTATTCAGAAAGCTCTTTGACTAATCATGAACATTTAACTTGTCACCGGTATACGGGTTCAAAGGGTATATTTTTGGCCGAGCCCACGAGCTCGGAGATCCCACGTTAAACCGGCCTTGTGCCACATGATACCCTCGTGTGGGGGTGGGATTAAATACTAGTTGATGTCGGACGACCGGCTGAACTCTCTGCCTTCAGGCGGGGAGGAACCTGAACGAGGCTACGCCGAAGGGCGGAGTCTCGTTCGGGGAGGTAAACTGACCCTGAACCCGTTTATACGGGTTCAAAGGGTATATTTTTGGCCGAACCCACGGGCTCGGAGATCCCACGTTAAACCGGCCTTGTGCCACATGATGCCCTCGTTGGGGGGTGATTAAATAGTAGTCGATGTCGGACGACAGTTAGTCGAATACGAAAGTAGTCAGCGACCACAACAAGATTACTCTGCGTAATACCTATTATATGAAGTTCCTAACGTTTTGTACGTCGAACTATTTAGGACCGATTTAGTACAAATACAAGCCTCCACTGCGAAATAACTCCACAACACATGGTAGCATTAATTGCTTCCTATACGGATGCTTTGCTCTTATATTGTTTGCTATCATCATCATCATAACCATCATCATCATCATCATCATCATCATCATCATCATCATCACCTTGACTTTTGTGGGGCGGAATTCTAAAGCAGAAACCACACTGAATCTCCTCCACAACAGTCTAACAATGTTTATTTGATTTGCATAATAACTTCAGACAATTCTTTACTGTTAGATAATGAATCCAGACTGCATGGCATTTTCACCAACAGTAGGTGGTCAAATCATTTTTATTGCTGTTATCACTGATACCGAGTCGGAATATAATAACATTTTTTTAATTTTGTTTCTAGAGGTGAAGTAAGAATGATAAGTCTATCAAGTTCTTCAAGTTTTGTTTTTTCTATTTTCTTGTTATAACCTGCTGGATATCCTACGCCATCCAAGAAAACGTTTGAAGACCTGATATAATTGATTTTGTTTTTATTCTAATACTTCTTCGAATATAATTGGATGTGTTTTTGTTTCGTGACATTTGAAGAGTTTTAGATTTATTTCAAGAAATTCTGATGTTCCAAAGTGGCATAACTGGTATGATTGTATTATCGAAATCAACATGGTGGTATTTCTGCTTCTTGAATGATGTCTCCCATTAATGAGACCAAGAATCTTACCCAATAATCTTTTTGTATTTTGAATCGAATATTATATTGTATGCAAGAGTAGAGGGACATGTTTTTAGTTTTCATTAGTACTGTACGGCTATTTTATCCCAGCTAGGTTTTGGCAGAACTTCGTATGCTTCTACATACAAGCATTCTTCAAGAGCCAATTTTAAACCTTTATGATCGATTGCATTAAGTATATCGAGATAAGATATCGCTGCCGATTGGCATATAAAATATCCAACTTGAATCGATTAATGGTCTCCATAATTTGATCCGAGTTAGTCGTACTGCACCCGCAATTCGGTGATCGACCAACACTGAAGAGATGAAATGTTTATTGGATGTTGATCTATAACATTTTACATTATCGTTTGTTTCATATCGAGAATAATTCCCGATAACCTGTAAATAATCACCAATGAAATATCAACTGATAGTATCCACTGAATACCAATGATATATCAAGCGATAATATTCACTGAACACTAACGAAATATCAAGTGATAATATCCACTGAACCCCAATGAAATATCTAGTGATAATATCCACTGAACACCAATAGAATATCAAGTGATAATATGCCCAAAACACAAATGAAATATCAAATGATAATATCAACTGAAGAGCAATGAAATATCAAGTGATAATATCCACTGAACCCCAATGAAATATCAAATGATAATATCAACTGAAGAGCAATGAAATATCAAGTGATAATATCCACTGAAAACCAATGAAATATCAAATGATAATATCAACTGAAGAGCAATGAAATATCAAGAGATAATATCCACTGAACCCCAATGAAATATCAAATGATAATATCAACTGAAGAGCAATGAAATATCAAGTGATAATATCCACTGAAAACCAATGAAATATCAAATGATAATATCAACTGAAGAGCAATGAAATATCAAGTGATAATATCCACTGAACCCCAATGAAATATCAAATGATAATATCAACTGAAGAGCAATGAAATATCAAGTGATAATATCCACTGAACACCAATGAAATATCAAATGATAATATCAACTGAAGAGCAATGAAATATCAAGAGATAATATCCACTGAACCCGAATGAAATATCAAATGATAATATCAACTGAAGAGCAATGAAATATCAAGAGATAATATCCACTGAACCCCAATGAAATATCAAATGATAATATCAACTGAAGAGCAATGAAATATCAAGAGATAATATCCACTGAACCCCAATGAAATATCAAATGATAATATCAACTGAAGAGCAATGAAATATCAAGTGATAATATCCACTGAAAACCAATGAAATATCAAATGATAATATCAACTGAAGAGCAATGAAATATCAAGTGATAATATCCACTGAACACCAATGAAATATCAAATGATAATATCAACTGAAGAGCAATGAAATATCAAGAGATAATATCCACTGAACCCCAATGAAATATCAAATGATAATATCAACTGAAGAGCAATGAAATATCAAGAGATAATATCCACTGAACCCCAATGAAATATCAAATGATAATATCAACTGAAGAGCAATGAAATATCAAGTGATAATATCCACTGAACACCAATGAAATATCAAATGATAATATCAACTGAAGAGCAATGAAATATCAAGTGATAATATCCATTAAACAGCAATAGAATATCAAAGAATGATATTCTGTGATCTCCCGTGAGCTATCAATTGAAGATATCCACTGATCTCCAATAGAATATCAAGTGATGTTATCGCCTAATATTCAATGAATTATCACTTAATGAGATTCATTGATCTTCAATGGAATATTAATTGATGAACCTTAATAATTAAATATTACGAAAAATATTCTGCCATTTTCCAACAATGTTCTTGCAACACGAACTTCGCAGATCACCATTTTAATTTTTTCTTCTTTGCGCTGAAGCCCTTAGTTAGCGATCATGTTTCTCTATATTTTCCAGTTCTTTGTAGCGATTAATAAATATTCTCAGTGTTACCGCTCCTGTACCGCCATCTATTTTCGCAAAAAGGCTAATTTGCTTAGGAGCTGATTTCCTCTGTTTCTGTCCTTTCAATATGCCATTTGCGTATCACTGTTTCTAAGCCCTCTTTCGACATTATTTGACTTAGAAGTTTCAACTGTCTCTTCGTGATGTTAGGCAAAAGTGTTCTTTTCCTTTCAATTTTCTCTAGAACTTCCTTACTTGATCACATGTTCGGTCCACGGTATTTTTAGCATCATTCTGTAGAACAATATTTCTATTGCTTCATATCTATCTGTGAGAAGATTGTCCCCTATTCAATGCCATATATGGAGAGTGATATTACATAACATTTAAATAATCTTTTATTTGTCTCTAACGAAATCTATCCGATCTTAATAATTTGCTTAGCATTTGGTAATAATCTTTCTCGATCCCAATGGGTCTTCGGATTTCATTTTTGCACAATCTGTTAAAAGACTTTCCAGAATTTCTTCTTTGAATGTTGATTTGTACCGGTTGTAGTGTGATTGACAATTCTGGTGCGCTATACGATTGTTTGCAAAGGAGGAAAAAAAACAGATAAGCTGGTAATATTTATGAGGACAGTGAGCGATGAACACTCACTTTAGAATTTTACTTTCTACTGTCTTCACTACGGAGGTGAAATTCGCTTAACGCATGCGTATTAAGCCCTCTTCGTCTCGGTTGGCAAGTTACATTAAATTGCGGCAGCTGCTTCTCTGCATAGTAAAAATGGCTGAATAATTTCCGCTCGGTAATCATTGATATATTCACGCTAGACGTTAACTTTTATTTTACTTGACTACTAATCTTTAGTAATTGAGCTGAAGCTGGATTGACGGCTGACGGATCGTAATGACACTATTTATATTATTAGGACTATTGTCCTCATCTTTGTCGACATGTTTATCACAACGTTTCGGCCGTTGTACGCTCCGGCGTTCTTCAAGTGGTTGGAATATCGAAATGAACCCTTTATTTCGCCTACTGGGGTAGACTGTTCTACTTCCACGTGCCATGCCTAATGAATGTCATTTATCTCCTGTTAATTCCCCTTTCCAAGCTCTCCACCGCCTTAACCAGGTATTGAACTCACACACTTTGGGTTCTGTCACTGGATCTTATTAACGCCTTTATCCACTTTGCCACTTGAGGACATATGTGTGTGAATTTCTGGGCATTATAAACCCAGTCTCTTCAGCATCATTTTTTACCAGTGTTTATATTGAAATTTTTGTTGTTATCATTTCACGTTTTTTATCAGAGCTCATATAGCATATTTTTTTTCTTGCTATTATCACTTTTCTCTGGAACTCCTTATTACTGGTTCCCATATTGTATTCAATTCTGTGCTTGGTCGTCTCGGGAGATTTTGCGGCCTAGCATATGTGCTGATTCCTTAAGTTTACGAATTTTCTAATGCTGTTCTTTGTCTATGATCTCAACTTGTTCCCACAGAAGGTGGTGATAAACATGGCGACAAAGATGAGGACAATAGTCCGAATAATATAAATAGTGTACATAATACCTCATCTCAGAAATATAGACAGATACTGAAGGATCGTAATGAGTTCTGTAAATTAAATTCCAATATACGGAATAAAATACTAGAATTGTTATATGAAGTACGAGCAGCATGGTCCGGCGTTGCCCGGGCTTGATACAAAAACCGTACGACTCATACAGCAATCGCTATCAATTGAATTAAAATATTTTGCCCTTCCTTGGCTTTAAAGGAGTGCCCTAACCGTGCTGATGTTGCTACATTCCTTACTTCTTGCCTATCTCACACTGCGAATTTTTTCTAAGCTCTATGCTAAACATTAAATCTGTTACGAAAAAAGAACTAAAAAAAATGAACACTAAACGATCAGCTTTAAAAAAAGGAATCGTAGCTGGAAAAACCGAATGAAAAAAGAATGTTAAAAACAAATACTTTTTCACACCCAACCCAGTACTTCGAAATCAGAATCAACGTTGAGTTTAAGCAAACGAATGTGCCAATTGGAGTAAAGTGCCATGTAGATTTAAATTTTTCCCACTTGTGACGAATGCAGCTATCGATTTTTTGCATGCTAGCATGCTAGATAACATTCGTGTCAGTCAGCTGTTGACTCACACGCTGGCCAATAAGATCTTCCGGCCTATTCGTGTCAGCCAGCTATAGGCTCTCACTCTGGCCAGTAGAAAATGGCCGCAAACTACATGAAAACTGCCGTAGAAGCATGAACAATCGATTATTTCCACTATCGATGGGAGTTGGGAAATGCAAATTAGGTCTTCGCCTTCCCGCTAACTTGGAGTATATGCATGTAAATTTTAGTGCAAATCCGTCGAAAATTTCGACCGTGCATACACACACACACACAACCTGCCTTTTATAGATAGAGATTTCTCAAGGTATATGGAAATATTTCATTTTTACCATCTTTACAAAGCCAAATAATTTTTCTGTACAGTATAAATTAATTTAAACATCTTATGAGAATCTATTTTTATATTAACTTAAGAGAGCGAATAAAGCATTTTGCCGAGATTCTGTATCAAGTTATGTAACACGTAAGGAGAAAGGATTGCTTCGAAAACTTAAAACTTACAGGGTATGCCGAGGGCAAGAGAGATAGGAGAAGCCACTTACAGGAATTTCTATGAGTGGACAGCGGAATGTGGTGGGTGAAGTGACTTTAGCATAGGGGAAAAACTGCCAAGACTCACACCAGATAGGAAATTGTAGAGAGCCATGCACAGAGAAAAATAAGAATAAAAAGAATAAGAATAAAGAGAAATCTAGCCGTAGAAAACAGGGATTATTTTTCGGACAATGATATTTTTATGTTTAGATTGAAAGGTCCTCTCACTCCCCCCCACACCCAAAAAAAACCCACAAAAAACAAGGAAATCATTTTGGAAATCATTCTTGTAGTTTAGAACTTTTTAGGCTTTTCTCGAGCCACGGCGTTTGTCAGAATTGATGAGTACTCAATTCAGAAGGAATCCTTATCATATTATATCAGAACCATGGAAAATTGACAATTGGAACTATGCATATTATTGTGAGACCGGAACTACCTACACAAGAGACTCTTCCAGGTCTATATTAAGTATGCGACACAACACTCTAGAGAGAGAGACAGAGAGAGAATGAGAGCCGCGTACGGCTACCAGTATTGGACACTAACATATAGTAAGCTCCGGTTACACTATGTCTGTAACCTGTTGTCAATATATCTTTCTTACATCTAATCCGTGTTCCGTGTTTTACTTCTGTGTTCCCCAATTTGGCCCCACATCACATATCTTAAAAATATTTAGAGTTTTCAATATCTTAGTTACCCAGCTTGATGTTAACACGTGTGTCTACATCATAAAATTAAAAAATTGTAGAGTAAATAAATTTAGCGTTTTTCACTTCACACGTAAAAATTCAAATCTCAGATGAACACAACAATTTTGTCTTAGAAAATGAGTTACACAACATTATTTTGTCTGAGAAAAAAAAACAAGACCCTGATGACGACATTGAGCTAAGGTCGAAAGTACTCAAGATTAAGGCCTGATGATTCCGGCCGCCTGATGCTTACGTGAAAGCACGTGAAACTGAAACTCGGGGTCGGTTACTGACCACCGAGATTTGACTTACAATGTAATATAGCTCTGCCATTTTTTACGGCATTAAACTCTCTTTTTTTCAGTGTGTAATTTTATGAAAACACTTCATGAAGCTGCTTATCCCTAACTCTAATTTTACACACACACATATATTCATATATATATATATATATATATATATATATATATATATATATATATATATATATATATATAATCTAGAATGTTTTCTGAAGCACACACACAAAACTTGGCAATAAAAATTCTCCATCTAAAGGAGGAATAAACGTATATATATTTTTATTAATTTATGAAGATACTTGTTCTTTAATTTAAAAGAAACATGTATCTATCCTTTCGTTCTGTTTTGTTCTTTATTTAAAAGATACCACTTTATAAAAATTAGAAACTCAAGAGCGTCCCAGCGCAGTACCTCCAGGTTCAGATAACTCTGTAAAAATGTCAGCTTTTACAATTGGATCGATATTATAAACAAGGCTCAGATTCTAAGATGCTTAAAAGAAAATCAATATTTTTCGATTCATACAAATTTCCTTTCTTGTAAGAATATATGATGAAGGCTAATCTATAAAACTAATATTGGTTTATGGCTATAATACGTCAAAACTCCAGTCCTGGTAGGATCACCGAATGTGTGCGAATCAACTCTAGCGCATGTTGTTTCCTTGAAGCCAATGGCGTTAATAGATAAATCGATCGGTAGAAACAAACCGACAAGAGTGTAGTTAATATAAAAATAAATTCAAAGAAATACAATAATAGTTTTTGCGTATGCGATAAGTCGTTCTTGTGTAAATGAATTATTTTAACAAAACAACAGATAACCTCTCATTTTATGATAAACATATTTCAAACCAGTATTTACATTGTCAATTCTCTTGAGAAACATATCTGGCTAGGTACTGAAGAAATAAAATAAACAATGTAAATTATATTAGTTATATATATATATATATATATATATATATATATATATATATATATATATATATATATCTTTGAATAGTTTAGACAAGTTTCAATAGCAACCTCTAATATTCACGGACAAGTTTCTTAATATTCTTTTTAAAGGAAGAGGGAAAATTACCAAGTTTATACATATCTATTTTATTCAGAGTACTTTCGATATTAGCACAATGTTATCATCAGGGTGTCATTTTTCTAAGAGTAAAATTGTTCTGTTAATCATTTTTGTGAGGCAAAATTTTTGCATTCATCTTAAGTATTTTTTTTTAACTGTCAATGTGAAAAAAGCTAAATCTATGTAGTGCAGTATTTACATTTCACATTTAAAACTTCAGTGTTCGTGAATATGAGAGGATCGTATTTAAAATAAGTAGACAATGCTGAATTATTCATTGAGGTATGCGGTCAATGTAGGCGCGTGGCCGAGAGGTTTCTGACCACGAGACCCGGTTTCGAATCTTACTACGGTTGACTTGACAGGAAGGAGACTTCCTGATGTTATCGGACTGGAGAGGGCGTGGTGATCACAGGGTGCGGCACTTTTGGAAATTGGGTAGACGGGATACTTGGGGGCCTTCAATAGCTGTACTAGCACGAATTTTAATCATCGTGGCCGAGGGTTTGAGTGTGTTAGCCTTGTAAAAATTGTTGATGAAGGTAGATAGATTTCTCCCAGAAACTGTAACTAAACTCTGCTCAGCATAGTTGCTGTATAAATAACAGTTGGTATCTGTGAATGTTGAACAAATACAGATTTGTTTGAGTTACTGTCTTCAATATGGATTGGTTAGCCGCCCTAGAATAAGAGTTACCATATTATTATATTTCTATTATAAGAGTGGATTATTACTACATTTGTTCTTTCTCTCTCTCTTTCTCTCTCTCTCACTTTATCTCTCTCTCATATATATATATATATATATATATATATATATATGAAAAATATACCCTTAAGGTCTTCTATATTTATGGTATAAAGAACACAATATCAATAATAAAAAAGGACGACAGAAAAACTATCTACAAACCACACGAACAAATTAAACCCACGTGTAACTGCAGAATAAAGAACGAATGCCCCTTAAACGGTAATTGTTTACAAAACATTGTAATATACCGAGCCACCATAAAATCATCAGATAATGAAGAAAAAGTATACATAGGAGTAACTGAAGGAACCTGGAAACAAATAAATTATGACACAAAAATCTTTCACAAATAGTAAATACGCGAACAGTAAAATGCTAAGTATATCTGAGAAATTAAAAACAAAACACACACCACTCCAAAAATATCTTAGCAATAAGGAAATGATAATCAGCTTACAACAACGAATCCAAAACATGCAAACTTTGCTTGAAGGAAAAATAGCTATCATTACCTTCTCAGAACAAAATAAATTATTAAATAAATGATCCGAGCTCATCTCAAAATGCAGACATGAAAACAAATTTTTACTAAGTTACGTAAAAATCGAAAAGTGAGAAAAGAATAAATAAAATAAAATAAATAAATAAACAAAATGACAATAAAATAAATTAAACCAAACAAATTACCAAATCACACCCGTTAGAATAGACGAAATAGAAGAAAAAAATAATAAAAAAATCAATTAACCCAAATAAATAAAGTAAATAATAAACAAATTAAGAAACCATTATTACCAAAATATTAGTTAGACTATAAAAATCAAAGCAAAAATCAGACGAAAAATATAGCTATAACTGTTATATAACGATAAAAAATACTATGTTACTTAAAGATCGAAAACCGAAAAGAGTAAACAAAAATATACAGTATAATAAATAATTAATAAATACACGTAAAATAATTTCATCTAAATTAATCCAAATAAATAAACAAACGAAAAACTGATCCCGATAAATTAACCGTTAGAAAAAACAAGTAAAGATAATCAATCCAAATAAATAAATGAAGTAATAAACAAATTAAAAACTGCTCCCGCCAAAATAATAATTATAATGAACTACAACAATAAACCCAAAAATTGAATAAATAACTTTTTCGGTTATCTTCTCAAAACTATTAAATAAGCCATATAAACAAATTTTAGTACGCTAATAAAACACCAATTAAAATAAAAGTAAACAAACAAATATATAAAAGAAGAACTAAAAAAAAAAAATAAAAAATAAAAAGTAAAAAAAAAAAATAAAAACAAGAAAAAAATTAATCCAAATAAATAAATAAACAAATAAACAACTTCCGGCAAAATAACCGCCAAAATAGACTACCCACAATACGCTACTGACTCGTATATACAAATGGTGGAGAAGAAAAACGACACTCGTGGCCTGACTATTGAGTCTAGCAAGAAACAGCCTTCCGCCTGTAAGTGTTGACTTCAATGTACACTTTCATATATATATATATATATATATATATATATATATATGTATGTATATATATATACTAGAATAATCCTAAGGAACCAGGCAAACCTATATATATATATATATATATATATATAGACTAGAATAATCCTAAGGAGCCAGGCAAACGCATATATATATATATATATATATATATATATATATATATATATATATGTGTGTGTGTGTGTGTGTGTGTGTGTGTGTGTGTGTGTGTGATAGACTGTTAAGAAATTAAATCTGTACTTAACAATTAGGAATTACCAGTCAACCAAGCGAAGCTGAACTAAGGTAGAATGTAGGCAACTGCGTCTGAAACTAGTACATCGTTACTTTTCTCCGTCAGTATGTCGTTTATAGCGAGCCTTAACGTCATAGAAGATTATAATTCTTAAAAGAAACATATTCACCATTCACTTATGAATTTCAAAAGTTAACATTGCTACAGAGGCTTTTAAAAAACATTTGTGTAAATTATGTATACGGATAAGGTGAAAGTGCGTCCATATTACTTTTGTTTAAAAGTTATCGAAATTGTCATGTGTCATTTTCAATTCACTGCAAACAACAGAAGCGAATTTGGAAAATCGCAATATGGAAGAATGTGAATTTCTCATGAACTTTTCGATAACCCTTTCCTACAGTGTCGTAAAAATAAATTGCTCCTACGCGAACAGCATGAAATCAATAATGTTAGAATTTTGGGGTACCCTGGTGTGCTAGTGAGCCAGCCAGAATGTGCTGACTCATTTTATATTTCACCAATAGAAGGGTTAACCAGTCAGAAGGCTCAAAATAGTCAATGCGACATGTATAAAGGCAGGCATGTTTTTCCCGAATATTTACTGCCAGACTTTGATATCGAAGACTGAAGAATTACGGAACAGCTGCTGGTGGTATTGGCGATATAGTCAGATTCAATAGAGTGTCTGACTCGTGGGTGTTAATCTTTAACGCTGTTACATGGAACAGATTACGTACTGCGCTGTATTCTATATTCATAGACTATGGCGAACATGGTCAACAAATAAGACCAAGGTATATGCATTTATTAAAATTATTACAAAAGCTACTGGTCGGCTACTTTTTTTTATATGCCTTATTCATTCAGGAGGTAGGCGATCATGGTCCTTCACATCTTCTTGTTCCTTGGAGTTCTTAATAAGTTTCGTGTTTTTGTTGTATCTCCTAAACCCTGTTCTACCATCCTTTTGCTTCATCCCATCAAGTATGTTAGTCCTTCTTTCCTCGATCTGTCCTGTGAGTATCAGGTTTTCTAAGCCCTCCTCTCTTATTAGGTGGCCCAGAAATGTCAACTGTTCCTTACTGAGTTTTCTTTTTATTTTCATTTACCAACAAAACCTGGTCGTTGCTTACATGTACGGTCCATGGTACCATCCAAATCTTTCTGTTGAACCACATTTCTGTCGTTTCAAGTCTCTTCTTTAGTTTGGAAGTGATTTTCCAGCATTCGCTGCCATACAGGACGACAGATATCACATAACAGTTCAGTACGCTATTCTTTGTTTCTAATGAAATCTTTACGCAGCAAATGATGCTGCAAATGCTGTGTCGTTATTCTACAACTGGCACTACAAGAATTCGTGAAAATGCTTCAGAAGTTCGAAACAGTCGACGCAGTTTACGCTTGACGCGAAAGCAAATATTTTCCGTGTATGGATAGGTGTCAACATAAATTCCTCCAAAACGCTAACGATGACGAACGACGATTTTAAGCAAAGCACATTTATATATTTAAAACATTTAAATATATAAAATTTTATACTACACCTTTTAAATGATACTGGACTTTGACAAATTATTTTACGCCACTTATATGAATGAATACCCGAATTTTATTATGAAACGGAAACAATCTTCTGTCGTCTGTAGTATAATTTTTAATAGGAGCGTCAAAATTTAATTGCCGCATCGTAATGTTAAAGGTGATAAAAAACGTGTTTTCGTTGTTAACAGCAAACGGAAAAGACATTGGTCATCAAAAATCGAGAAACTACTGCCGACAACAAAATAAGGACTCCATCTACTGAAAATCATTTTGCGTCAGATGGAATGTGAAAGTTATCGTCCATTACGAACTGTTTGAACATGGAAGGATAATGACTGAAGATATATATTTCAGGCGGCATGATCGTGAAAACGAAGCATTAAGTTCAAAGTATCCTGCTTATTTGTTGCAGTTTTTTTAGGTCTGACTTTACTAGTGAGCCAGTCAAAATGAGCCGACTCATTTTATCGTCCACCAAGAGAAGGGTTAACCAATCAGAAAGCTCAAAATATTCAATGCGACGTGTATAAAGGCAGCCATTTTGTTATTCTCCCAAAATATCTCCATTGCCAACCTGATATCGAAGACTTAAAGAATTACTTAACAGCCGCTACTTTCTCTAATCTTCACTGCTAAACTCTGATATTGAACACATTACGGACTTCACTGGATTCTATATTCAGCGACTACGGCAAACATGGTCAACACTTTTTTTAAAACTTAAAATCTGTTATTCTTCAGCGTGGTGATTCAAAAGCTCACACTGCAACACAAATCCAAAGAAAATAACATCATAAAATGTGAGAGTTTTCCCCATACACACCAGTATCAGCAACTAGAGTTTATCATTTGCTTACATAACTAGATAATTTGTAAATAGCATTACTCAAAAACTCTCCAAAAAGTGTTAATGCAATAATTGCCATCTTCTGTCACTTTGAAACTATTTCTTATATTGTCATCTTCGCTTAATAATGTTTCTTCTAAGATTCTTTCACTCTCAGTAAGCAGTTAGTTGCTTTATCGCCTTGCCTGCTGTCAGATGATTAAAAAAAAATTCTGGAAACCAAGATAACATTGAAATCAATATCTCAAACATTTTTTTCTGGGGAAAAAAAAACAATGTTTTTTAAGCGTCTAACAAAGAACTTACATGTCTGCTTGGCTGCAATCGTTAAATTGAAAGTGATTCCGTTTTAGATAAATAATAAGTAAATATAGGTAAACAGTATAATGATAACTCCCCATCCCAGCAATCCAGACAAAAAAGACATAACTTCGTTAAATGGATTTTTGATCGACATCACTGAGCTCATTATACAAGATACAGAACATTAAATCTGCATGCAGCTATTTATAAACGCTCGTCAGATACGAAAAAATTGCAGCATATACATTCATCTTCGAATGTAAGCATGTTAGCATAGAGAGGTTTTTTTTTTTTTTTTACAAAATGTACTATAATACGAGCTCCTTTAAAATTGGTGAAAATCCGTCGTATGAATTTGAAATACACACTTAAATTATGGTAACAGTTCAGTAATCAAACATGTGCAGACGCCATAAGGGAGTCACGTGACGTCTACAAATGCAAAGAAATCAAAACAAACCCGGTGTTTGAAAAGATATAAACCGATGTCTGAACTACCAATGAAAAGAAAACAACATAGATTGTTCCTCTATATCTCATGCGTTTCTTCCGGATGAAAGTACCGTTGTAGAAAAGTGAACTAATATTAATTTATACTAGTGTACCCGTGCCGACAGAATTCGTAGTAAGAAAAAATATATTATAAGTTATATGTATTATATTGTAAGTAATTTTTGTTTAATCCGAGTACAATTTTGTAAACATTTTATTTATACTTTATTCAAAATATGTATCAAAATTTACAAACACCGAAGGAAATATATCCGTATATTATCCTCATAAATCTTGCATATTTATAAAGAAAATTGTGTTTAATGCAAAAGTTCCCAAAGTACATTTTTTTTAGTGTAAAATTTGAAAGGACTGCGTAATCCTTGATAGACCGTAGATTCAATCTGTAATTGCAGAGTCTCCTTATTTTTCGAGCAAACTATGTTCAGGTATTTTTTAAATTTCTTTTTCTCAAGGTATTACCAAATTCCACAAGATATTCCCTTTGAATTTTAACATAAAAATGCATGAAAACTATCTATTTATTTAATTGTATAAGCTGTCCATGACTGAAAACAGGTTTGGACAGGTATATACCTACGGTGTTGAATGACCGCCCTTAAAACTTATAAATTTTCTTGACAAATGAAAGTATTACAGGAAACTCTCCATTTCAGAATAAAAAGAAACACTGTTTCGTTTGGAGCAAGATAATATTGATATTTTGATTTCTATTTATCTAATTTATTTTAGTATTTCTTTCCAGGAATTTGATAATATTTTATTGATGATTTTTTTTGTACTTAATGCTTCCAGTATCTGCAATTGTTTTATATATAGCTTTTATTAAAAGTATTTTCGAATTTATTGTGTTTTATTATTTCGTTGGTTAGTTGGTTATATGCAGTTTAATTGAACTCTTATCAGATAAATGACTGCTTAATCGCCGAGATAGTGTAGTAGTTGAGTAACCACCAACGAACTCTGATTAGCCTTTAAGGTAAATTGTAAAAATAAAAAAAGACTACTATCCAAATACAACCAATTAATATTTTTTCTATGCTAGTATCTGTTATTCAATGCCTAATTGTGACCTTAACAATAATTAATATATATATATATATATATATATATATATATATATATATATATATATATATATATATATATATTTCTGCAGGCGCGCCATAAAAATATCCTTCACTGGGAACCAACTAAAGGATGACCGTAAACATTAGCCTTGAAATGGATACCCTACCCAACCTTAGCAAAACCTCTCAGAGCATGATGAATCTACTGATAAGAATTAACTCCCTGACCACTTAAAGAATGAAAATAGTATAGCCACTCCCACAATAACAAATTCTGTAAAAATACACGTAAACCGAGAGATAGCTTATTCCTAAAATTTCGCTTGAAGATGAAACGTGACTAAACACCTCAATCCAACTTAATTTTATTAATTATTTGGATGATTTCGGCTCACGTTTTTGAAACATGAGAACTCTTATGTAGCGAAGGAATCATATTTTTAAACAAAAAATATTATTATAATATAAGCTCTACTTCTGTATGGAGCACTGTTTTTTAAAAATAAAAACAAAAATACTAAGGAACCCCGGATTATGCACCCAACGTGTTCTTTTCTATTTTCTGCATACCTACACAAGGATATATATATATATATATATATATATATATATATATATATAGATAGATAGATAGATAGATAGATTATTATATAGAAAATATTTGAAATAAATAAAAAAAAATCATCGAGCTATTTAACCACCCAAATCCAATGTCGTGTAGATGAAATGCTAGACATCAAGCCTATTCTAAAAATATTCTTGCGTCAGTAATTTTTTCGAATTACCAGCCGAAAACTTTATAATTGTGGGCGATGCAGAAATTTAGCCGAATGTATTTCTTTTTCTTAGCGAGTTATGGCCGGAAAACCTATGAAGAAAAAAACACTCATAAAATACAATTTCATTATAAAACCTCTACTTCTGGTTATAATAATAGATTTTTTTTTTCTTTTGCGTTGATCAATCATGTTCGATAACAAGCGAAAATCTATAATAGTGATTAGGATAACGGTAAAATTAATGTGCGTTCATTACACACATGTGATGCATATGCATTTGATATCGATTATTTTAATAAGTAATGAGAAGCGTAACAGACAAAAATATGAGATTTAAAATTTATAACAACAGGTTACACTTTTCCATTTCAGGCGGAAACAATAATTCAGTTTGAAACAACGTACAAATTAAAATCTATCTAAAAAAGGTCAACTCTTGGACATTTAATGATGGAGACAGAAACACAAAAATCTAAATGTTCATTAGATTCCAATTGGGAATATTTTTTTTTCTTTCTCCAGACGATAGAAGAAACGCTGGCTAAATTCAGCATTATCTAATATATAATGCTTGAACAATGTATGTGTGTCCGTTCAAACAGCTGAAGTTTAAACAAAAATAAAGTCTCTGTCTATATTTCTGATACGAGGTATTGTAATTATTTGTCTTATTTACATTGTTCGGCAATAGTGTTATGGTCCGGTTCCTTGTACCACGGTGATAGCGAATAAAGAACCAATAAAGAAGAAGTCGAACATGTATATGGAATAACACAGATATATTACAAACAGAAATATGTTCAGAGAAGAAAGGGTTAGTACTTTATTGGTTCTACTATCACCGTGGTACAAGGAACGGGACCATAACACTATTGCTCGTGACAACACCGTGGTACAAGAAACCGGACCATAACACTAGGTTTAGTCGTAATTGTCTGAACGCGACTCTGTTTCGGACTGCTTCTGACTCGACTGACTGACTCGCTCGTTCTGACTGACTTACAGACTTCTGACGGACCTCACTCCAGATTTCAGACTGAACTCCCTGCTTCCTCTTGAGGCGCAGTGCAGTATTTATTACGTATGGAATAGTCTCTTATGTTATTATGGATAAGGTCGAAGCATCGTAAATATAGCAATAAAGATGAAGAACAATGTAAATAAAAATAATGTTTTCTCGTCCGTTCAGAATCCTATAGGAATAAACTTTGCACAATTTCCACATCATATATCAAGCACTATGTGAACGATCCAGCCACCAAATAAGTGCGTCACCTCACAGGATGAGAGCAGATGAATGTCTAAATAACCGCCTCAGACGAATCGGAAATTAAACCTGCAGAACCTGTCGCATATGACAGACTGGTTTCGAGTAACAAGCAAAATAATGAATTGAGTAAAATTTTATGTAATGAAGAGACACGTCACGAGTTATAATCTTATCGGCGCACTCACTCTGTTAAGCCAGGAAAATAGGTTTAACCTTGATGTTAATAAAATTTCTTCTACCTTGCTGAAAAATAGCGCTTGCTTAATATAGAAAATTCACCTCCATATTCAATTTTTAAAAACATTTTCTTTAAAAATTAACTGTGTCTTGTTATTTATTTCAAAGTCGATATTTTCCTAGTTTATGAAAAGTTAATTTTGTATCGTTAAAAAGGATTCAAACAGACAAAGATTGTACTCGAGTGAAGCAACAGCAACACGAGCGTAGAAAAAAGAAGACAGGTATATTTTAAAAGACAAGTAATCGGGTGGCAGGTTAGTAATTCCCGAAGCAAGGATATTTTCTAACTGTCCCACGCTGTCAGATGTGTCACGTTCGAATTTAACGTGAGATTGGGCAGTTGTCTACCATCCCGGACGAGACTCTGCCCTTCGACATAACGAAGGCAGAGACTTCAACCAGCAGAGCTAGAGACGAATCTACAATTGCCAAAGCAGTTTTATTGATCTTACCTCTCCGTGAGGCAGGATGTGGCACAAGGCCGTTTTTAATACGGGATCAAAACAGAACTGTGCCCTTCGGCATAGCCTCGTCTGGGTTCCTCTCTGCCCGAAGTCAGAGAGTTCGACCAGGACACCTAGAGACATATCTCCAACTAATTGCCGAAGGAAGTTCCCAGGTATATCATGTGCTCACTATATATAGCTACATATAAAGTTAGTCTACGATAGAGTGTGTGGGACATTTCATTACAACATTCAATTTAATAACTTGCTTTGAAATTGTTAACTACCTTATCATTTAGATTACAGTATAAAAGGAAAAGAGCGGTGTTGATTTTTAATAGTATATTTTGACGTGGCCAAGTAGTTCGAACTTTCGCTTTCCGACCATAAGTACCTGATTTGAATCTCATGTGGGTCGATTTGTCAGGAAGGTAACTTCTTTGGATAGTGCCTAAATACCATACCACGGTATAACCCAAGACTTTTCAGTGAAATTGGGTAGACGAAACCCTTAGAGAGTCGTCGGTGGTTTTGCAAGCACGAAATCACAAGTCATCGTAACTGATAGATTGAGCCTGCTGGCCCTGTAAAGACTGTTGATTACGCTAGATAACGCGCTCTCCCAGCAACTAAAACTAAAGTTCGCTCAGAATAGTTGAGGTATAAACATTAGGTGGTCTCTGTGTGTGTTGAAAAAAACAAATGAGGCTGAGCAGGTGTCTTCAACGGGGATTACTTAACCGTTGCAGTAGACGGGCTTCCTTGGATACGAGTGGCCAGCCACTATACTATATTTTGAAGATCTGTCATAAATTTTAATATTATGGAAGTGGTGAGAATTAGAGTTTCCTTGTAAGAAGGCATTCAGCTTTAATTGGCAAAACAATTACAGTTATTGTCAGTTGAAACTCATAATAATTTTATCGTTAAACAATTTTTCAGGAAAATAATTTTCTAAGGTCCACTAACTTTTATCTTGCTATATAGATGGAGGTTTCCTTCTTAACCTTTTGTTTGAAGGAGTGTGGAATATCTTTATGTTCGCTTTCAGTCACATGGGATATCCATTTTAAGATGTTGCTGCTGTTGAAAGTTTTCAAGTGACCTACTTTTTGTTATTTAATTCAGTTCTTTGTTTATGAATTTGTGGCGCCAAAGTTAATATTCGCTAATCTCTAATCCATTTTTAACCATTGATCTTCGAAAGCTAACCCTTTATATCATTCACTTCCATATTCAAGTCTTAAAAACATTTTTTTTTAAATTAACTCTCTTCTTATTCATTTCCAGTGTGATATTTTTCTAGTTTATAGAATTTTAATTAAATTGCGTGTCTTGAAAGTTTAACTACCTTAGCATTTACATCACATTATAAAAAAAAAAAGAGAGATTCGGTGGAGTAAATGATAGCGGCTCGCATTGAGGAATCGGAGAGCCGAGTTTGAATACCACTCGAAACCATAACATTCACTTATGTGCTAATACATCAGGGAAAGTCATGGATCCTCTTCTCCTCTTCCCTGCTATGGGTAAAGAGCAAGACAGAGTAAGTGGCAACTGGTCTAAAAGAAGGAAAAACTCTGAATTCAAAACCGTCCTGGAGAGTGTTGTGTGCCTTCAGGCAATCTTGGCCAAGAAACGCCATTTCTCCTGTGGATTAAAAAATGTTCCTTCACCAAAATGAGTGCCAAGCTTACTTCAACACCAAGAAACATCACTTTTACTGTGCCCGTAGTACATATGTTGCCCCTACGAGCCACAGGATAAAATATAAAAGGAAATAGGCAATGAATGTTTTATAGTAATGTGGTTTATGCTATTTGGTACTTTGATTTTGTTTCTGTACCGACAGTCTAAGAGATCACATGGGGGGTAATCGTCTGTAAAACCCAGACGGTTAATTTGCTTGAATCCAGTTTTAATAGCTGATACTGTAAACATTTGTGAACGAGTTTGACGTGATGCATTAAATCCATATGAGAGTCGATATCTGATATCAGCGTACGATGGCTAAATGATGCAAAAATGGATAAATGAAGTCAAAATAAAAATAACACTTATATCTCATTTCAACAGATATATTTACCAAAAATTACACAACAATATCTTGAAATGATAAACAGTGAATCTCCTGCAGTTCCTCTAGACAGACCGTTCAGAGGAACCTTATATAAGTGAATGCTGCCATAATCCTTGCTTTCATTTCATATTTAGTGTTACAAAGAGTTTTGTTGGTTACTCGTTAAATAGAGCCCCACGCATAATAATCAATGGGCTGTAGTCAGGGGTGTCAGGTAGTCAGATATACCGAGTGATGTGGTCGCAGAAATTGTTTACTGATATGACTGAGCGCTCCTTCTTCCGTGGCATAGTGCAAAGTCCTGTTGCCAGTATCTTCCTGCAGTTTCTGGACGGTCTCCTTGTGTAAGTTAGTGGATGCTACCTTAATCCTTGCTTCAAATCATGTTCGGTGTTAAAAGGAGTTTTGTTGTTCTCTCGCTCAATCGTGTATCACACATAATAATCAAGGGCATTGCATTCTGGGGAGTTAAGTAGGTAGATATAGGGGTGATGTGATCGCAGAAATTGTCTGTCAGCCATGATTAGTTTTACCTACTTGTGTGGCATGGGGCTGCGTTCTGTTGCCAGGCATAGGGTCTTTCGTTAACCACCCGCTGGACACAGGGCAGCACTACCTACCCCAGGTACTTGATGTAGGCCTCCGTGTTTAGTCTGAGACCCTGGTGGAAGATTAATGGAGTCATAACGCGCTATCAATAGTGCTCACTCTAAAAACTTTCGTGATCACAATTAGACGCATACAACTCTTTCCAAATCCCCTGCGACGTCCTCAGATTGACATTGAAACAATTTGAAATGTTCGTACTGGAGGTTCTGGTTCGAATATTAAGTAGTAGAGCATGTCGATTCCAAATTTCCGGCGGAGTTAAGTGTCATTGTGGTCTTTTTCTCACAGACGGTGCCCAACTGACCATTCTATACCGTGCAGTCGATAAAATCCAAAACAAACATTGCGCATGCGCGAAATTAAAAATATTAAATGGCGATAATTTACTCATCCAACCCTGTTCATGAAGCGAGTTCATAAGTTAATGTTTTGGCTTTATTGTAGCCTGCCTTCTTGTACAAAACTTCCCCCCTAGCACGGCCTGTTCTAATTTAATGCCATTATTTCCGTATATATAAGTAAGGACTTCTAAAATCTGCAGAGCCAACAAATTTAATGTCCGAAATGGAATTTTAAAGCATATTCAAATGTCAGACATTCATTCATTCAAGAAATCAACGACTGTGGAAGACGCCGTTACAAATTAAATGGACGACAACGAAAATGTTCTTGCTAGTTTTAACATTCACTAAAATTTCAGGGTAAAATAATGGTGAAATTGATTATTGGAAATTTTGTTCAACTAATTCCTTAAGTTGAACGAATAAGCCTGCTTCGAGACTTCCAACTACTGACATTTCACCTGGAGATAATCACTGACTACTTAGGTAAGAAAAAAAAACTCTTTTAGCCTCAAGTTACTCTAGAGATTAACATTTTATTTTTCTTAATCCATGTTCTTATCTGCACCATTTTTTAGTCATGACTACGTTGTCTCTCTGCATGCATAAATAACCCCTAAAAAGGTGACGATGTCAAGTAAATTTAGATTAATTCGAGCCTGAGGTCATTACCCTGAGTGGCTAACCGTGACGCTCCATATATACGGTAAATCCTATCTCAACTTAAGATATATTCGGGTATAGCTTTTTGAAAAGGAACAGCTAGTTTTGAAACCGGTATAAATTACAGTATTTTCCGGATTACAAGGTGCACTTCTTTTCTTAAAAATACCCTAAATCATACGTGTGCGTCTTCCAAGACGAATGTGAGGCAACGCTCAGGTACAAGTAAGTTTGGACGGTCACCTAACTGGCTTGACTGATAGGGAGTGGGGTTTTATGTTGAATCAGTACACTATACTGTTAGCTATTTAATTCAATTTTTTATATAGTATAACCTCAGTACTTAGCGGTTAGGAGTATTTCTAAGACTATAAACCTTCCTGAAGCCGAGCCACAAGCTTAAACATGCTCTGTTTTCTATCAGTGGTGGGAGCCTTTCTGCTCTTGACTAGTAAGTCATTGCCATAAAAAATCGGACGAGTGTTTAATGGAAACAATACGTGACGCCAGTATGTGAGGGACGTATGGTGAATGTTGTATGAAGATGATTTTATTTTCTTAGAAGTGTCTTTCCAATATTAGAGTGCGGCTTCCAAGCCGTGGCGTCTTGTAAGCCGCGGCGTCTTGTAAGCCGGAAAATACGCTATATAATTTGTAAATATATATGCAAAAATATGCGCCTACATATGATGAAGTTATTGATGTTTGCACATTAATGCAGGGGTCACTCAATGATCTATCCTTGGACCTACGGTTGTTTGTAATCCTCATTAGTGAGCTTCATAATATCCTTAGTTACTACCAAGGTATTTGTGCCGATGACACAAGTATGTCTTAGTAGCAAGTGTGATCTGCCCGACAAACTAAAACTGGCAGCTCTTCTCGAAAATGACTTCCAGTCAGTGGTTAACAGGGGCAAGAAATGTTTGGCAAATTTAATCGCCTCCAAAAGAAAACCGCAATAATTTAATCCTGGTAGAGATAATTCACTATCTTCTATCACAATGGCTGATGCTAACCTCCAGACGAGCTATATTTTGAACCATCATCATTCATGTTTTGAATCAATTGCTATACCTACTGTTAGGAATGTTGGTTCACCGCACCAGGCAATTAGTATTGTCATAATTCACCTTGTACATCTATAAATTTACCATTCATCCCCGAATTGTATTTATGATATCTTATTCTAGCTCTATGTATCTCGAATCTGGTACTTCGATTGTATGAATGTAAGTGTATTACTAGATTGGCCATTAGGTCTCATTTTTTTACTGTTTTAAACGCATGTTCTATTCTAATAGTTTCTTTTATCGCACTTCTCGCCTGTGGAAATCTCTTCGGGTGTCTCGTTTTCTTGCCACCTAAAATAATCAAAAAATTTAAATGCAACCGCCAATCGTCATTTTCGTCTTCCTAAATCCTGTTGTCCTTTGACAGCATTAAATCTACTCAGTGTCTTTCACTGTCAGTAACCCCACTTGCGTCTTAGTGGTATTATCACCTTACTTGGAATGATGTGACAATAAAGTAATCACACCTCGACCTCTGTCTCACTTGTAACTGTCCATTACAATAATTGTCATGGTTATGACGATAAACTACATCCGTGACCCGAGTAAGACGGTAAACTACATGCAAAACTGAGGCCATCTGTTCAAGAGGTTTTAAGCAGCATGGAACGACAACTTAATTGCTGGTGTTCTCAGGTCCACTGTGATCCGAGGCGGTAGCACCGATTAAGGTCCAAATTATGGGCAAATAGTTAACCCCCAAACTGGGGACAAAAAACTATGAAAGTGCAAAAATAGGTTTTAATACAAGCAATAGATTTTTGAGGAAAAAATATTTCCAGCAATACACTTTGGGTGAAAAAATATTTCCAGCAATACACTTTGGGTGAAAAAATATTTCCCGCAATACACTTTGGGGGAAAAAATATTTCCCGCAATATACTTTGGGGGAAAAAATATTTCCAGCAATACACTTTGGGTGAAAAAATATTTCCCGCAATACACTTTGGGGGAAAAAATATTTCCCGCAATACACTTTGGGTGAAAAAATATTTCCCGCAATACACTTTGGGGGAAAAATATTTCCCGCAATACACTTTGGGGGAAAAAATATTTCCAGCAATACACTTTGGGGGAAAAAATATTTCCCGCAATACAATTTGGGGGAAAAAATATTTCCCGCAATACACTTTGGGGGAAAAAATATTTCCAGCAATACACTTTGGGTGAAAAAATATTTCCCGCAATACACTTTGGGGGAAAAAATATTTCCCGCAATACACTTTGGGGGAAAAAATATTTCCAGCAATACACTTTGGGTGAAAAAATATTTCCAGCAATACACTTTGGGTGAAAAAATATTTCCCGCGATACACTTTGGGTGAAAAAATATTTCCAGCAATACACTTTGGGTGAAAAAATATTTCCAGCAATACATTTTGGGTGAAAAAATATTTCCAGCAATACACTTTGGGTGAAAAAAAAAATATTTCTAGCAAGGCATTTTTGAAGAAAAAGTATTACCAGCAATAAAAATCTTGTCGGTATTAAATAACCCATTGAGGTGTTGATATGCCGTAACAGAAAGCAAAACAAACATTTACAATGAATATAGCGTATTCAGTGATTAAAACAAAAGCTCTCTAATAAAATGTCATAAATTTCTAACGATGGTGTTACTATATTATAGGCAATTAAAAATTATTTTAGAAAATGGAATCGACATGCCGATTTCAAATCTGAGAAAATGCTATTTCTTTCATTTTACACGATTATACAGGGGTTGGTGGGTATGAATATACAGGGTGGTTCGAAAGTCTTTGTTCATGTTTGAGACGGGGGTATATAATGTTAATCACATTTCTTGTTTCATTTTCGAGAGGCGGGGAATACAATGTTAATCACATTTCTTGTTTCATGTTCGAGACGCGGGGTATATAATGTTAATCACATCTTTTGTTCATGTTTGAGACGCGGGGTATATAATGTTAATCACATTTCTTGTTTCATTTTCGAGAGGCGGGGCATATAATGTTAATCACATGTCTTATTTCATGTTCAAGACAGGGGGTATATAATATTAATCACATCTCCTGCTTCATGTTCGAGACACGGGGCATATAATGTTAATCACATCTCTTTTTTCATGTTCGAGACGCGTGGTATATAATGTTAATCACATCTTTTGTTTCATATTCGAGACGCGGGGTATATAATGTAAATCACATCTCTTGTTTCATTTTCGAGAGGCGGGGAATACAATGTTAAACACATCTCTTGTTTGATGTTAGAGACACGGGGCATATAATGTTAATCACATCTCTTGTTTGATGTTCGAGACACGGGGCATATAATGTTAATCACATGTCTTATTTCATGTTCAAGACGCGGGTTATATAATGTTAATCACATTTCTTGTTTCATGTACGAGTCGTGGGGCATATAATGTTAATCACATCTCTTGTTTCATATTCGAGACACGGGGCATATAATGTTAATCACATCTCCTGTTTCATTTTCGAGACGTGGGGTATATAATGTTAATCACATCTCTTGTTTCATGTTCGAGACGCTGGTTATATAATAATAATCACACCTCTTGCTCCATGGTCGAAACGCGGGGTATATAATTATTTAAGTTAAATTCCCGAAGAGATTGATATAAAATTGCCAAAGAAGAAACATAGGAAGGCGTATATATATTTTATTGCAACAATTAAAGGTTTTTGCAAAGGTTTTTTTTCTAAAATATGACATTATTTTCTGAACAACCTAATACTATTTTCCAGTGTATACACAGGGTGTTTAAATTAACTGAGAACATTTTTTAAGGAGATTGATACATTTATTATTAGGAATGAGTTGTATATTTTGTGCAATTATTATATGTTAGAACACAAAAGATTTATTCAAACCCCGGACATTATTTTCAGAACAACCAAATACTATTTTCTACTATAAATACAGAGTGCGTTATGTATTTGAGAACAATACATTTGAAGGTTAATCGTAAGAACACTTTTATCATTAGTAAAGAGAAACATAGTTTTTGCAATTATTATAATAATACGTTAGAATATAATTAAATGGTTTATTATAAAACGCATTATTTTTCGAATAATCTAACAGAAAGTTGAGAATTTAAAACATATTATACGTATTCTTTATTTAATTAACGAAATAATTTCCCCCCTCGTCCAGAAACTGAGGTCGACGTTCTGTAAATTTCTAATTACAACATAGAAGTAAGAGTCTGCTTGTTATGCCACGAAATTTTTCACTACTGATGAGGTTTACCATTTTAGGAATCCAATAAAATTCTGAAAGTGACACGTCTGGAGAATGGGTTACGTGTAAATGAACTTACCATTCTACGTTCTTGATAATTTGCTGCATGGCAATTGTTACAATGATAATGGCTGCTGACTTGCAGGGTAAGCATCAATCAAATTTCTTGACAATGTGTGACTAAATGGTTAGAGTTTTCGCCATCTGACGATGAGATCTGGATTCGAATCTCATCACCAGTGTCGAATTGTCAAAAAGGTGATATCTTGATAATATCTCACTGGAGACAAGTCCCAGCGGAAAGCCTCGTTGGGAATTACTTATTATTTAATGTTATTATTAATTTAAATTGATTATTATTTAATTGTCAAAATACCCGGTTCCAGCATTTTGCACACAATAGCACATGGCTCAGTGGATAAGTGGATGAGAATTTAAAACATATATTATACGTTTTCTTTATTAAATTATGGGAATAATTTGCCCACCCGTCCACAAAATTAGGTCAACATTCTCTAAATTTATATTAGGTTGGTGCAAAAATAATTTCGTTTTCTCAAATAGTAACATATGTTAGAAAACGAAATTATTTTTGCACCAACCTAATAATTACAACATAGAAGAATGATTCTACTTGTGATTCGACGAAATTCTTCACTGCTGATGAGGTTTACCATAATAGTCTTCCAATGAAAATCTGAAAGTGACACGTCTAGAGAATGGGTTACGTGTAGAAGAACCTACCATTCTACGTTTTTAATAACTTGCTACATCGCAATTGTTACAAGATAATAGCTGCTGACTTGCAGGGTAAGCATCAAGCACATTTCTTGACAATGTGTGATTAAATGGTTAGAGTTTTCGCCATCTGACGACGACAACCAGATTCGAATCTCTCCACCACTGTCTATTTGTCAAGGAGGTGATGTCTTGATAATATCACACTGGAGACACAATCCCAGCGGGAATCCTCGTTGGGAATTACTTATATTTTAACTTCATTATTAATTAAAATTGATTATTATTTAATTGTCGAAATACTTTCCCTCGACCTTCTGACCACGAGACCCTGGTTCGAATATCACCAGAGTCGATGTATCAAGGAGGTAATATCTTGATAATATCACAGTGGTAAGGCAATCCCAGAGGGCGTTCTCTGTGGGAAGTGCCTGGTAACCATAGTATGGGTTGAACAGAGTCTTGAGAATGAAATTTTGCTAAACAAAGCTGTTCGGAAACAAACCTTCGTTTTGCTGTAAGAATTGTTATGATTGCAATCAAGCATTCGCGTGTGAATTCGGTTTTGCAATTAAATGACTCATTGATATGCCCTTGACCAAACCAAAGCAACCAATATCTTGGCCAGGAACTACATCATTGCACTGTAAAATTTCAACTGTGTCCGACATTTCACACTCAAGGACACATAGCCCAGTAGAAAAAAGCGATGGTTAAATCGAGTGACATGGCCCAAAGAGTTGTGAGTTCAATTCTGGGTTGCTTGCAGGGAGAGCAATAAACCGAATTTGTTGGCAATTCGTGGCTAAATGGTTATAGTCTTAGTCTTCCTACTGCGAGATCTCCGTTTCGAATCTCACCATCAAAGTCGACATGTCAAAGAGGTGATAACGTGATAATATCACACTGGATACACAATCCCAGCAGGAAGCCTCGTTTGGAAGTGCTTATTATTGAATTTATTTACTAATTAGCTTATTATTTAATTGTTGAAATATTTCCACTCGACCTTTTGACTACGAGACCCGGGTTCGAATATCATCAGAGTCGATTTAGCAAGGAGATGATATATTGATAATATCCCACTGTAGAGACAATCACATCCATCGGTCTCGTTGGGAAGTACCTGGTAACAGTAGCATGTGTTGAATCAAGTCTTATGGGTGAAATTTCGTAGGTGAAACTGTTTGGAAACCATCGATGGCTGTACTGTAGGAATTATTATAAATTTCATCATGTGAATCTGGTTTCGCCATTAAATGACTCATAATAGTATTGATATGCCGTTGACCAAACCAAAGCAACCAATATCTTGGCCAGGAACTACATCGTTGCACTGTAGAATTTCTCCCAGTTCCAGGATTTTGCTTTCAATGACACATGGCCCATTAGAAAAAAGCGTTGGTTGAATCTAGTGACTTGACCCAAAGAGTTGTGAGTTCAATACCTGGCTAAGGCAGAGCTAACGAAGAACTTTGAGATTTGTCTTAAAGACAGTTAACTAATACTGAGACACCCTCAAGAGGCATGGCACATGCAAATAAAGCAATCTACCGGGATGGACGAAATAATGGATTCAGTTTGTAATTACAGTTATCTGAAGAAGGCCGGAGTGTACAACGACCGAAACGTCGTAAGTATGGCAACGAAGATGAGGACAACAGTCAAAAAATATAAATAGTGTAAATAATTACAACACCTCATCTCAGAAGTACAGACAAATCCTGAAGAAGGACGGAGTGTACAACGGGCGAACACCTCAGAAACATGGCAACAGTCCCAACAATGTAAGCATTTTAAATAATTACAATACTTCATCACAGAAATATAGACCAGTAAAGATTTTATTTTGAATGATGCGATAGAATAAAGATGCTCTTCCAAAAATAGATGAACTTTGGGTTGCGATGTTTCGAAAGATTGTCTTGTCGGCAACTTATTACTTACGGATCGTCTGTTTTATCTTTTTTAAATCAAATATTTGTCATAAATAGGAAAAAAATAATGAGGAAAGATGGCTTCTGGAATGTAACACTCGCAGGGCATTGATATATAATTAATAATAAGGACACATGGCATAGTGGATAAAGGCGTTAGTTAGATCCAGTGACAGGGCCCAAAGAGTGTGAGTTCAATACCTGGTTAAGGCGGTGGAGAACTTGAAGAGGGGAATTAAGCAGGAGATAACTCATAACTGATATCTATTAGACATGGCACATTGAATTAGAACAGTCTACCCCAGTGAACGAAATAAAGTGTTCAGTTCGACATTCCGGCCGAAACGTTGTAATAAATATAGTGACATGGATGAGGATAATAGTCCGAATAATGTAAACAGTGTTTTAAAAGGGGTTTACTCCCAGAGGTCATTGAGGGTTACTTCGGTAGATGTTGGCCTAACATTGAGTGTTGTGTCATATGAAAGTAAACATAACAATAAACTATTTACAGATTGGGCCTACGGTACTGTCAATCTGAAAACACAGGTTTTCGTTCGATCACCGAAGTTTAGAAACATCGTGCCTGGTCAATACTTAAATGGGGAAACTCCTACAATACTAAATATGTCTACGTACGAAATTACCCTCTAAGTGTCACTAAACCATGAAAAAATCAATCAATTTCAGAATACTGTGAAACAGTTCGTACTGAATAAACTAGGTGTGAGTTGGATATTGACCTTGAAGAGAGTCATGAGCACTCATAGCATAGCATATATTGATGTGATGGATTTATACCACATCCACGCAAACGTATACATCAACCAACTTACACGTGAGTTCTTGGAATCATTATTGAAGTAGGATGGCCAGCGTGATGTACACACAATTAAACGCATGCCTCATTGATCCTATGAAAATGAACTAAAGAAATGTTTACATGAAATTTAAGAGTGTAATCCACGAGTACCCTCGGTTCGAATTAATTTCTCGGACAAATGAACAAGAGATCTCAACCTTAAAAGCAAGGTACCAAGGCATAGTTTATCGATTTAGTTTAGAATTGCTTAAAAATCGTCTAAGGATTGCTGAACATGGTTTTTCAATCAGAAGCTAATTTATTTTGAGAGAAAAAAATAATAACGCTTATTTCTGTCGTAAATGGAAACAAGATGTTTCTACAATTGTTGGCTTGTTCATTTTCGACTTGGTTTATTTAAAAAAAATATTTTTAATAGTTTCAAAGAAATAAAAAAACGTAAAAGAAATGCAAATGCTGCACTGAATAATAGTTATAGCTAATGATTTAAATAAATATATAATGTGTTATTAATGTGCATTCTGGGCGAGTAACATGTAACAATGTTGGGATTTTATTGCGGTTTTCAAATCATTTGCAATCATTTCACACAAAGCAAGGTATTAAAGCCACTAAGACACAAAGGGTAACTGCGTGCGGAAGAATAAGAAAAATGAAAAACATTATTAAGGATCGAGAACAATAAAAGAAGGCAGTAAATAGCGGTTGACATTACATTTAAATCTTTGAAAATCAAAGATGGCTGGAAAGCAAAAAGCCGGAAGAAATTTCCACAAACGAAAAGTACGAGGAAATTAGACGGAACCTTTTAGCAGAATAAATTAATTATAAGATCTTAGTTAATTTTATTTAGCGGCATATCAACCACTATGGGTTATTTAATGACGAAATCTAAATGTTCGGAAAACAATTTTATGGACTTAAGTGCAGATAAAATATATTGTTGGTAATTTATTTTTATATAAAAATGTATTCTTATACTTTTATAATTTTGCTTTTGTTTTGGGATCACTATTTCCCCATAGGTGGGGTCCTAACTGGTACAGCAATTTAGACGTGGTCCACGTTCCTGGGAACCACTAGTCTCCCGATCAGAAACATGGCTGCTGGATGTAGTTTATCGTCATACCCAGGGATATTAATTATAAGATAAAAAGAGAGTTGACTGTATGCCGTTTTGTAAGATAACTTTTCCCAAAGATTATTGGCAGTTCAATATTGGTCGACCTAAGTTTGTGGCCTTGATACATACTAAAGCAATTATAGTCAAAAAAAATTTACAGGGTGTTTTAAAAGGGGTTTACTCCTAGAGACCATTGACGATACTTCAGTGGTTGTTGGTCTAAGATTGAGTGCATATGAAGGTAAATATAGTAAAACTATAAAACATCGACAGAAAGGGTCTACGGATCTGTCAAGAGGAAAAAACAGATTTATTATTAAAAATGGTTTTCAATAGATAAGACCCTGTACGTCAAGACGAAGACCATCCTTGTGCGAACAACGCGGACATGCGCTAAAGAAACACAGAGAATTGAAACCACATCACTAAACCCGTTCAAAAAGTATCTAAACTGTTATCTATATACAACAGCTTTCTCAGATTAATTATTAAAAACGGTCTTAGTACATGAGACGCTGTACGTCATAACGACGACCATCCTTCTACAAACCTCGTTCCAATGCGCTAAAGAATCACAAAAAGTTGTGCCAAATAACAGAAACCACATCACCAATCCCTTTCTGAAATATCTAAACTGTCATCTCTATACAAGAGCTTTGTAAGATTAGTTATTATATCTTTCAGTGGATGAAACCCTGTACGTCTTGACGAGGATCATTCTTCTATA
>OZ010598.1:35355986-35375986 GCA_963932145.1 Acanthosepion lycidas | reverse complement strand
AAGCACCTATTTTTCTGAATATTTTTAAGAGAAATATCTTTCAAACGAGAGCAGCACTGACCGCTTAGTCAACGGAATCTGTATGTTGCCTTATATGGGCACGACTAATATTACCATCATAGATGAGGAGAACAGATATTACACTTTGATCCCAGTCCAATAGCAAGGGAGTGAAGAAAAGCGTAATTCGAGCAGGATTGACAGTTCGCTCATTGGATTTCTTCATTAGGAAACGAATAAAATCGCCAATGCCATTAGGGATAACAGACACAGTTTAATGGCAGTCCGATGGATTATGTAGAAAATCGTAACTCGAGTAGCAGTTTGTGTAGAAAATCGTAACTCGAGTAGCAGTAGTTTGTTAGTCAATGAATTCTGAATGTTTCTTTATAGAGAAACGCTTAGTATTATTATATTACCATTAGGTTAGATATACAATTATTGCCATATTTTAATGTCACTAATTTTAAGCAAGCATCACCTCAACATAAGAGTTACTACCATTAATACATCGACGATGCTCGCTACCAGCAAAAGAGATAATAGTTTTTGAGTTAGCTAAAGTTATGAAGTGACAACACTGTCGTAAATGTCTCATTTAAGTACAAAATTGGAATAAACCCCAGGAAAAAAAATATCAGAGCGGGCAATAAACGAAATTACGCGTGTATTTCCCATTATGTGTTTAATTACGAGTACAATAGGTGAAACACATTGCTGCCGAAGAAATCAACTCGCCAAGCGAGTATCTGAAAATTCATTACGCTTTTAATTCGTTTATGTTGAAAATGATAATAAAAAACGTCAGTAGTTAAAGTCAGATGGATGACGCGTAAGGATTTGTCGACAGAAAGCGGGAAAGATCAACTTTGTGTTTTCTAGACAAAACTTACAATTTCCCCGCCTTATTCGCAGGCTTGAAAATAAATGCAATGCAGGGACGTCGAAAGAAAACTAGGGATTACCGTAAAGTGTCGATTTGATGGCGTCAAAAATCGTATGCAATGGTAGTGTAATGGATTGCGGACTCGATTTAGAATTCAGAGAGTCGCGTTCGAATCAGTTCACTTGGGAAATATATGAATCCTGTTTTTCTCCCCTCCTATGAGGACAGACCGGGTTTTATAGTCTTGGATGGCAACTCGTCTGCCTAAGAAAGAAATAGCAACCTACTGCGTGAAAGAAATCTGCCTCGCCAGTTATGTATTGAAAGTCATGGCAGATGACTGACAGAAGCAACCACGTCAAGATGCGAGCTTCAAGCAAGTACGGAAATTTAATGAGCTGGGAAGTATTTAATAAACGACAGAAAATTTCCCATAAAAATCCGAAGCTGCATTAGGGAAAAAAGAGAAGCGGAGTAAAACAAAAATAGAAAATAGTGAGGAATTCTTTATGCAATATCAATTCTTTTGCATGGCAATGCATACTACGCATTTAGCTCCCAAATGATAAAGAGACATGAAGCAATAAGGATGAGCTTCTCAAGAATGAGACTGAAAATACCATCAACGCAGCATCTGAGCAATTTCTTCTATGTGCCATATAACTTCAGGATCTAAGCGATCATGGCCCTCCGCATCGTCCTGTCCCTGGTAGCTTTTAATAAGTTTTGTCTTTTTTTTCTTCTCCCAAACCCTCTTCTAACATCCATTTACTCAAGCTCATCAAGGATATCACGCGTTACTTCCCTCTCTCCCTCTGTCTCTCAATCTGTCCTCTGAGTATCAGATTTTCCAAACTCTCCTTCCTCATTACGTGCCCTAAAAATTTCAGCTCCACGTTCTTGATATTAAGTATAAGTATCCTTTTTGTTTTCATTCTCTCCAAAATCACGTCGTTGCTCACATGTTTGGATAGGAGCTTCAGCAACTCTCTTTACGGCCACATGTCTGTAGCTTCAAGTTTCTTCTTCATTTTGAGGAGATTATCCAGCATTCAGGAGGACAAATATCACGCAACAGTTCAGTGATCTTTTCCTTGTTTCCATCAGAATTTTCCCGTCCCTTAATACTGTGCTTAGCTTTTCGAATGCTAGGAAGGCTTCAAGAAGTTGGAAACAAAAAGGCCACGTATAATTAAAATCAGAAAGAAACTGTTCATATTTCCGGGACGCATCATCTTTATTTAAACACCACACCTCATGTTTTCGACCCTATACCTCACCAATTTAATATGCGCATATTTCGATAATCATTAAAGTAAAAGATTGATTTGAAAAAGATAGCTGCTGATGTTTTTGGTTTTCTTTTTTTTCTATTCTTAAACAATGTCCAGTTCAAAGCAAGATTACACGTTGCAAAATGCGTAGGCGAGCAAAAGAGTAAGCAAACACTCACTGATCAAAACACTGACGACCTGAAATTAATGTTAGCGGTTTGAATCCTGTGGATTTTTTTTTTTTTTTGCCTTTTACAGTGGTCTTCACCCTTTACAAAGCTTGAGAGCCACTCGATGTAGGACATTACAGAATAAGAGGGACAGTTTATGCTGATGATAACAGTTAAGCCTAGACTTAAACAGGTTAAGATTGTAGTGGTCATGAAAACGATCTCTTGGGGGTCGGTTCCACAAAGCAACGTTTCACGAAAAGAAAATTCTCGGGTGGATATTGGAATACGAAGAGAATGATTGTGCTTCGCTTCAATGTGTATAGTGTATAATTGTAGCTTTAAAGGTTAGAAATGGTAGAAATAAGGAATGTAGTTCATTTGTGCACTTTCCAGGGAAATATAATAGAGACGTGAGGGTGTATGGTGGAAAATAATTTATCACACACAAGGACGTAGAGACGCCTATAGAAACCATCGAGCCTGGAAAGTGACCACTAGATAGCGCCTTTCCGTATATGGCAACATTACTCCATTTTCTCACAGTAGTTCTCTATTTACGGCCTGATCTGGCTCTTGTAAAGGTGTAGGGTAGCAAGGGGAGTCAGGTACTTACTGGACTGGTACAAGGAACCGACAATTTTTGCTGCATCTTTAGCAATGGATTGTATGTACGATTTCCGCTTGAGGTCAGAGGTGAGCTTAACGCCCAACAGTCACTGAGGGAACATCGGTGAATGGGGAATAGTGAACATTCAGGGTCGGATGATGGAATATAATTAGTTTGGTTTTCGAGGCATTGAATATAGCCAACAAGTTTTTTTTTCCCCACCGAGACGTTAGAGCTTGATCGGAAGAGAAATCCGTTGCCAATCTCTGGTCGTTACGAATTTTGGAGGTGCATCTACATACTGTTAAATCATCAGCATAGATATTCACAAATGATCGGAGTATACTCTTAGGCAGATAGTTTATGTAAAGTAGGAAAAAGGTTGGACCAAGAAGCGAACCTTGGAAGACGTCTGTGCTGATCGCTTGAGACTCGGAGGACTTGCGGCTAACAACTACTTCCATAAAGAAATAATGAGAAAAATAAGAGAGTAATGTTGGAAAGAAATGACAAACGAAAAGAAATATGGGAGAATTTTTAAAAAAAAATGAACAATATAAAGAAAATCGTAAATAAGCTGTTTACGAAGTATATATTCGAGACTTAACAATTTTTCCAGTATCTTTAGCAATGGATCTTATATACAAGTTCGACTTGAGGTCTGGGTTGATTTTAACACCCAACAGGCGCTCAAGGCACGGGGCCACCCCGAGGAAACTTCCCTTCATTACGACTGGTGAAAGTTTAGGGTACGATCGGCGATGGAAGAATTTCCTCAGCATTGAATGTGACCAGCCAGTTTTCCCCCATTGATTTGTTAGGGCAAATTAAGAGGAGACATCAGCTGCTAAGCTCTGATAATCAAGGATTTTGAAGGTGTACCTCTTATAGAAAGATTTTAAAAATGAAGAATAAAAAGAAAATCTTTAATAAGATGTTTGAGAAAAATATTTTCGAGACTTAACTATTTCCTGCCTCTTTAGCAATGGATCGTATATACGAGTTCCACTTGAGGTCTGGGTTGATTTTAACACCCAACAGGCGCTCAAGGCACGGGGCATCCCTGAGGGAACTTCCGTTCATCGCGATTGGTGAAAGTTCTGGGTACGATCGGCGATGGAAGAATTTCCTAGGCATTGAATATGAGCAGTCAGTTTTCACCCATTGAGTTGTTAGGGCAAATTGAGAGGAGAGATGATCTGCGAAGCTCTGATGATGAAAGATTTTGGAGGTGTACCTCTTATAGAAAGATTTTTAAAAAAATGAAGAATGTAAAGAAAATTGTAAATAAGAATTTTTGAGAAAAACATGTTCGAGACTTAACAATTTTTCCTGTATCTTTAGCGATAGATCTCATGTACAAGTTCCACTTGAGGTCTGGGTTTGTATTTATGGCCCAATATGCGATCAAGTGACGTGGTCTCCATTCATCGTAATTGATAGTAGTTCAGGGCCCAATCATCGATGATGGAATCTAAGTAGTTTTATTTTGGAAAGATTCATTGTAACAAGCCAGTTTTTTTTCTCCCAGTAAAATGTTAGAACTAGGTCTGAGGCGAGATCAGCTGCCAATCTGCAGTCATCTTGACCTTTTTTGACCCCATATACCGTTTTATTATCAACATAGATATTCATAAATGATCGGAGTATACTCATAGGCAACATTCCTAAAGAGAAACAAAATATGAAGAAACAAGAAAATACGTTAGAAACAAATTCTCCAGTTTTGTAAGGAATGGTGGGGAAAGAGATTTGAGGCAACAGGCTCTTCAAAATGATGGAGATAATAAACAAAATAAAAGGAGACAGAGAAGAACAATGATCATTTAAATCCTAAACAGGCGTAGCATTAAAATAAATGAATAAAAATATTTTGGAATTAACACCTGTCCATATTTACATGGCACCAACCATTTTCCCAGCATCTTCTGCAACGGATCATATGTACGAGTTCCACTAGGGATCTGGATTGAGTTTAACACCCAATAGGCGCTCAAGGCACGGGGTGTCCCGGAAGGAACTTCCTTTCATCCCGATTGGTGAAAGTTATGGGTCCGATCGGCGATGGTAGAATTTCCGAGGCATTGAATGTTAGGAGCAAGGCAAGATGAGACATCAGCTGCCAATATGCAGACATCTTGATTTTTGAAGGTGCCTCCCTTATACCTTTATATTATTTGCATAGATATTCACTAGGGTTCGGAGTATAAACTGCGTCTAGAGATTTATGCAAGTTGTGAATGAATTGAATTGATATAAAGAGTTGCGTCTTTAATGTTAAAAGTCCTATTATGATGTTGTTTAGATTCTACTCAATATTATTAACTTAGATATATAGTGATAGAGAAAACTATTGTTTTTGGTTGAAAACATTTTTACTAAGTTAACAAAACAGACTAATTTGACTGTCAGTAGTTTATTTGCAACTATTTATTTTGATACTTTTACATTATTATAACTTGTAAAACTAATGTAAAAAATATTATGAAAAGATTTTAGAACAAATTCGTCAATTTTTAAAGTAAAAACATTAAAAAAAAATTATTTTAAAAATAAAAGATATATTAACAAAGAATAATAAGAACCTAAAATTTATTGCACAAATGCTCCTTTCTTTTCAATACCTCTTAGCAGCCTATTGTCAACATCTGATGTTAGATTTGCAATTTTAGCGGCTGGTAAGTTGTTTGCAGCAACTTTAACTGCCTCCCAGAGGTCACACTTGCTGTTGAATTGCCTTCCATTAGAATAAATAACCCTCTTCAACAAATCCGTTGTCTTTCAACCAGGATTTAGTAAACTTTGATGCATGACTTGGTGCGTTGTCTTGCATGAAGATCATATATCTACGCTTGGCTAAAGACTGGTTATCAAGCCATTCAAAGAAATATTACTCTTGAAAATCACAGTAACCTTTGGAATTCCTTTTAACAGCGTCTTTCAGTTTAAATGGACCCACGAGCTCATTACCAATAATCCCAGCCCATATTATGATCCCACCACCGCCTTGTTAGCGTTTAAAAGATTTTCTTGAGTCATGTTGCTTGCAAACCCATCCTCTAGCCCATCCATTGGGCCCATTGAGGGTGATCCTTGATTCGTCTGTAAAAAGCACTTTACTGAAATCAGTTTTCATGTATTTTTTTGCCCACTGCAATCTTCTTTCCTTATGTTTTTTTTTTGTTAAAATTGATTTCTTTATTTGATTTTTTACATCAGCAAACTTCCTTAATGCTTTACACCTTGTTTCCCTTGACACCATATGATCTCCAGCGGCCTCAAATATGAACGCACTTGACGCATTTGTGTTTCTTATTAATTCTCTTTGGATATGTGATAGATCTCGCTTTGTTAAATTCCTGAATTCAGGCTGAGACTTTTTTCCTTGGTTGAATTCCCATTTGACATATTTTCTTGATTGTTCGATGATCCCTTTTCAAATTCTTTCAAATTTGAAGCGAAGTTTTTCCTTTGCTAATTTCTTTGATTATATAGTTCTTTTCATTCATTGTTAGTTCTTTTTTACGAGCCATAATACTAAATTCTAGTTCTTGCAAATAATCTCTTGACACTGCAAATTGCTATAATTACTGAAAAAATACTAAATATCAATTTGAAATTGAAAATTGGAACTTAATTGCTTTTATGCTTACTGGCTATTCATAAAAGTATGAATTATTTCATTGGATAACAAATATCTATGAATTATACATGAAATATTTGACAATACATATTTTGCATATAGTCTTTAGACGCAGTTTAGGCTTAGGAAGATCATTTATGTAAATTAGAAAGCTGGTTGGTGCGATAAGCGGACCAACCCTCTTTTTATTTACGTTCGTGAAGTCTTGTAATAGTTTGCTTTTATTTAAGTTTTTGATATATGACAGAAAACACGCTAAAATAGAAATAACTGTTTTTTTTTTTTTTAAGCATTTCACGGACAGGAAGGCGGGAGTGTCACTAGCTGTCGGGGTATTACAGAGATTTAAATTGATGGTAAGGGCTGTGTATAGAGGGAGGATAAAAGCAACTGAAGACGGCGATTGACGTTACATTTAAATTTTTGAAGATTGTAGTTATCGGAGAAGCAAGTAAGACGAAGGGAGTTCCGATGTTGGGAAGAGCGAGGAAAGAAACTGCTGGAGTAGAAGTGGCGGTTGCATTTAGCTATTTCAACAGTAAAAGTGTGGGACCTAGATGCCAAACTAGTTGCTCGCTTAAATTCATACAGTTGGGGGATCAGGGAAGATAGTTCTTCAGACCAGTTGCCATAAAAAATATTTGTAGAAAAGACAGAGAAAAGCCACATTGCGTCTATGAGTGAGTGACCGAATTCGAGTTGTCAAGCCAGAACCGATTAATCTGCACATCCTTCTTTGGATTTTGTCTAGAATCTCGAGATGAACAGAAGTAGGACCAGACCAGATATGGCAATAATACATGCATGGACGAATGTTGGATTTGGAGATGTGTAAAATGGAGTCTGACGTGAAAAAACTTCTGGCACGACACAGTGAGCCGACTTTCCTTGCAGAAGATTTTTGCTGTAACATAGTAGTGAACACGCTTTTCGCTTCAACATTACGCGGCATACAGTAAAACAAGTATAGTGAGACAAGTTACCACGTTTCCTTAAGCAGCTGTCCGACCTGTTCACACACGTTCTCTCTACCCCCCTCACATTATCGCTCACTCGAAGAACCAATACCTATTAAACCACTAGTGAAATAGAGCAGGTAAAACGTAGCCCGAAGGAAATTGTCCGTCGTTAATTCAATCTGTGTAAGAGCGTCGGGCTCCAAACTAAGCAACTTCTATGGATTAATGAAACCTACAGACGTCGCCTTATTTCCAATATTGGCATGAGTAGAAGAGTTGACCTTTATTTTTAGAGAAGCTCGCGCAAATCAGCCTAAGAGTAATCAGAAAAATTACTTATAGTTTTCAAATCTTCCAGTATCAGACAAGGCGGCCGTTTGATTCTTTGAGACAACGGCACAAATTTAAATTCAATTCTTGACGGCTGGCCTGTTGTAGATAAAAGAACAACACCTGACCTGATGTCTATATTTAATCACATTATCAATATCTGTTCGCAGGATTATATCGATTCGTTCTATTTTTATATGTTATTTATATTTGTAGATGATTTCTTTACTTTGCTGTGCCTAGCCGGGAAGTGCTTTTTGCAGTCTGATCTCTCAGAATAAGACGAATAGGAAACAAGTTCGACTTTAACTGCATACTGCATGTTTCTAACCTTCTGTCAAAATAAAGTCACACCTTAAAATATTCCGTGACATATTGCTTTGTACAGAATATATTCTGCAATATGTTGCTTTGTGTACAATATATTATGGAATACATAAATTACCTGTGTTTAATTTCATGGTTTTCAAATTTGAATCTTCTGATGAATCATAATTCTTAATGATGGCGAGTTTTACGACAATAAAATATCCTAAGATATTCACCTATTGCATCGCTAAATATTTGATCTTAACGACATTAACAAAATATTGCAATAGCAATATGAATGTTAGTCGTTATTTTAAGAAGTAAGGGGATACAAATGAAAAAAAATTTTAAATTGACAATTTTTTTTTCATTTTACTGAAACAGACGATAACCCTTCTATACCCCCTTGTTATTTTTTCTTTCTTTCTTTCTTTCATTTTCTCATTGAAAGCAAGTAGCGTTTCTGATACGTCTGTTGTCTACCTACAGGAACAAAACGGAATCGTCCATTATTTATGAGGTATTGGCAGATAGACGTTAAACAATTTTTCTTTCTTTCTATGTTTCTGTATTTTTTTCGTTCTTTGTTTTTCTCATTGAAAGTAGCCTCGCTGATATATACCCACGCGATGCAAACGGAATAGTCCATTCTGCGTGAGGTAATGACAGGAAGTAACGATCGTGCTACCTAAGAGACGGGCAAGAGGAATTATAATAAGGAGATTATATGTTGAAATACATCCATGGGCACAGTATAATCTGGAATATATTGATACAGTGTAACCCGGATATAAGAGAAACCAGGATATAAGAGAGCTTTTCTCTGGTCCCAAATTAGAGGCATACTTGCCTAAACAAAATAGACAAAACCCGGATATAAGAGAAACCCGGATATAAGAGACTTAGTTTCCTGTCCCGACAACTCTCTTATATCCGGGTTACACTGTATATGTATAACTATGCGTAAAATATATTCTGTCAAATATTGTTATGCTATGTGTTGTATATAATCCGAAATGTATGGTGTATAGAATATATCCTGAAATACACTGATACGCGATGTATACATACTCAAATGCAGTGTAACCCGGATATAAGAAAGTTGTCGGTACCGGAGAAGAAGTATCTTATATCCGAGTTTCTCTTATATCCGGGTCTCTTATATCCGAGTTACACTGTATACTGCTATAAGCTAAATTTAACCTGGAATATATTTTTAGGTGTAGAATATAATCTTGAATATAATATATTCATAGAACATATTCTGGAATATATCACACGTGTAGAATATATTCTGGAATATATGCACGCGTAGAATTTATCCTGGAATATATCTTAAGCGTAGAATATATTCTGGAATATATTATGCGCATGTAGAATATATTCTGGAATATATTGCACGCATAGAATGCTACCACGAAGTCACAAGTTATCGTGGCCGAGGGCTTGAGCGTGCTGGTCTTGTTCAGATTATTGATCACGCTAGATAACACGCTCTTTCCTATAAACTGTAACTGTAACTAACTGCTCTGCATTTTTGCAGTATAAACACAAATGCGTCTAAGGAACTGCCTGCAATAGAGATTGGCTAGCCGCCCTAGTAGACGGGTATACTTGAATACGAGTTGCCAGCTATAAATATACACAAATATTGTCGTAATTTATTTAATCAATCAGTCAGTTATGTGCCATGCTTGATACACGCTTAAACGATCATATATATTAGGTTGGTGCAAAAATAATGACGTAATAATGTCGTTTTTTGACTTTAAAAAATACGTCAAAAAACGACATTATTACGTCATTATTTTTGCACCAACCTAATATTTAGCTACACTAATGACGAGCCTGATTTTTCCCGCAGAAGTTTGCCATTTCTTTCTGCGGTAGACCAGTTGCCATTAAAGGTTATAGATCCCGGTCTGTCCTGCTATTTAGCCATAGCTGGGAGTGAGGAGAAGAGGATTCATAACTTTTCCAAGGATATTAGCACATGTGAATGTAATGGATTCGACGGGATCTCATACCCGAGACGGATGGCGTCACACCTCCGTCTAAGGCTGAATTACGCCCAGCCGTCTTACGCTAAGCCATTCCGTTTTCGCACCTTTCATACGTTCCACCGGGAGGTCGGGGTCAGTTAGATACGCACGTGATTCGAGCGTCGTCGTCGACGTCCGCCGCCTCCCTCGACAACGGCGTTGCTCGCTGCAGCAAGCGCCTGCACTGCTGCCGCCATCGACAACCACGATCGCGAGATGGACGCCGTCACAGCTCCATCTCCCGTCGACATCGATGATGTGGCAGGTAGCAAGCGCCGCCGTCAGTGTCCTCGACATTTGTGGTAGGTTCCGAGGTGCCACTCTGTTGTGGATGTCGACGACTCCGGTCGGGGGAGCTTTTCTAACCGTCAGTGCCGACTGTTCGCCGCATCTCCACCTTTCTAGTCCTAGTCCGGTCGTCCGCCTACCGGTTGGGAGGTTTCACGCTGTCAGGGACGGACGTTTTCTCTCTCTCTCTGAGAGTGGCGGTTCTTGCACCTCGTAATTTCTTTAATACAAGTGAATATATATATCGGTTGCTCTATTATAGAGGGTGAAAGAGAAATACTCCCCACATGTAAAACTGTCACCCGTGTGATCCGAGTGAACTTACTCAAGTGGTAACGGTGTTTTCACCTTGCTTATGTCTTAACCTTCTTTTTTTTTTTAAACTATCATTTATCGTTATGAGACGGACCGGTGGGTTTTTCTGTTGAAACTGTTTTTAAAACTCGTGAATCTATAAGAGTAACTCAAGGAGATTTTGGTACTCGTTTCTGATTTCTTTGGAATCATGCTGCTCCGGATAGAAAATCAATACTGAAAATGAAAATTTCAGGATCACAGATTCTACTCTTAACAGAAAACCGCTTGGAAAGCCATAAGCCGCTCCAATTTCGGGTGATGGAAAATTTTAAAAATTGTTTACAACAGTGTATGGAAAATATAGGTCAGCATTTGGTGGATATCATATTTAAAACCAAATGAATAGAAACTATCTGTTTTTGCTTAAAAAACCCAGTAAAATACATTTTTTAAAAGCAGTAAACTTTGGTCTTTTGTCAACCTTTAAAATGTGGGTTTTATTCCTGTCGCATCCTGTATAAGAAATGTCTGGAAGATTTTTTCGATTAATACAACTATCGTCTAAACCATTTTCCAGACGTATTAACCTACAAGAACATCTGCCAACGTCGGAAATTGTGTCTTTTAAATTTTGCTTTGTCTTCTTCTTTTTCTCTTTCCCCTTCTTCTTCTTCTTCTTCTTCTTCTTCTTCACTTCAATTTTTTTTTCGTTTACTACGTCTCTTTCTTCTTCCTCTTCACTCTTCTTCTTCATCATCGTCTTTCTCCTTCTCCTTCTTTTACAACTTCTCTTTCTTCTTCTTTTCTTCTTCTTCTTCTTCTTCTTCTTATTATTTTTATTATTATTCTTACTCCTCCTCTTCTTCTTCATCATCGTCTTTCTCCTTCTCCTCCTCCTTCTTTTACTCCTTGTCTTTCTCCTTTTCTTTTCTTTCTACTTCTTCTCCTGCTATATGCCGCATCCTTTAATGACATGGTCGACCATCGCTGTCTACAAGTTACTTTCCTTTCTAACGATTAGTAATATTTTTTGTTTGTTTGTTTGTTTTTGTTTTGTTATCTCTCTTAGTAATTTTTCTACCAACCACAGGCTCGCCAGGTAAGTTATTCACTGGTCTTCTACGTTTCTATGGCCTTTGCCTTCAATATTCCTGCGAGTGTTAAATTATTCAAGTCATCTAATAATGTGCATAAAGTTTATAAAATCTAGGTGGAAAGTGATATCTATTTTGAGAAATGCAAAAATATTACAAAAGGCCAACAAAACGGATGAGGTATAAGGCTGGTCTTCAATCTGTCTTATCTTAAACTTAGCTAGTCACAATTAATGACCACAGTATTACTTACACCAAAACAACACATTTTTATCATTCTTATTACAGCCACCATAATACCCCAGTGTCTCTACGAGGTCTTAACCTGTTTACATATATACATTTTCTCTTAGAGTCGGGGTAGAAAAATAACAATTTTAAAAATGAAACTGAAATCAATATTTACAATGATTATAATTTTATACACAAGAACATAAACAAAAATTATATAAAGTTCATCAGAAAACTAACCTGATAATATTTATAGAAAACGAACTACATTACGACGGTGGGAAAGTGACTGAAGCTGAGATGCCAGGTCAGACTAATAACATTGCAGATTGAACCAACAGTTGATTCAATATAATCTTTCCACTCCATGTCAATGGAAACATTAGTTTGAGAAGACGCACTGAGTCACAGTTCTGGATGTTAGTATCAGTCATGATATTTTATAGCTGCTCGATTTTTGGTGTTTCCAATTTATTAAGGGAGGATAACTTTTATAAATATATTTATATGTATTTATACATGCTTCTCAAATATATAAATGGTCCAGATAATGCAAACTGCTTAGTTTGCATTATCTGGAATATTTTATAGATTTTTTAACTACATTTGCGATCAGTAAATTTCTACATAGACGCCTAAAGAAATTAGTTGACAGTTCCTTGTTAGGTAATAAATTTAAGGTCAGACGTCCTCTTCATTTTTGTAAAATACTCGTACCATTTTGAATTATTTACACATATTTTCTACTTGACATTTTTCATGATTTTCTTATGCCTACAAGCATTAACATTTAAATATATATATAATATTTTGCCTATGAATACACTGTAGGTTGTTTTTTTTTAAAAAAAAAAAAAGGTTGCATTAAATAGCAATATATAATAGAAATCAAATTGAGAATTTAATTATGTTATCCAATTTATAGTTTCCGATCAACCACAATTCTTAAACTAATGATTGTTACACCCGAGTCAAAGGCAATAATGGCACTAAGTTGCAAGTGTCTAATTATCCCCCTTGCGAGTTATACTAGAATAAAATCCTCTATTGTTTCCTAAAATATTAAAACAATAATCATAAGATTGATCGCCGGCCATTATTTAAATAAGAAGGTACAAATAAACAGATTGAAAAGTGACAAAGTTTTACAATTCACAGAATCAAATGATTAACAAATGGGAATGATACCCTCCTCTACTAACTTCCTCTACGTTTTTTTGTTTTTTCTTTCTTTTTAAAAAAAAAACTATTTTATTTATTTTTTTCTTCCGTCTAACCTTATAAGAAAACAGGACTGTTCCATTGTTTATCTCAGGCAAGGGCAGGACTTTACATACGGGGAACTAAAAGGGGAACTTAAGAACAAGCAGAGTTTTAAGAATAGAGACAGAATAATTGTAGATATTTTCGGCACAATAGGAATCTATTATCGAATTTGAATTATGTTATTCATTACTTCCATTGATTTGATTTGAAAGATTATTGAGTCGATTAATCATCATTTGTAGATGTTACCTAGAGTTGTTACGAAAATATAGAGCCATATCTCTTCTTTCTTCGCATTTACTTATATATATATATATAATACACAATAGTAGTTCCTTTCATTCCACTTTTACAAAAGTTAGGTCAAAATTTATTATGGATATCGTTCAAAATTCCTTATTGGATGAATGAACACTTATTTACTCTATGCTATGTTATTTTATATTTTCACTTGTCTATGAAGAGTAGTTTTAAAGCGAAGAGAAATTATTAACAGAGGCATATTGAAAGTGTTGCAATTCTACAGTTAATATCAACAGGAGAATGCTCTCATTACGAAGGAAAACGCTGCCATACCTATTGGAAAATAAGGTTTTGCAAGCGAAACAAGATAAGGTCGTAAGTGTACATCAACTGACGAAGTTAAGAGGCCGCTGGCAGCCATTTCTATGAGTCCCCCGCAAAAAACATAAAAAACAAAAAAAAAAAAACTTATAAGGTTTGACTGTAAAAATAAAGACGCTGTCAGTACATCGAGATACATGTACAGTTGCAAAAAACATCAGTAGCACCCATTAAATATACTACGCGAATACGAAAATGAAAGGACCTAGTTACCTCTTCAATAAATGAACAATAACCAACCCAGTCGCTGACGAAATTTTATATTGTGCACTCAGGATTATAAAAACTCCGCGATACTATTGATATTTAGCTTAGTTTTAGCACAACTTTACAAATTTAGAGGATCGGGCTCTTGCAAAACTTTATTTTCGGACGCTTGCAAAACCTTATTTTCCTATAGGTATGGCAGCGGTATCCTTCGTAATGAGAGCAGTCTCCTGTTGATATTAACTGTAGAATTGCAACACTTTCCATATGCCTCTGTTAATAATAGTAAGAATCAAACTAACATGCTATTAAGCTAACTTGAGATTTACGAGGCTTTGTTTGGCACAAGGCAAGAAGTTTTGGGCACCCAGTAAGTATAGTATGGAATTGTTGGACGTTTTCCTGTTTCCGTTAGAAGTGATTCTTCCTGGGTACACGTAACTATGAGAACATGAATAAATTGGGTAGTCTGTAAATCATAATTTCAACCGGCATGCATCAGGAAGTTTTATTTAAAGAAATGCTGTACCTCCTAAGAGGTGGTCACTTCGGCTATAGGAATAGTTACCCTTATTAAAAAAAAAGGAATTACAGGGATGAATTCTATGAAATTTTTCCATCTTACTTTTTTTTTCTTTCTAAATCACTTTTCTGCAAGCAAGTCGAAGAAGAATCAAACAGGTAGAAGATAAGAATTTATATTTGTTTATTAATCTTCGCGAATTTCAGCTCAGTTTTGTTCACATTTCTCGGTCTAAGAGTAAGTTGGAAACTAATATTTCTACAGTGTAACTCTTTTCGGCTTCTTGCTTTCTTGTCAACGGCGGTCTTTAAGAACGTTTTTTCATCGTTAATTATCACCCCTTTATCTCCTGATCATTTATTCTCGTCTATCCTCAATAAAGTATTCACAGTTTCCTACACAAAGTTTACTCGTGTTAAAAAGAATAGAAAATAAAGTTATTATAAATAAATTTGTCTGGGAAGTTTTTCACTAAGGATCACAGGAAACTGCTTATTTAATATTTTATCTGGAACTTATAAAAAGAACACATTTTGAGGATTGCCAGGTTTAAAAGCGCTTCGCAGAAATATGTTGATGTACTTTTTATGATGGTCGCTCTCAGTGGCGCAAAAACGTATACTTTGTTCCAAATAGTAGCGTTTATTTTCTGTCTATATGTCTGAGATGAGGTATTATAATTATTTACATTATTTAGATTGGTCGGATTGTTATCCCAATTCTTTATTGCCATATTTACGACGTTTCAGCCGTTGTAGGCTCCAACCTTTTCAGGTGAAATCCCAATCACCTGAAGAAGGCCGGAGCATATAACAGCCGCAACGTCGCAATAAAGATTAAGACAACAGTCCGAACAAGTACTTTCGATAGGTCATCCCATCACCATCGGGCCTATACTGATCTATCGAAAGTACTAGCATATTTATGGGACATACGGAACATTTAAAAACAAGGATAGCATCATTCAACGAGTGGTTAATGAATTAATATTTTTAAATTTGTTAGTGAAGTTATTTCGACATTTATTACATTAAGCTTACTCATTTATTCTTTGTATGACTGCTTCATTTTCGCACACACACAAAAACACACACACAAATATATACAGTCGGGAAAATAAATATTCGTACACATACAAATTTTTAATTTATTCTATTTCCAACTAATGAATAAACACACTTTTCATATAATTAACGGTACACAAATGCATAATAACTAAATATAGAAAACGGAAAAATGCTTTAGCAGAAATAAATCCGATTTATCCATTTTAATGGATGAAAAAAGTATTAGTACAATCCAAAGAAGAATACATAATCTACATTTAATACATTGAAGAATAGCCATTATTCATTTCTGTAACAAAGAACCTCTTCTTGAAGTTCTCAATTACGGATTTGCAAATTTTAGTTGGTGTTTTCTTCTATTTTTCTTCGCATATGGTTTTCAGATATTTACATTATTTTCAGCCAGCCATTACTTCGCAGATTTTGCAGTGTGCTTACGATCTTTATGTTGTTAGAAGATCGAAACAGACGGAAGTTCAAGATTTTCAACCGAAATCATTAAATTTGTTTCCAGAATATTTTAATATGCTGCGGCATTCATTCTACCATCTATTATTGATATGTTCCCAGTCACTTTTTTAGAAAAAAACATCCCTAAACCAAGATGCCACCACCACCAAATTTCACAGTTGGAACTGTGTTCTTTTGTTTGAAGGTATCGCAATCTTTCCTCCATACACGATTTCTAGAATTACGTCGTAACAACTCAATTATGGTTTCGTCTTTCCCGATACGATCTTTCCTAATCCTAATGTTCACGAATAAATTTCAACTTGGCCTCACTGGCTTTTCAAAAACACTGGATTTTTCTGAAGAGAGCATGGCTTTAGATTGTTCCTATGAATTTAATTGCTTATTGTCCGTTTAGTGACACAGATACCTGATGAAAGCATAGCGTCCTGCAATTCTTGACGAGTAAACATTGGTATTTCTTTAATTTAATTTCCTCGAAGATCTTGAAGAAATCTTTCATGGATCGGTTGTTCTTCTTTAGTTTTCCACAGTTTTAAGATTTTATAACTTGCAACGAATGGCCTGATGGTAGTAACTGGAATATTGAATTTTTCTGCGATTTTAAATTTTACCTTCTTTCCAGAGTTTAACATTTTTTTTTTTTTTTTGCGAACTCGTCATTTCTTTACCGCTTGAAATAATGGTAACCTTCTCGAACGAATATCAATTACATATCATTCTGTTTGTAATTTAGGCTAAAAATAACTGATAACATTATTGGAACGTTCTAGAATATTCTTCTTGAATACTCGAGAATATTCAAGGAATTTAAAAGTAATAAAATCTGAAATTTGCATTGTAAGAATACTATTTTTATCTATCGTAATAGATAAATGAGTTTTATTCCTATTAAATCAAAATTGCTTGTTTCCTTTGCATATTTATTTATTATGCATCTGTGTACAGTTAATTTTATGAAATATATGTTTATTCATTAGTTGAAAATATAATAAATTAAACATTTCAACGTGTACGAAGATTTGTTTCCCTCCCACTCTGTGCATATATATATATTAAAACTGACTCAAAAAGAGTGTTCAATGTTTATTTTTATTAAACAGAGCAAGTTTTCTTCACAATTGGAAGTATCAGTATGGCCCGGCGTTGACCGTGCTTGATTCAAAAATCGTACGACTTATAAAGCAATCGCTATCACTTGACTTAAAATATTTTTGCCCTTCCTTGTCTTTAAAGGAGTGCCATTTGCTCTGCTAATGTTGCTACATGCCTTACTTCTTGTCTATCTCACATTGCGAATTTTTTCTAACCTCTATACTAAACATTAAATCTGTTACGAAAAAAGAACTAAACAAAATGAACACAAAACGATCAGCTTTAAAAAAGGACTCGTAACTGGAAAAACTGAATGAAAAAAGAATGTTAACAACAAATACATTTTCACACCCAACCCAGTTCTGCGGAATCAGAATCAACGTTGATTTTAAGCAAGCGAATGAGCCAATTGGAGTAAAGTGCCATGCATATTTAAATTTTTCTCACTTGTGACGAATGCATCTATCGATTTTTTTTGCATGCTAGCATGCTAGTTAACATTCGTGTCAGTCAGCTGTTGGCTCTCACGCTGGCCAATAGAATCTTCCTGCCTATTCGTGTCAGCCAGCTATAGGCTCCCACTCTGGTCAGAAGAAAATGACCGCAAACTACATGAAAACTGCCGTAGAAGCATGAAAAATCGACTATTTCAAATTGCGATCGTGCATTCGTTACACATACACGCACACACACACACACACACACACACACACACACACATAAACACACACACATCCTGCCTTTTATAGATAGAGATTAAGATACCTTTTGTACGTTTATTATACTTTAGTGCAATTGTAAACGAAGATATATATATATATATATATATATATATATATATATATATATATATATATATATATATTAATAAAAAGAAAGAACAGTAACATATATAATCCGGTGTTCTTATACATATTTTTTTATTTTTACAAATTAGTGCTCAATGTAAATTTACAGAGCTTTAATGTTATAAATTAATTGACTTAAAATATGGTTTTTCTTGAGGATGAAATGGAACTACTGACTTTAATTTAATTACAAAATTAAATTCGGGGCTTTTAGCTTCCATTTTTGAAACATGGTTAGAACTGTGTAGCGATAAAACCATATTTTAAGTCAATTAATTTATAATATATATATATATATATATATATATATATATATATAGAGAGAGAGAGAGAGAGAGAGAGAGAATGAGAGAGAGAGAGAGGTAGCAGAATTTTGATAATCTTGCTCTTTTAAAGGTAGGTCGAAAAGTCTCATCAGGCTCGAAACTATGAAAGAAGCCAACAATCAGTCCCTGTACCTTCTTATACACTCTGACATAAACTATGCAAGTCAGTTTCTGCATTAACAACACAGGTGAAAATTCACGTTGATGCCATGCCTGTTGGCTTGGTGATTTCCCTTTCAGGTGTGTAACATTTGCGCAAACGGTGACAATGACCATAGAAACGGACTGTTTATAGTGGTTGTGAATGGCTCCACAAGAGAGATCGGTTGAATATGCACAGATGCACAGGCAAAGTGGAAATTAGTCGATTCTGAGCTTAATCAGTTGACATGTGATCAGTGTGGACGAGATTTGTTATCTATGGCAGGTCCAATTAGCCATCGTATATGTCACCTAGATGGAGCAACTGCCAAATATCGTGAATTCATTCAGATCGAAGACTTAAGTTGTGCTGTTTGTCGGGCGATATGCCAAAGTCGATCATGGCTGACACGACACATTAAAGCAATGCATCAACATCAGCAACAGCAGATGCATCAGCAGCCACTCCAATACTTAAAAACAGTTGTAAATGTTTAGATTAGATGTTTGTGTCAAAAGCATTGCAAGGCCCTTGCTTCTTTTAAAAGTCACTGCCGCTCACACTTTAACAACTAAGAGTAGAAGATGAAAATAGAAAGGAGGGGAAAGGTCAAAATATAGAAAGAGAAAGTATTAGGTTGTCCCAAAAGTTCGTAAACACTTTCAAAAAATTGAAATTTTACTCGTCAAGTAATAACAAAAACAACAAAAAATATTCCTCAAAATAAAGACCAACATTTTCCGAGACTTTCTACCATCGATCTGCAAGCTTTCGGATCTGGTGAAAGTACCATTCAGCCGGCTTCGAATCAAAGAATTCTTGACACGCTTCCTCGTCTTCATCAAACGAGTCGAATCGGCGGCCATTCAGAAAGTGTTGCATTGAGCGGAAAAGGCCTTAATCTGATCGAACACAGTCAGGACTGTAGGCTGGATGTGGCAGAACCTCAACGCCGTCCAGCTATTCAAACCTGTCTTTGGTCTTCCTGGTGGTTTGTGGCTTGGCATTGTCCTGCTCCATCAAAGCGCGCTTTCGGTTGATCAGAGACAGGTACTTTTGCTTCAACTTTTCGTAGACCCTCTCCAGTCGCTGACAGTAAAGTTCAGCACTGGTGGCACGACCATTTGGAACCAACTCAAAATGCACGATTCCTTCAAAGTTCCAACAAACGCACAACATGACTTTCTTGCCGAATCGATCTTGTTTTCGAACCGACGATGTCTCATGCCCTTTTTGAACCATCGCTTGTCTCGATTCTGCTTGAGCAGATAGACCCATTTCTCGTCCGATGTCACAAT
>OZ010598.1:35298486-35350986 GCA_963932145.1 Acanthosepion lycidas | reverse complement strand
AGATGTCGTCAGCAAGTTATATAATGATTCTGTTTGGAATCAGTCTAGCTGGGATTTTGCCTGCAATTGAAAGGAATGTTATCCCTCGATGATTATCACTGACACACCTGAAACCCTTGTTTTGTAGAGGTATTTGATAGAGGCGTCTTTATAATCCTGTGGGACACAAACTGCCTTCCATATATTCACGAAAAATCGATGCAACTTTTCTACTAACATTTGGTCACCATGCTTGTACACTTCAGGTGGAATAGGATCCTTAAGAGAAGGCGATTTTCCAGCTTGTTAGAGTAACTTACCTTTTGTTAGGTAGGTTAAAAAAAAATCCGGAATTTCTGGAGTTTGCACAATTGCTTCCTCATCAGTAATCGAAGTGGTGTTTAACACATTTTCGAAATGCTCTTTTCAGTGATCAAAAAATATCTGTCTTATCCGTCAAGAGAGTTTCACCATCTGCTGTGCAGAATGGAGCAACACCACTTTTTTGAGGAGCGAAGAAGCTCTGGAAACCAGTATAGAAAGTCTTTACATCATTTCTGTCAGCTCGTTGAATTTGACTTTTGCACTTGTAAGCGATCTTCTTAGTGGACGAGTTCTTGTCCTCAACCTATGCTTTATATATATATATGTGTGTGTGCGTGCGTGTGTGTGTATATATATATATATATATATATATATATATATATATATATATTCCGTCTGCCATTCAAAACATATGGGCTACCCCTTGTTATGCTTCCCATGCAAATGTGAAAGGTGTAGCGAAGTACGATCACATCCCCGGACGAATAAACTCTAGCACTAAACACCATCCTGAGAAACCGACCATGGAAAGATGTGATCTCATGTCCAGAAACTAAAAACTTATCCGCACTTTCACAATATCATATCTTTAGATTTGTCATACTGCCTTCTACTCATGAGTGCTTATAATTGATACTATTGCGGTCGCGTGATCAAAGTTTGAGCATAATTGCGCTAGATTTATTGCTGCTGTTACAGTGTAAACATGACCGCTTCGCTAGCAGTGTGCACCAAGGAGAAATAAAGAGAACTGATCCTATTTCTCTCGTCGAAGGCAGAATCAGGGACTGAAAATTCATCGGACGCTTTTAACAAAATACGGCGACACTGCACTACTGCTTAGAAGTGTTTGTGAGTGGATCGTGAATTTTAAAAGAGGTCGGACAAGCATGAAGAACGTAGAAGCAGGACGCCTGTCATATTCCACGACAGAGGAGAATATTCAGTCAGCTAGAGATACGGTAATGGTGAACAGGCGATGAGGTAGAATGTCCACTGAAGATTCGGATCAATGCTTTGGTTTCTCTTCGGAGTACACTGCTAACGGAACGACCATGTTTACACTGTAATAGCGGCAAGAAAACTCATGCTCAAACTTTTACACAGAAGAACAATAGTACTAACTATTATCACGCATGAGCAGAAGGCAATTTGTCAAACGTGAAGATATCTTACGAAAATGCTGATACTTTTGACTACCCCTCGTATACACACACACACACACACACACACACACACATATATATATATATATATATATATATAATTAACTTATCAAATGTTGTTGATGTTTTCCCGACTTCGAAGTTTCTTGGAAATCACTATTTTTCAAGTGGCTCTGTCTTATTTTTGTTATTTTTTTAAAATATTTCCTATTTTTCAATTTCTTTTGCGTCTTTTTAAATTCATTTTTTACACGTCTGCATTCATGAAATTTTGCTTGTTTAGGTCTTCGTTTTTTCAGTTGTAAATTCTTCTAAATATATTTATTTATTTTATGGTTTATATTGGAAACATGTTATAGAATAGTATTAATTAAATTTTACTATTTGTACTATTAAATTTTGATATATTATTTTATTTATTAAGTTAAATTATTCTTAAAGTAAACAAAGTAAATATTTGTTAATATTTTTTATTCTGGTTTATATATATATATATATATATATATATATATATATATATATATATATATATTATAACTTATAAATATCATGAATCATTCATACATAAAACAAATATAGAGGCTAATGATTTAAATGGCGAGAATACATCGTCGCAAACACATAAATAAGATACACCAAACCGAACCGAATATGATACTTGTTTATAAATACCAGTCGCATAAGGTCTTTTTAATTTTTTACACAAGCTTTAGTCTGTTCCTACAGACATCATCAGGTATGCAAGTAGATTTTGTTCTTGTTTTACTTCTCGGTAATAAGAGGACAACGAAAATAGAGATGTAATCCGAATAAATGCTATGAGAAATGTGTTATTGTTTTGGAACGTGCCGTCGCAACGCTGAGTTTGAATTTAAATTTTAAGGTTTTACGTTTTTGTACAAATATAGCAATAAGAGAATTCTTTTTTACTGATAGATTTTCCGTCAATTTGGAATGAACTATATTGTTCAATAATTACAGTAATGTCACACTTATTATGCGAAAGTTGCACGTTGGATCAGTTATTTTAATTTCAATTAAAAGGTGCAATTATAACTTATAAATTCATGAATCATTTATAAACAGGGATGATATCATTCATATACAGGTTCGGTGTTGGTGTATCTTATTTATGTGTTTGCGACGATGTATTCTCGCCATTTGAATACTAACCTCTATATTTGTTTTTTGTATGAATGATTCATGAATATATATATATATATATATATATATATATATATATATACATAAAAGGCAGAAACAATAATATTGCATGGTTATAATTTACTACATTGGAATCGTAATCACGATCCAATTCATATGATCTACAAATTCAAAAAGAATTTGGAAAATATAACTCCGAGTATATAAAAAAAAAAAAACAAATTTTTAATGACATTGTATGTGTGAAAATGGGGAACAACGGTCAGCGGGAAATGTATGCATTATGGGGTCCACCCTTTTCTGATATAAATGGACTCGTCCTGCGGCCATAAAATAGCCACAGTCAGTCACAGATGAGAGTGAGGAGAGGAAGAGAGTAGAGTAAGATGTAGAGGAACAGGGTGGGGGAACAGAATGGAAAGTACATAGACACTGTGATTGAGTTGACGTTAAAATACATTTAATTTCTTAGCTTAAATACTTGTATTTGTCATTTATTGGAGACCGATTTTTCACGCGGAATCCACAACAACTTGGCGAACGAGGATTCGAAACTCACGCGGAAAGAAAAACTTTTCGTACGTCTAGCAACAAACAACTTGGCGAACACACGCGGAAAAACTAATCAACAGAAGAAAAATCCTTCCTTCGTCGTTCAACAACGAATTAGCGACGAACAATTTCGAGGAGTAATAATACATAAAATTGAGTTATCATGGAAGATTTTAAAAATATGTTGGTAGAACTGATAAGACACCAAAATGAGTAACAATTACAAATGCAGAAATACCAAAATGAACAACAGTTACAGCTACAAGAAAAATGGCAAAAGCAAATATTACAAACGCAAAAAGAAAAATCAAGATAGACAAACAAAGCTCCAGGAATTTATATTGAAAGTAGTGGGCAACAAGCAGTTAGATATGGAAAAAGAAGCAACATTTTCGCAAGATGCAGTGTGGAATACCATAGAGATTTTCAAATATTCTCTAGATGAGGACGAAAATTTTGGAGACTACTTCAGAAGACATGAAGACATCATTAACATAGACTGTCAAAACTGGACAGAAGCAAAAAAGCTACCTCTATTGCTTAGAAAAATAGGAACTGAAGAATATACAAAGTTCGTGGATTATATCTTGTCAAAAAAGACGAACGAATTAAAATTTGACGAAGAAGTGACATGTCTTAAAGAACTCTTCAGCCCCAAAACATCACTCTTCCATAGGAGATGGAAATGCCTTAACCTGGTAAAGGGTGATAATGAGGATTATTCCACGTTTGCCGCAATCGTAAATAAACATTGTGATGGCTTCAAACTAGCGGAATTGACACCGGACAATTTTAAACGTCTCATCTTTGTTCAAGGGATTGTTTCTACAAAAGATACCGAAATGCGCAAAAGAATGCTTGTAAAATTGCAAAATGAACCGGGTCTAACATTACAGCAATTACCAGAATATTGCCAGAGATGTTTAAGCAAAAAGAAAGACGCAAAGGACATTGACGATCAGCTGTTTCTCATATACGTAAATTAAATAAAAGTCTACGTTCTTCACCCTCCCCGGAAAGAAAACAAAAATTTTATGACAATAAAAAAAGATTCTCACCCTCCCCGGAAAGAAAAATAAAATTGTTTGATAAGAGAAAATTTTACAATAAGAAAAGTACAACTTGCTGGACAAATTATGACGGATATCGAAACAAATATAAGCTCCCTCCATCAGCATGTTATCGGTGTGGAGGATTACATTGGAACAAGGATTGCCGCTTCAGATATAAAAACTGTCATGGATGTAGAAAAAAAGGCCACAAGGCATCTCAATGTAGAAATAGAAAAGATACTAATAGAATAAGAGCTACAAGGATGCATAATGATGACAACACCAATGTAAGGAAATATGTGGAACTGGAAATTTTAAACAAAAAGATTAAATTACAACTGGATTCGGGTTCCGACCTCACGATAATCAACTTACAGACATGGAAAAAACTCAACAGACCTACCATGTTACACACTCAAAACATTGGCAAGTCGGTTACAGGCAAACAAATAAAATTTGAGGGAGATATAATACTGAATCTTAAATTTCACGGCAAAACAAAAAAACTTGAGATATACGTCATGAAAGATACTGAAAATTTAGTAGGTATCAACTGGATGCAGAAATTAAACGTTTGGGAGCTACCTATCAACTCGTCTTGCAAAAAGTTAGAGGTTGAACGATCAGATACCAGGACGAATTATACAAACAATTTCCTGAGGTATTTTCAAGTGGGTTGGGACGATGCAACAAATTTAAAGCCAAAATAGAATTAAAAATAAAACGTCCAACCTATTTTCAGAAAGAAGCGAAATGTACCGTTTGCTACTATAGAAAAAATAGACAAAGAATTGGAGAGACTTGAACAAACTGGGATTTTATCTAAAACAGAGTTTAGTGAGTTGCCTGCGCCGGTGGTTTACGTAAAAAAGAAGTCTGGAGAAATTCACGTATGCGCAGATTTTTCGACGGGACTCAACAAGGCAGTAAATGACCACCATTACCCACTACCGAGCCCAGAGGAGATATTTACAAAGCTCAACGGCGGTAAGATATTTTCAAAAATAGATCTTAGTGAGGCTTATCTACAAATTCCAGTACAAGAAGAGAGTTCGAGAATCTTTTGCATTAATACGCACTAGGGATTGTATAAATTCAAAAGACTACCATTCTGAATAAAAGTTGCAATAATAACTCCCCCAAAAAGGGATCTAAGGAGGGGGGTATTATGGGATCCACCCTTTTCTGATATAAGTGGACTCGTCCTCCTGCCATAAAATAGCCACAATCACAGATGTGAGTGAGGCAGGGACAGAGTAGAGGAAGAGATAGAGGAACAGGGTGTAGGAACAGAGTGGAAAGTACATAGACACTGCGATGAGTTGACGTTAAAAGTCAGTTACAAGGACGCCCGACTCTAAGGAAGTTTACTTTGAGACTGTATATTGCGATCTTTGATTAATACTAACCGTCGTTCCTGGATTTTACTAACAGCATTACCTTTTGTATTTTGTGAAAATACATTTAATTTCTTAATTTAAATACTTGCGTTTGTCATTTATTGGAGACCGATTTTTCACGCGGAATCCACAACAACTTGGCGAACGAAGATTCGAAACTCACGCGGATAACCCACAACAGTATGAAATCTCTAGAGAGTGTAACAGAAGAAAAAGGATAGGCAGGCTTAGAATTTAACAGATAGAAGGTCTACCTGGATTCTATCCTCTTGGAAATTTATATATATATATATATATATATATATTCAAAGGGAAAAATCTGTTCAGTTTTTTATTGCATTTCGAGTTTTCAAATGAGATGCTTTACAGATTGTAAATAAAAGAGTTCTTCATTTGTTCTGTTTCATTTCGACCACTTTCGTACATCCGGGGAATTATGAAAACCAGGATGTTGCCAATGTTGTAGACAAGTGTCTATTGGGTACATCCTTGCAATATTTGAAATGCACATCTGTCCATAACATATCAGTCATCGATCCCAATAAATACATTATATTTTTCATTTACTATAAAAAAAAATGAAAACACTTAATCTAATTAATACCAATTACACTGGATCTAAAAAAATCTCCCTTAAGTAAAACCAACGTTGTTTATATCACTTCATGTGCTCTGGCAGATGTCATCTCTAATATCAATAGTAAAAAAAAAAACAAAGCAAAACAAAAACGATATGTTTTGCCTTTTGGCTCACCTGATCTGCACTGTCTCGTGTCTAAACTTAGTTTAATATCGACCATCACATCAGAAACAGCTAAAATCATATTATCAACTCCAGACAAATATTACTAGATTATACCAAAATAGAATATAGTACCAATTTGTAAGTAAAGATTCAACATTCGAGAAATTACGATTGCACAAAAGTTACAACTGCAATTAAGTAAGTTTTATACTACATGAAGAGCAAGACAGTAATAATTTTTATATGAGTGAATAATAATAATAACAATAATAATAATATAGCAAAATATGGCCAAATAAAATTGCAAAGAAATTGGAGGACAAGTTGTTGCTTGCAAATAACTAAAAAGAACGAAGGAAGCAAATGTGGACCAACAGAAAACACATCAGCCGCTGAGGAGGACCGAGTTGAAAGTTGAGAGAGAAGGCCTAATTATTGCAGCTCAGGACCAAATCCTCGCAACCAGATCCTGTCACTGTCACATAATCAAGGACGGAACTAATCCGAAATGCAGGATCTGCGAAAAATATGATGAAACTGTCGACCATATTATCTCAAGATATCGGCGACAAACAAAAAAATGAATATACCGACAGATATAACGAGGTAGCGACGTATATGCACTGGAAGATATGCAAGAAGCACAAAATCGAAACCACTCGATGGTTTGAGCACCAACCATACAAAGTTATCCAAAATAACGATGTAAGTATTCTCTGTGATATCCCAACTGAAACTGACAGAGAAATAAAAGCCAACTGACCTGATATTATCATAAAAAGACAAGAGATTCAGGAAGTGTATGTTTATTGACATCGCAGTACCATCTTATATAACTACCTCCACTCCATGAACATTATCGAGAAATTTTCCAAATACAAGGACCTCGATGTGGGGAATGAAGACCGAGACTGAACCAATAGGAATCGTAGCTCTGAGCCTCATGAGAAAAGGAATGGACAATTTTACTAACAGTGGCCCAGACAACATCAACATAAAAGTTGCCAAGAAGATCGCCCTACTAGAAACATCCCATATACTAAGAAATGTGCTATCAATTAAATAACAATTATCCTATAGAGCTTAAAGACCATAGTTTGAACTCATCTTTACAGTATACAAACAGGAAGAATAACTTACATAATAATAATAATAATAATAATAATAATAATAATAATAATAATAATAATAATAATAATAATTCATTTAATTATTTGATAAATCCTCCAAGCGCTTTATAACACTTTACGCATTTCACTGAATTTGAATTCTATTTAATTTCAATCTGGATTTCAGGGATGAAGAACTATCATTAGTTATACTATTTATATTCGGGCTATTGTCCTTATCTTTCTTGTTGTTATACCTGCATTCCTCAGGTGTATATCGATCTGGGTAATTTACAGGGAATTCTGATCTAAACCGTGTATTACATCGACGGGTTAGACTTTTCTCGTTCCAATGCTCACGCCTAGGTATATATAATATTTAGGTACCTCCATGAGATCGCTAAAATATGAGCATAGCATGATGAAAGAGACGCCAAACTTGACGAAAACTAAATTTTATCGTCTAAATGCTTATGTTATTATTAAGAGGAATGATCAAAGTTTATTTTAATTATTTGTAAAAAAATTTCCTTCTGTTTAGAAAATTCTAAATTTTGATTAAAAAAACCTTATTTCTCTTTGTATCATCGGAACTAGTAAAATAACATACAATTTTTGGCACTTTTTTGTATGACACAATGATTTGGAAAATCTTGCAAAAACAAAAATAATTGTCGGATGTTAATGAAACTTTCAGAAACAATTCACATATGATCGAAATTATTATAAATATGTTTTTCTCGTTAAAGTCATGGCAGAAGTTTTTTTTTTTATATTTATTACCCCTCATAACTAATTATTAGGTTCGTGCAAAAATGATGTCGTTTTTTAACGTTAAAAAATACGTCAAAAACGACATTATTTTTGCACCAGCCTAATATATGAAAACGTCTCAGGTTTAGTGATTACAATAGTTAAAAGCACAAGGCTTTGAGGAATACAAATCATGTTTTTTTTTTGTTTTTAATTGGAACCCCCTACCTGAAAATCAGCTCTGAATTGTAGCAAACAAAACTCAATAAAACAAAGAGATTTAATTCCAAATGCTTTTATTTGTCTTTAGTTGTTTTTATGAATACAGACAGTAATTAAGAAATGTAATTTTGTGTTTATAATCGGGCTGTAATTATAAAGTAAGGAAGACCAACCAGAATACAATTAAGTTGCTTTATTTGAGTTAAGCATTGTTCTCCGCTGTTAAGGCCTTTATTTTTGCGGAACACTTGTGAAGAAGATAATTTGATTTTCAGTTTCAACTGAGAAGGGTACCTACAAGAATCAGTATCATCATATGAAATTTATATGATCTTATTTTTATATTAATACAGTTATGACATTTTTCCATCAATGAAATATCAAAATTAATAATAAAATGAATGGAAATACAAATAACACAGTAAAATCTAATAAATGTACATACAATTATAGTACTTTATGTACACTTCTGCTAAAATTTCATAAGAAAGGTACCTATAAATTAATTCGATACCTTTCCTATGAAACATCAATTTAATCTCACTCTTAATAGTCTTATTTTAATTTCCATAAAGCATCGTAAACTTAAAGGTGAAAACTAAGTACAAAAGAAATTAGAGCGCTGAATGTTTTCCTTAAAAAAAAAACAAGGTAAATAATTTGTTCACTTAAGTGTACATCATTTCACTTTTCTCCTTCCGTAGAACAAATTATCCTCACGGAATCCATGAATATGTCATTCATCACCTGTCAATGGAGGCGAAAGTTTATGTCTTGCTTTGTTTTATTTTCAAATTGCATCTTTTCGGCACAGAAGCCAACTTAAGCTTGCTTGAAAATATTTTAAACAAACATTATAATTTCTGATTTTCATAAGTTTTGAAAAAGTGATAATTGATATTTAAAGGAATTTCAAAGTGAGATTTTCATTTTTTTCTTTTAAAAGGAAAAAAATGTTTGTCATCTGTCAATTGCTGTCTAAAATATTTTGGACGTGTTAGGAACAAGTAAAAATGTAAAAAGAAATACCCCCAAAATACTTTGATCTTTCCTCTTAATAATAACAAAAACATTTAGAAGATAAAATTTTGTTTTCGTCAAGTTCGGCGTCTTTTTCATCATGCTATACTCTTTTTTAACGATCTCGTGGAGGTACCTATATATAGTCGAGTTCTTATTTTTAGTTAGTACTGGTCAGTTATTGCTCGTCCGTTTCCCCTGTGTACAAATACACACTGCCAGACTAAGGGATTTAAGTCGCAACCGATATCTCACCAAATTCTCCATAAAACTTTAGGCTATTGTCTTATCGGACAATTTGTTGTAGCGAACCAGGAGATTAAAGGTTGCTGATTTTAACGTTCTAAAAAGGTTATGATATAGCGAATATTTTTTCTACAATACTGATAACACCCATAATAGTCGAATTTATTTAAACCAAAAATAAAGATAAAAAAATAGAAAGATACATCTTTATCTATAGAAGGCAGGGTGTGTGTGTGTGTGTGTGTGTGTAACGAATGCACGGCCGCAATTTTCGACGGATTTGCACCAAAATTTACATGCACAGGCTTCAAGTTATTGAGAAGGCCAAGACCGACATTGCATTTCCCAACTACCGATATCGATAGTGGAAATAACCGATTTTTTCATGCTTCTACAGCAATTTTCATGTAGTTTGCGGTCATTTTCTACTGGCCAGAGTGAGAGCCCTACAGATGGCTGACACGAATAGGCAGGAAGATTCTATTGGCCAGCGTGAGAGCCAACAGCTGACTGACACCAATGTTAACTAGCATGCAAAAAATATCGATAGCTGCATTCGTCACAAGTGGGAAATATTTAAATCTGCATGGTACTTTACTCCAATTGGCTCATTCGCTTGCTTAAACTCAATGTTGATTCTGATTCCGCAGAAATGGGTTGGATTTGAAAAAGTATTTGTTGTTAACATTCTTTTTTATTCGGTTTTTCCAGTTACGAGTCCTTTTTTTAAAGCTGATCGTTTTGTGTTCATTTTGTTTAGTTCTTTTTTCGTAATAGATTTAATGTTTATTATAGAGCTTAGAAAAAAATTCGCAGTGTGAGATAGGCAAGAAGTAAGGCATGTAGCAACATCAGCACGGCAAAGGGCACTCCTTTAAAGGCAAGGAAGGGCAAAAATATTTTAAGTCAAGTGATAGCGTACGATTTTTGAATCGAGCAAGGGAAACGCCGGGCCATGCTGCTAGTAATAAAATAAAAATATCAGCTTTGGATAATTTTTCCGCGATTTTGATCCTATTGTACAACATCCTATTTAAAATTTGACTCCCACCCCACCCAATAAATTTTAAAACAAAACAGAGAGACTTTATTGATAGAATTTAACAAATGTTATTTGTATGAATTATTTCTGCTTAAATTTAACTCATATTTTTACGTCATGCGTTTACAAATACAATCGCGCTTAAAATAATTAATGGCGCGACATTTTGATTTTGTTTCTCGACAAATCCTTTCATTTTGATGCAAATTTTATCTCTTCTGTTTTCTTGATTGCATTTAGTTTATTCGGGATCTTTTCTAGCAACGGCACGCAGTAGCCTAACGTTTGACAGAATAAGTTAGAAGTCTTTTACATGTAATCGCATATGTAATTGCATCGCAGTCTATTTCAAGATGAATGAATAAATTAGATCTACGCTACCATTTCCGCTTCTGATATTCATGGTTAGGAGACAATTCCTTCTATTACATCTAAAAGATAATCCTCGAGAAAAAAGAAAAAAAAAACCAAATAAACTTAATTGCAAAGAACATTTTCCCATTGTTTTTTGACATAGAACTAAACACTGCGTTGTGAAAAGTAATTGAACAGATTTAACAAAACCATCGTATTATAATAGTTTCTATGTTCAGTCTTTACTCCTAAAAATGTTTCATCTAAGATATTGAGACGCTTTCCTCCAATAAATATAGTCATATATTGTTTATACATTTCTTTAAACACTGTAACATGATACATCTTGCAATGTTTAAAAAATATCTACCTTTTTTTTTTCATATTTCATGTATCTTCAGAAACTGGGCAATCATGACTCTCCATAACTTCCTACGCCGAGCTCTGAAGTAATATTCGTCTCATTTAGTATTGAGTGAGAGAAGACCACACTTCCTCGAAACTTGTGAACAAGCGCTATCGAATAAGACAGAGAAATGTACCAAATGACTGAAATCGTATAACTTGGGCATTTTTAACAGCAGACACAGCTAAAAAAAAAAAAACGTTATTAAATGTAACACGAAAAGGAAATGATGTTATAATCTAGACGTTGACATTCCAGGCTAATAATAATCAAATAAAAAGCTAGGAAGAAAACACGCTTCAATAATAGAAAGATTTATAATATCTACTGGAGTTGAGAAACCAATTTACCAGATAACTTGTTTCAATAGAAACATTTACAGAAATTTTAACCGAAAGTAATACAAGCTGCCTTGTCAATGAATGCCGAATGTTACAACTACCAGTATCGGTTAATATTAACAATGCATTTACCATTACCCACTCCCTATTTTACCAGAGAAACTTATGCGCATAAAAATCAACACTGTACGGAGATTGTTAGTTTTTCACCTCAATAGATTTTTTTTTCTTTTTAGTGGGCCCGTTGCCATCACACATGTATACTAATAAAGATAATTGTAAAATAATTGATTCACTAAAAACAAATTACCTTATCCTCTCGTAGGTCGAGCATTTTGGAAGAAAGGACATTTGTTGGCTGCTGATATTTAACGCTAAAGGCTCTTCGCTATGAATTGAGCACTCTAGTAGCCTTTTATGATTAAGTATCGTATATAATCCGTTAAAATTCCCTTTCTACGCTTGCGCTTATGGCCTCAGGGGAGGATTATTCGGCTTATGACAAATTGGTCGGGGGTTGATACAGGCTGCAATAAACTGATGATCTGACTGTAGATGACTATCTCTCTCTCTCTCTCTCTAAATATATATATATATATATATATATATATATATATATATATATATATATATATATATATATGCCCCCTATACTTTGGAAGAAAAGGAATTCATCCTCTACACTATGAACTGAGCACTCTGGTACCCGGAAATGTTTATATCTTATATATAATGTGTCAAAAGTTACATTTCTCCGATGTCAAATCGGTTGGGTTTCGATTCGATCCCGGTTTGAAGCAATCGCATGTCTAGCCACACTGATGATCTTTGATACAACGAAACTGCTATTTCTCAAATAAGACATTTTCCTCCCTCTATCGGTTGAGTACTTTGGAAAAAAGGGAATTTGTATATATATATACATACATATATTCGGCATTTGTATACTCCAAACTTCTTCAGATGATTGGCATTTCGAACTGGATACAGGTTCCCATATTGTATTCATTATTATGCATTAAAATTAATAACAATATAGAAACCAGTAACACGGGGTGTTAGAGAAAAGCAATAATAATAACAAAACTGATGAGTTCTGGTAAAAAATTTCTACTGAGACATAACGTTTATGTCCCAAAATCTTATACACTGATGTCCTCAAGGCTCAGTGAATAAAAGTGTTGTTGGATCAAGTGACTTGACCAAAAAGGTTGTGAGATCAGTGGCAAACGTCTGCAGTAGTGAACAAAAACTTAGAGAGTTGAATTAAAGGGAGATAATTGATGCATCCAGAAGAACTAGAACAATCTACACCGCTAGATAGTTCAATTCAAAATCCTAATTAGCTGCAGAAAGCCGGAGTGTATTAAAGGGAGATAATTGATGCATCCGGTAAAAACGCCGGCAATATGGCAATAAAATTAAAACGTATTTCCTCGTAAGTGAATATATCCAACGCAGGTGGAATTGGAACTCGGTTACCGGATTAACAATCCGGTGCCATTAGCCATTACATCACACGCTCGTCCAAACTGATAGCCTATGTTAATCCCAAACGGTTAACCATCTAGGTACTGACGAGGCTCGACGTTGATTGATCGTACGGGAGACGGTGTGTGCTACGCACCCAACTGTTCAAAGGAAGAGGCTGTCTCACCAATCGTGTATGTGTATGCGGCATAGCGTGTCTTAGCTGCGTATGTCTAGACTGGTGGAAGAAAGGATTGTAGTTCGCCCAACCATTTGTCATGATGGCTATAGAAATGCGAGAGGGTAGTGACCATTTTGCTAGAGAGGATGAGAGAAAGAAAATGACAGACAGACGGAAAGAGGGAGAGAGGGAGAGATAGACAGACAAAGACCGACGTTAAGTGAAGGGTAATCCAATTTTAAAATCTGTATATTTAGCATGAGATATAACGACGTCTTGTATGGAGGTAGAAAATGCAAGAGAAAACCATCTTATTGTCAATCACTTCGGAGTGTCTCCTTGGAAATAACATTCAGTGATGTATAAAAGAATTTCGAACATTTTATTCATAAACATTGTAGTGATATCAGTGTCAGCCGATATCTGGTTAAATGAAAACATCTGAAGGATTTTACAGAAACTGTTTTAGACAATTATTGTCTTGATGACTATCAGCTCAATAAAATGGATCTCACATGAACATGTCGAACGAAACTGACAAAGGAAGATACGCCTGTTAGCACTCCCGTCACCTTCGCCTCATCTTTGTTTCGCTTGTCTACTCCTGAAGGTTACAAAGGGAATAAAATTTGCTTACTGCTACAGTCGGCTCATGGTTTTATTTCGCGGGTGATTTATTTTTTCAAGCCACAAGAAGAAGTTGCCCCCTAAGAACGAATCTTGTGTCCAGTTTGAGCTGTAACAATATGCATTGTGATGAATAAGTTTTCTTTTTAAAATGATAATATGAAATTCATTGGCTTAGAATTATTAGTATCGAATTCGTTTTTATTCGAAGTGTTTTGAGCCCTTTCGTATGGTTAAAACTAATCGATTGATAACGATATCATATAATAAATTTCCCAATCATTTTACAAGCGTAATGAAAAACGTATAGAATGATTGTTTACCGTTAAGATTAAACCTACTTTCAAGAACAATATCATCTCATATACATACATATATATATATATATATAGTGTGCGTGTGTGTGTGACTATGTTTATACATGTGTGCGTGTTTTTGTTTTGTGATGTTTATATATTTTGGGAGTGGTATCAGGTATTTAATGATGCTTTATTAATGATAAAAGAAAAGTTTTGTCTATCGCTTTTTTTTCTCGTGTAATTAATTTCTCCGTCAATAGATTATACAAAAATATCTGAAGTCTAAAAAGAAATGATAATTTCCTCCCAATCTGCGACTAGGTAATAACAGAGAGTATTGTATTAAAAAAAAGTTACATTAAAATTGTCAAAAAAATCGAATAAAAATAAAATGTGAAACATCGCATAAATAACATACAATTAAAATTATGGAAACAGAACCGTGCAAAATTAAAATTAGAAATTTTCATCTGTTCATAATATTTAACGTAATCAAATAACAATAATCGCGCGAATCATGTCAGACGCTATCTCTAGGAAACTATTCTCCGTTATCTAATGTGTTATTGAATTTTGGGCATTAAATTTATTATATTTATCCGCCTTATTATCTGATAATTTCATGTATGAACATGCGTACCTAAAAAATACGTCAAAAACACACATTATTTTTGGACCAACCTAATATCATTTGAAGGAAAGTTTTTTTTCATTTATTATTAGTAAATTTAGTTTTTACATAATAATAATATCTTCTAAATTTAAGCAGAATTTTGAAAGACATTAAAGTAAATAAATTATTGTAATTAATTCCAGTGAGTATTCAATATTCATCGATTTTTTTTAAACAATAAAGTCCTTAATATTATGTATAAAAGCATTTACAAGGTTTTCTAAAAAAATTATGTAACAGTTTTATAGCATTTTTTTAAAATTTACGATTCAGTGCAGGTTTCAATACTGGTGTTTCTGCTTGGTAAAAACGGTAATGATGCAAATTCTCCAACTTTTAACAAATTCAAATATGAAATAGTTGACATTTTAATTTCTCGAAATATCATAACATTAATAGGTAAAGGGGATGTAACAGATGGGTTAGAGATGTAAGAACATATATATATATATATATATATATATATATATATATATATATATATATATATATATATATATATATATATGTGTGTGTGTGTGTATATATATATGTATGTATATGTGTATGTATATATGTATGTATGTATGTATGTATATATGTGCAGATTCTTTAGTTTTTTGTTTTTATTTTAAAAAAACTAAAAAAAAAACAGTGCTCCATACAGAAATAGAGCTTAAATTATAATTATTATTTTTTTTTAATATTGTTCCTTCGCTACATAGCAATAAGGAATGTAGATTATTCCTAAATTTTCGCTTGAGGATGAAACAGGGCTTGATACTTTAACTCAATTTGATTTTAATAATTATATTGAGGTTTTCGGCTCTCGTTTTTGAAACATGAGAACTTTATATATATATATATATATATATATATGTATATATATGTATATATATATATATATATATATATTTACCAAGATTTTCTAGAAAAAAATATTTCATTTATTTGTGAAAGAATTCGAAAATATTCATTCAAATCCGACAATTATATGATTTTTGCAAGAATTTCGAAATCAATGTGTTTTTTATCCGCAAAAGAGTCTAAAATTTCCCATAATAATAATTGCCACCCCGCACCCGCACTAACACAAGAAAAGAAATTAACCAAACAGGAAAGGATTTCAAAGTGTTTAAAAATTATTGCAACATACTTTGGCCTTTCTTCATAAAAAAAACGTAAACATTTTGACGATAAATCTTTGTTTTCATCAAATTTGAGACCTTTTTCATCATGGCATCGAATTTTTCGGCAAATTAGTGGATGTTCCTAACACACACACACAGACACATCCACACATACGCACACACATATATATCATATTTCTTAGCAATTATGAAAAAAAACATGTTATAAACCGCTACATAAATGCGATCATATTTCGGCATTACACGTGCTTCTTCAGGCAGTGATGACCAACGTGTGTATGTGTGTATATCTATAAAGCGAACACTGAAGTCAACACTCAGAGGCAACAGGCTGTTTCATGCTAGAAGCAACTTTCCTGCCGCGAATGTTGAATTTTTCCTCGATTATTTATATACGTATAGGTCGCTTATTTAATAGTTTGTTTTGGTCTGGGAAGATAATTACAGCTATTTATTCGTCCAGTGTTTAAATTGCTTGCCGTCGAAACTGAAATCAATAAACAAAATAATATAAAAAACAAGTAAAATAATTTAACACAAACAAATAAGAAGCAAATTAGCAAACCACTCACGTGAGAATAGACGAAATAGAACAAATGAAAATAAAAACCATTAAAAACAAGTAAATATAATCAACCTAAATAAATAAAGTAAATAATAATAAACAAATTAACAAACCAATCCCGCCAAAATAACGGTTAGAATAGACTACAATAACCAATCCAAAAATTGGACGTACAAATTGCTATAACTGCTATATAACGATAAAACTATTACTACGTTGGTCAAAAATCGAAAACCAAATTGAGAAAATAAAAATATACAAAATAAAAATAAGTAAATAAATAAAAACAAATAAAAATTGATCCAAATAAATAAATAAATTAACAAATCACCCCCGGTAAAATAACTGCTAGAACCAATTGTTACAATTTTTGGATACATTATGTACTACTGAGCCAGTCCAAATAACATGACCTATTTTATAGCCCACCAATAGAAGGTTAACCAATCAGAACACGTAGAATATACAATCCGTCGTGTATAAGGCCAGCCATTTTGTTTACTTTATCCGAATGTCCGGTGCCAGCTTGTCAGGCGAAGAGAAACAGAAGGAAGAACTACGCTCTGCTACTTTACCGGGATATCCACTGCTAACCTGAACAACGCTTCTCTACTGTCTTCGAAATATTCACTGCTAACCTCTGGATTTTATACTCAAAGACGACCGTCATTATGAACGACACCAATATAAATAATCATAAATAAGCAAGTAAAAATAATCAATCCAAATAAGTAAATTAATTAAAAAGTGTCAACCCCACCAAAATAACAGATTAGACTACGGCAAGGAATTTAAACATTGGACGAATAAATGGCTTTAATTATCTTTTCAGACCAAAACAAACCATTAAATAAGCAACCTAAGCATATAATCCATTTTTACTACGTTAATAAAACATCAAATAACGAAAAGAATAAATCATACAAAACAAAAATGTAAAACAAGTCAAATAAATTAACCCAAACAAATAAATAAATAAACAAACAAGCCACTCCCGCAAAAATAACCACCAGAATGGATAACCCACAATGCACCCCTGACCCATATATATAAATATTCGAGGAAAAATTCAATATTCGTGGCCTGAAGATTGCGTCTAGCATGAAGCAGCCTGTCGCCTCCGAGTGTTGACTTCAATATTAACTTTTAGATTCATATTTACGTACTCTCTATCTCTTATATTGAGAACTTTTAAACTATATTTCTCATATAAACTGATAACCCTTTATGAAGTCGTCAAATACAAACGTCACAGCTTTTTTATATACACAAGTCCCTTTCATAAAGAGATATAATAAAAGAATAAAATAAAAATAAATAAATAAATATTCGTAGACGCTCAAGCCAGACTATGCGAAAACTTCTTCCGTCGTAAATTTACCTTACCCTGACCCGGCATCTATGAAAATAACTCTATACTGATATAAATTATTAACACCCCTCCCCTGCCGATTCTAAACAATCCGCCCTTGATGTTACCATGGAAATTTTTGATTTCAATTCTGACCATACTATTAAAACTCGTAAATTTCAGAAGTAAATCATTCCCCAAAAAATTTCGCTTGAAGATGGAACAGAGCCTACTTTAACTCAAGTTAATTCAAATATTATTTTGAAGTTTTAGGCTCTTGTTTTGAAACATGAAACCTCTTATGTAGCGAGTTGGAATCATATTTTTAAATAAATAATTATATATATATATATATATATATATATATATATATATATATATATATATATATGCTACTATTGAAAGGAGCTTTTCACTATATTGTCATTCATTGTAATATTGTGTGCATGTAATATTTTCTTGTATGTTTCATGCTCCGTTAAGATATGAATGATCATGTCTATCCACAGTTTCTTGAAGCTATAGGAAAAACTTGATACAGGAATTTATAGGCAAACATTATCATGTGTATACTTGCAAACCTTGGTAAATATTCATCCTGTATATAAAATCTACTCAAGAAAACATTTGTTATATTTTTACCTGAAGCAAATATCTTGTTTATTCAGAATTCAGTAGTTAGTATTTCACCTTTTAGAAATACCTTTTGGAAGGTACTTATACAGAAGATGCAATCGGCATATTGTAGGTCTTGCCAGGAGATCAGGCGGTTTTCAGATCGTTATCTTTTTATATGTTGTTTGCGATATTTTTTGTTATTACAAGTGGCTCTGAGAATATTTTGTACCGATTTTTCTTTGCATATTTTAATATTTATTCGAATAGATTTTCTTTGCTGGTAAATTGCATTTTCAGCGCAATATGGTTTACACGAATCCGTCAGGTTTGTCCGTAGGTACTAAATGTTTCTAGAAATGGAAAAAAAAACGTTTGGTTTCCGTAGGGATTATGCGTCTGGTGCCTTCAAAGAGCATTTGTGATTTCCTGTTCTTTTCTCATATATAAAAACCGAAATAGTTTACCCGAAAAGGAAGATACGCAGCTTGGTTTTGGTTTGGTTTGGTTTACAGCATATCAACTTCTTATTGATCATCGAATGCCGAAATTTAATTTTTCAATTGAGAATAAATTTCTTTTACAAAAAATGTATTGCTGATATTTTTTTTTTCTTTACGTTACCAAACTATATTGCTGGTAATTTTTACTACTAGGAAATCTATTGCTGGTAATTTTTACTACTATGAAATCTATTGTTGGTATTTTTACTATAATTTTTTATACTGTCATAGTTTTAATCCTAGTTTGAGGTTTAAATATTTGCCCATAACTGGGATCCTAGCAGTTGTCATCACCCGGGGCCAGGTAGACCTGGGAACAACAGCAATTAGGAGGTGGTTCTGCGTTCCTCAAAAACTCCTGATCAGATGTCTTGCTGTCGGATTGAGTTTATCCTCCTACCAAGGATATTGTTGGTCGTGTTACAAGATCTTATTTTACTATGTGTATTTTAGGAAGAATTAAGGACGATAGCTCAGCAATGTCCATCAATGGTATACCTTACGTATACCTGGGAAGAAACGAGTCTTTTTTAACTGTAAAATCTGTAATAGAAAATTACATTTCATACAACACTTACTTCGGTACTCCTGTACCTTTCATTTTTGTTGCGGAGGATAGTGCTATGGGTCAGGTAAACCTGGGAACAACAGTAATTAGGAGGTGGTTCCACGCTCCTCAAAACCTCATAGTCAGATTTCTTGATGCCGGACTTAGTTTATCGTCAGAGCTAGGATGTGGTTGGCCGTGTTATTTCACTGTGTATTTTATGAAGAATTAAAGACTATAGCTCAGCAATATCCATAAACGCCATAGCTTATGTAACCCTGGGAAGAAATGAGTCTTTTTTACTGTAAAATCAGGAATAGAAAATTACATTTCATACAACACTTACTACGGTATTCTTATACCTTTCAATTCTCTGTTAAAATAATATACAAAAATATCTGAAGACTAAAAACAAATGATCGATTCTTCTCAAACTGCGACTAGTTAATTGTTCAATGTTCCTTAAAACCTCCTGATCCTTACTGCCGGATTTAGTTTATCGTAATACCCAATTTTGCTGCCGGGGATAGTGTTATCGGGTGATCGGTCCGATTCAGACCACAAGAACGATAAGTCAACTATTATCATACTTATTGTTGAAAACATTTTGTTGCCGTAGACTGTAAACATCGTAACGAGCACCTGAAGAGAGAAGAACAGACACAACGACTAGAAATAGAAATTCGTTTACTCTACAATGTTCTACCGATATCGGTGGACTTCTAGTTAGGAGAGTGAACGACATAGACTGCTGGTAAAATCTTAAGGATAATAAAAATAAAGAAGAAATGTACCTATTCAAATATGTGGCTGAACCTAACAACGCAAAATTTCTTTTTATGCTTTCTTTAACTTTATTGATATTATGAGTTTGGTTATTGGTTTAACTTATTCTGTTTTAATTTACATATGAAATTCAATCATCTTGTCGCCAAAGAAGTGTCACTTATCGAACTGTTTATTAATAATTTGTCGACAGATTTTAACTTTCATCCTAATCCGAGTTGCTTTTTAGCTTATCTCACAGACATCTCATTCTTTAGTAATACACATCGAAAACGATCAATGAATATCGATAAGCAGGAGGAAGTTGAACTTATTGATCAGACTTCGCAGGTTTTAAGTAATTCGGTTTTAATCATATTTCTATATGACTGTCAGTGTTTCCTTTCTCTCATGCCGACTATACTCGTTGAACATTTTTTTTTAATTAATCCATTTTATTTATGATAATCGGTCACTTTCCTTGCTTTGTTGAGCACAAATGAATTATGAATTATGAATGTATATTAGCACAAAGGTTGGATTATTTTGTTTTACAGCATATCAACCTCAATGGATTATTTAATACCGACAATATTTTTATTGCTGGTAATGTTTTGTTTTGTCAAAAATCTATTTCTAGTAATATATTATATGTATTTTTATATAATATATATATTTTCCATAAAAATATAATGCTGGTAATAATTCTTTCAAAAATGTATTGCTAGTAATATTTTTTTTTTTAAACATTTTTGGTAATAGGTTTTTCAAAAATGTATTGCTGGAAATAGTTTGTTTTTTTTTTTCTTCAAAAAATTATTGCTGGTCATAATTTTTGACAATGTCTTTCTGGTATTAACACCTATTTTAACAGTTCATACTGTTTTTACCCCAGTTTAGGAATTAACTATTTGCCCATAGCTGGGACCCTAACAGGTACTACCACTCCGGGTCAGGGCGGACCTGAGAACACCAGCAATTAAGAGGTGGTTCCACGCTCCTAAAAACCTCCTGATCAGTTGCCTTGCTACTGGACGTAGTTTATCGTCTTACCCAGGACGCGGATGCAGCTTATCGTCATACCCAAGACGATCAAACGAAATTATTCTGAACGTTACAAGAATGCGACGGAATATACGTTTCTGTATCAGTCATTGAAAGAAAGGATCAGTGCTTTGAGGCAGATGCTAATGTCAGAAAGAAATAAATAGAGAATGAGATTCATAATGTTAGATCACCATATGATCAAATTTTGTTCTCCAAGACAAGAACAAGTTCGCAAAGAACAGCCAGCATGAATTTCTATGTCTTACGTTTTCCCGTAGAAATGGCACCATTTTTCTCCAATAAATCATAAGAGTTACGCCTTTACATTCAGCAACAATGGTTCTTTTCGATAGCAAGCTTTTCGAAATACCGTATATACTAGCATATCATGCGACTTTTGAAGACCTAATTTTGAAGCTAATTTTAAGGGGGTCGCATAGTACACGATGTATAAAATTAGAATATGTATTGCTAGCCCAAGCTATGCCATTGACCAAAATATATATGCATTTACTGTACAGCTGTATTTAAAATAAATATCGCCTGTTACACGAGTATATGCGGCATATTTCCAATTTTAATGATTATATTAATATGTGGTAATTCTGGCTGATCAATTTATTACTTAGTAACAATAGACAAGCGACCCTCACTTTATGTCCAATAAAAATAGTTGTTTCCAATTATTATGTAGTAATTCTTGGTTTTTTTTCCCATCTGCACCTCAACGCCCAATAATCACCGTCGTAGAGCTCCATGGAACAGGTCTTTTAATCCATAGCCATTTTGTGGTTTTTTCTGCAGCTCCTGATGGCCTTTCCCTTTTTTACTCCCCTGACTCCAAGCCGATTTAGAGCACTGCATACAGATCTTCCTGCACAACCAAGGCATCTGATTTCAACCGGGAGACAGGTAGTCCGCCCTTTGTTAGATCTGCATCTCTCAACTAGCTCGTGTTTCTTCTAGCTTTCTTTCAAAGTCTTCTTCCAAATTCTCCTCCCAAGGTACCGTAAGTTCGAGCATTATGACCTGCCTGGAGACAGTTGAGCAGACCAATAAATACGGGGGCAGGGACGATGTCGTTATCTGCTCCGGGATATTCAACTGGTTCCCCAGGTCTACTCTTAGCTGCCAATCTCGGGCAGAGTAGAGCATGCCGGTTGAGGACTTACGCACCGTGGAGAAGTTTCTACAGGACTTGCCGAAGCAGATCGCCTTCGTTTCATGCTTACAACTGCAACTGCTAATTGATACAGCCACTACTTCCGCTAATTACTTAAGTGCCTTATCAATGTCTCCACCCGTACCTCTCTCACCAAGTGACTTCGGGCAGAATGTGTTTCAGCGTACCTTTCCTGGCACAGAGTGGACATGATGGTGACTCGCTCATCACCCAAGTATGCAAGTTTACAGGACACAGTAGTACATCGTACGCGTATTGCACAAGAAATTTAATGCACCTGGCGTAGGAGTGCCAGATCCTCGACCAACATATCTTCCGCCGTAAAAAAATTATCTCATCGTGTTCACGCACACTACTGGCTTGCATATTCTTTTTTCTCAACTTTGGCTCGTACATTCTCTTGAATTAGTTGTCGTTTAACTCTAGCTTTCTCTATTCGGGTACAAGGAAAGAAGCCCAAAACCCGCATGACCTGATGTCACTGTCCCCATGAGAGCCTTCTGCACTCCATTTCATTTCACTGCGGACTTCTGCCGCCACTATACTGTAGGAATTCTCTTGTTCGAGAGATTACGAATTCCTCCACAAACCCTTTAAAGGGGAGTTGAAATGCATTTGATTTGCCATATAGTGCGGCACTACTTAGACTTCTCGGCAGCCCCAGCCATCTGCGAAGGTACCCTTTAATTCTCCTTTCCATGGCCTCCACTGATGTCATTGGGAAATCGTAGATAAACAAAGGCCAGGGAATTCTTAGGAGCACCGCGTGCTGGTAAATCCACGCCTTAAAACGGCCTGGAAGTCCAGACTTCTCCACCTTGGCAAGCCATAATTCCAGTTCAGAGATCGTCATTCGAATGGATAAAGTCTGTGTTAAGGAGCTGTTCTTAAAAGTTTTACCTAGGCGTTTCACGGGTCTCTCTGTCAACGTCGGGATAGCAGATCACGATATCGAGAACCTGAAGTCTACAAAGGATCCACCAACTCCCCGTGACTGAAGACGTTGTAATGGTCAGATCGTCCATGTATGCTATGATCGGTAGTTTACTCACTCCTGTCATCATAATAGAGACTCGACTTCAACCGATTTCAGCACCATATTTATACTGACAGTAAGTAGGGTAGCTGAGATCACATATAATAATACCCCTTTCGAATCTGTACTAATTAGAAAATATTAGCCTGAAATATATATATATATATATATATGTGTGTGTGTGTGTGTGTATGTGTGTGTGTGTGTTCCAGGCTTATATTTTCTTATATATATATATATATATATATATATATATATATATATATATATACATATATATATATATATATATATATATATATTAACAGCAGTCAATGTACAACATAACACTTGAACGCTTAGCCTTGGAGTGGGTAGAATGGAGATCAACGTGTTTTAATGGACTCAGCAATTTTCACTCTGCTTGTCTGAATCATCTTCAAGAAGCGAGAGCAAGATCTAAAAGGTCAGCCAGTCTATGAGCGATCTCATCTCACAATTCTCACACCTGCTCCATATGTGGCCTCCTTTGTAAATCACTATCGGGTCTTAAATACTACTTAAGATTGTCGCATAAACTTTCTTAACTGAATCAATAAGCTGTAAGATCCTCATACGTCGAAACCGACGGGACAGTCTATTATAACTATGAAATTATAAAACATGGAATATATATATATATATATATATATATATATATATATAATTGCCGTCGACCCATTTCCTAGTGTGGCAAGATTTTCCGCGTTACAAACATCTGCTTAAATGCATGTATAGCCACTGAGCTCCCATTAATTTTTTGCTGCTGAATGGTGCGTAGTTACAATTTCTGTGAGAGAGAAAGAGAGAGAGACAGACAGACAGACAAGCTCTTCAAACTCTCATCCACGATGACTTATTTTTTCGTGCCTGCACAAGCATCAATGTCTTCTGAAAAGTTTCTTCTAAGCAATTTTACTCACATGGCTTAGGTCAACCGGTGCCATATTCTTCCAGGCTTTTTTTCAAACGTGCCGCACACTGGAATCACCTCCCTAGAATGATAACAGCAAGTAGTCATTTTGCTGACACATCGACATCGACACTGCTGAGTCTCGACCCTTTGTATCGGAAAAGGGAAAAATTTAATAACTCGTGCACTCACCTTTTAAGCATACAAGTAAAGGAACTTATCGATCAAGATGAAAAGAGGCCCCAAAGATAGGGGACGTATATTTATATTCAAATCCTCTAATAATACAATACAAATCCTCTTTGAACATTAATCTCATAAGAATGTAATATCGGTCCATCCATATGGCAGTGAATGCTGGTCAATCTCGTCACAGATATTTGAGGCAGCTGAAACCCAGTCCCGCTAAAGGATGCTTTAAATAACACGGATTGAACAGATCAGCAATGATGAAACTTTATAGGAGATGAAAAGGAAAAGGAATGTGGAAAGAGAGGTTAGAAAACTCACAGGATATAGTGAAAGAAAGAGTGACGATAGGGACGCAGCGAATAACCTTCGTATCGACCTTGTGCAAACTGATGGCAGAATAGGGATTAGGGGAGATATCAAAGATACAAATTTTATTATTTTTTCTAAACGCACGTATAATTCTATTTTTTTACTATAAACATATTACCTTTACATTCAAGTATTAAAAAAACAATACATATGGATCCAAATATAAACAAGAAGATTATTATAGATTCAAATGTAACCAAAAAAATATATGCATATAGTCTCATGTATATTAAAAGAACAGATTTCTATATTGAATAACACAACATATGTCTTTAATACCAACGTCGTGAAAACACCTAAAAATGCGACTGATACAATCCTGGTAGATAACAAGTGAGCCCCTGTTATATTCCACGCTAATAGGAATATGGACTGGACAAACACGTTGGATAAATAGTAACAGGTTTATTGTAGAAACCAGTACAACAAGCAAGGAAGTAATAGTAATGCACACGGTCGTCGGAAGTCAGTACAGTTGTGTGCGTGCTGATATCGGAAGGCCGCTAGTCTCGCAGATTTCAGCTCGACGGTATTTACCTGCCTTCCCACAAGGAAGGATGTGGCACAAGGCCCAGTTTAATGTGGGGCATTCTGAACCCGTAAACTCGCCCAAAAATTCACCGTAAACCTCGCATAAACGGGTTCGAGTCTGTCTACCTCCCCGGACGAGACTCTGCTCTTCGGCATAGCATCTTCCTGGTTTCTCTCTGTTCGAAGGCAGAGAGTTCGACAGCAGCCAAGATCTGAATAACAGATCCCAGTTCGACAATAATTATTTCTATTAAAATACAGAATATATGGCACACGGCCTAAAAATGGGGATGGGGAAAAGGACGGTCTTCATCTGCCTTAATTTTAAAACTTAGGAAGCCACAAACACAGACACAAACATACAAACAATATTCCTATCACCAAAACAACACATTCTAATTACCTTTCTTTCTACATTCATCCAAATAACTCATTGTCTCAATGAAAATCCTAAATAGCCCCCATATGTAGAAATCGTCGTCTGTTTGGTGAGGGAAACAAAACAACAAATTAAAAAATCCCCAATGAGTATGTACAATATGGTTATAAACTATTTACAAGAAACTAAACAAAATCATGTTAGTAATAACCCCCCCCCACAATCATTAAATGTGGCAGAAATATCAGTTAACTGGACGAAATCGACGAGGGACTATAATAATATACAACCATTCATTCATCCCATGCACTTACAGACAGGCTCTCATTCTGACACAAAAGCAAATACGAAAAACACACACGCGAAACAAAGGCGCCACGCATCCACCAGAGAACTGATATCACTGGCCCCTAACGCGGGAGGGGATGGGGAGTTAAACTAAAGGAAAATAGAGACATAAATAAAAGTGGCCACTGAGCAAACACACCCTAACTAAGTTAAGTTGAAAAAAAAAGAAACCTAAACTAACCTAAATTCGGGATGGCTTGCCCAAGTACAACCCAGGAAGAACAAAATCCTGATGACTAACCGACATCAAAATGCCACTTTTAAGTCAGCCCCTTTTACTCGGCACAAAAGCACAAGATTCACCCACCATTTTCTAAATTCTGGTAAGGTGAGTCGTCGACTTTTGGTCCTAACCTTGACTTTAAGCTGATTTCTAGTCTAAGGATTTCGGAATGGAAGCCTTCTTGAGGATAGTCAATTTGGAAGAGGTGGGGGCAGTATTTTTGTTATAGGAGGTGGAGCATAATAATTTTATAAGCTGGGATGCTTGAGTCGAAGATGAGCCACTTAATTTTTAAGCTTAGAGGCGTTTCTGTGTTAGGGATTCTTTCAATTTTTGTATTTTTTTCTTTTTTTTTCGTAGGATGGTTCATATTGCTGGGGATCTTTCGGAATAGTTGGTCGGAGAGACGCCCTTGGAGCTGCTAGAGGGTGTAGGGCTAATTGTGCCTTGGCTGTTTTAGTTGTGCTCCTGGTGGAATGGGGGCTGAGATTTGGATCCAGACGGAGGATTATCCACACTGGTCCTGATCGTTGGCATGCCTATTACAGGCGAGTCGGAAACAACAGACTCGACCAAAGGGAGATTTAATTGGGCGGGAGCCAGAACTTCAGAGGCCGTCTTCTCTTTGCAGAAAGAGGTCAGTTGACCAGTCTGTCCACACTTCCAAACATGTTCTACGCCCGGTGACGATTATCAGCATTTGCTGGTCCTTTACATACAGACAGTTGGAGATGGAGATGAAAGCCTTCCTATCAATATTGATCTCAAAACTCCAACCCCGGGTCAGATCGTCAGAGGAAGCACTGAGTATCTGTCCAAACTGGCACAGATAAGTAGCCAAGTTCTCCCCGACGGTCTGAGAGGGAACCTCATATACTGAATCGTTGGTCCTCCTTCAGCCTTCATATTCAGTGCGCAGAATAAGGTTTTTGGTTATTAGGTCTCTTGTGGTTCTTGCCTCACAGTCGACAAGCATCCCACATAAAAAAGCTTTTTTCTTTGATGACCCTCTGAACTTTAATGCCCAGCGAAGTCAAAGCTTTGATAACGGTGTCTTTTGTGGAGAGAAACATTTTGCGCGAACCTTTTGTCCACCACAAAGACTGACAAATTCTTTTTTCAACCTTTTTAAGTTCTTCGGAAATTGACAAGAGCTCATCTGCTGTGACCAGATGTGTGTAGCTCTTGGCCTTCTCCAGGAACTCCGATATGTTGATTTTACATTTTGGTGGGGACGTTCAGCAAGAGAGCGTCTCTCCGACCGCTGCATTTTTCTCTTTGTTTCCATTGTCGTCATTTTTCTGGTTCTCGTTTGAAGAATTTTCACCATTCTCGGCCATCATACTATTGCCTGAGAAACAGTTTTTTCACAAAATTTTAACATTAGGGGACACCATAACTTCCGTTGGAAACCGAATTTTCGCGTAAATTTTGGCCCTCTTCGGCATCCATTACTAATTCAATGTCATTATAATTTCCAGAAAGCTTATCAAGCAGATCTTTCTTTTTATTAGTCCCAAAATGATTTTTTTCTGGTTGTCTTCTTGGCTCCCATTTTTTCCACTCAAGTCGGTCTTCAAAACGGGACGGTGGCTGAAATCTCGACTGCCCACACCAGATTCCATCTTGACTCTCCTGTCCATTCTGCTAACTGATACTTATAGATGTTTACCACCTATAGTTCCGCCACTGATGGTGGTGCCATGTTATTCCATGACATCAGCCTCATAATCTGGTCATGTGTTGTGCTGCTAAAAATAAAATAAAATAAAATAAATAAATATAATTTAAAAAAGGTCAACGGGAGAGGAGATACGAAAATTGCGGCCTATTCACATTACCCTGTTTCTGTTTGGGTCTTGACTAGCATTCGACATCTCTCAAGAAAGTCAAATTTGATTTTAATAAAAGACGGGGTAAAACAAAAAATTCTTCAAGAACAAAGGATCACTCATTTTTTAACTTTTCACTGAGATCTTCTGTCAGTGGAGGCGACATTTTAAATTTGCATTTACCCCTGCCCACTCTGCCACCGCGCGCTCTGCAACTTACTTCAGCGTTCCTATACTCTTGGACTAATCGTCATTCTTCTCAATATACGTTGGAAAATGTTCGTTGTTTTCACCACATTTTTTTTCTTTGCTTGTACAATCCAAAGGCTGTTCTGTATGGAATTTAGCAATAATCTGCATCAGCACAATTTCGAAATTCTTTGATTTATTAATATTGTGAATTCCTCAAAGCGTTACAAGAAAAATACAGCGTCATTTAGGTTAATCTGTGCCTGCACGAAAAGTCGCATTAAAATAGCCCATTCTTTCTTGAAGAACAAGAATAACATATGCACGAATGAATTTTCAAGTTGATTTCGCCACGAAAAGATAGGCTTTAGAGTTACAAATGCATAAACCATAGCAACAGTTTACGCATCCGTTATAGCGTTTGATCCATGAAATGAAATAAGCCAAATATATATTTTAAAAGGATTATATATAATATAATATATAAAGTTATGGTGTAATACAGTATAAAAGTGTTATAATATAATACAATATGAAGACTATAATACAGATAGGTAAAATATAATACAACATAAAAAAGGTGTAATATAATACAATATTAAAAAGGTAAAATATAATACAATATAAAAATGTATAATGTAATAAAATACAGAAAGGTATAATATAACACAATATGGGAAGTTGCGATATAATACAATATAGAAAGGTATAATACAATAAAGAAAATGTATGATATAATACAATAGAGAAAAGTGTAATATAATACACTATAGAAAGGTATAATATAATACAATAGATAAAAGGTATAATACCCCACATAAAGCGATCATATAATACAATATAGAAAAGGTGTAATATAATACAATATTGAAAGGTATAATATAATACAATACAGAAAGTTATTATATAATACTACATAGAAAAAGTTTGATAATACAATATACAAAAAGTGTAATACAATATGATTTAGAAAGTTATAATACTTTATGGAAAAGGTGTAATATAATCCAGTATGAAAAAGGTATAATATAATAAAATACAGAAAAGTACAATATAATAAAATATAGAATAGGTACAATATAATATAATTTAGAAAGGTATAATATAATACAATATGGAAAAGGTGTAATATGATACAATATAGAAAGTTATAATACAATAAAGAAAAATTATAATATAATACAACATACAAAATACATAATATAATACACTATAGAATGGTATAAAATAATACAATATAGAAATGTTATAATATAATACAATATAGGAAAAATATAATGAACTCACAATGTGACTATATATATATATATATATATATATATATATATATATATATATATATATATATATATATATATATACAAAAATACATGAATAAAAATAAAGTAACCCGAAAAAAAAAGAATTATAATTACGAAGAGAAAATAACTAAGTTTCGTTATATTCGGATGTTATTCCTTGAAAGTTTAGGTACACATTTCGTTCTCTATGAAAATCTGTAAAAGCAGATATGCTTCCATCTGAATCAAACAAATGGTGGTTAAACCAGGAAATATACGATCTGATTTTCGAAGAGATTACTGCATTTGACATAAATACTCATCACAATGTAACAGAAGAACCCGAAATGTTTCAAATTACACACATTTACAACACCACAAAAACCTTCATACATACAGAGATATCTCAAAGGTCCCTCACGGTGAAAGTATCAATATTATAATATGTAGGCTCTCGTCGTTTTATGGAAGTTAACTTCTCACGACCCGGATTGGTTTTCTTTCTGATAAGTAATGCAATGATGGTGTATATGTCATCAAACCACTTCAAGAAATTGCTTATCTCTCTAATAGGAAAATTTATGCTTGCTTTATCCACCTCAGGGAAACATATGACTAAATCAATATTGATTCCTTTTCTCATCTATTAGAAATCTCCTTCCAGGACTTAATACATCGATCTAGCAGAGGAACTGTATCAATAGACAGAATCTTACATGCCTGGCGAAGAACCCAATATGGAAATATTTCAAACCTCACCAGGAGTACAAGGAGAAAACGAGTGCCCAAGACTATTTGATCTTTTTTTTAAATTATGTGTTGTGGACTTCCAAACACAGGTATGAAGAGAATCATTTAGGCATTTCATGCCATATCACAAACGAATTTACCAATAGAAGACAATCCTGCTTCTGCTCCCGAGGCCAATGTACTGATGGTGATGGTGATGATTATTGTGATGATGATGGTGATTATGACATAAGTATACATAGTTGAGATAATAATAAACTTGAATAGAAAATCAAAATGCTCTATCAAGCGTTCTACGACATCGTTCTCAGGATAAATGTTTCCAAAGGAGAAACGATGATATTTTTTTTTTTAAATTCTGTGAAGTGAATAATTTAGGCATCTCATACCATATCAGAAACGAATTTACCAATAGAAGACAAAGATACTGCTTTTTCCCCCGACCCCGAGACCAAGGTACTGATGATGATGATGATGATTGGTTGGTTGGTTGGTTGGTTGGTTGGTTGGGTTTTATGGCATATCAACCACTGTGGGTCATTTAATGCCAAATCAAGGCATATATATATATATATATATATATATATATATATATATATATATATATATATATATATATATACATTACAGTACTATTAAACATATAGCTGGCAACATTATTTTTTCAAAAACGTATAGCTGGCAACATTATTTTTTTCCAAAAACCGTATAGCTGGCAACATTATTGTTTCAAAACCTATTTCTGGCAACATTATTTTTCCAAAAAAAAAAGAAAAAAAACGTATAGCTGGCAACATTATTGTTTCAAAATCGTATAGCTGGCAAAATTATTTTTTACAAAAAACGCATAGGTGGCAACATTATTTTTTCCACAAAACGTATAGCTGGCAACATTATTTTTTTCAAAAAACGTATAGCTGGCAACATTATTGTTTCAAAAATGTTATTTTTTCTGGAATAGTTTTAAGTTTATATATCTAAATTCTAGAGGGCGTTTTCTGCAAATTATTTTCAACTTTAAAATTCTTAAGAAGCATTTATGTCTTAATATTTAAACAATTAAATGTTGGAGATATTCTGAAAAGGTAAAATAATTGGTCTGCATCTTGCAGTTAACGTTTCGTAGTCTGCTTCCTAGAAACACAAATTACCACCTTTTGTATTGTAACAATGTCGGACTTTTAATTTGCAAGATATTTATATATGATATCGACATTGCTATTATTATTTTTTTTTTTTTTTTGTAATCTATTTCGACTCAAGCAAAGTAGTAAAGATACTGAGACAGAAATGGTTACTAGCTGTGTAAGATTTATAAAGAGAAACATTGCCAATGAAATTTCGGCTGCTCGCCAATGACTGCGAAATGGCGTCTGGAGAACGGAGACTTTAAAATGGCGTCTGTGAAACGTTGACTGTAAACAAGCGTCTGCGAATTGGAAGCTACGAAGTTGTGGCGGAGAAACAATGTCTGTTACATGACAGCTGGGAAACGGTGACTGAAAAATAGCATCTGCGAAACTGACTACAAAAATGACGACTGCGAAAACGGTGACTGTAAAATGCCAGCTATGAAACCTCGACTGCGAAATAGTGGTTGAGAAACGGCAACCTTACGTTGGTAGGTAAGTGACTGAAGCCCAGCTGCCAGATCAGGACCAATAATGGTTCTGATTCTTCTTTAGACCTTATCAAGGAGCGCTAGGTAAATAGCAGGGGTACCGGACCATAACATACTGCTCATCCGAGGAATTACCATGAAATTAGTTATTAAAAGGCACAGAGTGGCAAGCTTACGGCGGTCCATAAGTGACGGAAGCTGGGCCGCCAGATTAGGAGTGAAATATTACTAATTCTTCTTTGGATCTTATCAAGAAGCCCTAGGTAAATAGCAAGGGCGCTGGACCATAACAAAGAGTTCACCGGAACAATTACCATGAAATTAGCTATAAAACGGTGCAGAGAGGCAACCTTCCGGTGGTGGGTAAATGAATGAATCCGAGCCGCCAGATCAGGACCAATAATATTACTGATTCTTCTTTGGATCTTATCAAGCAGCTCTAGGTAAAGGCACAGGACCATATGTGGCTGCAATATACTAAGCATAACCGAATACTTATAGATATGTAAGATAGATTCTCTAGGGACAAATTGTGTTGCCGGACAGAGTGAAGCGACATTCTTAGCAGCTGACCTAGCAATCCATGCAAAGATTTCGTGTATACGTTTCTCAAAATGCATCCTATATTAAAAAAAAATAACCTGTCTTAGCATTCAGTCAGCTCTGTTTGATAAGATCAAATTGGCAGCTGATATAAAAAATGACCTATAATCCGTTGTTAACTGGAGCAAGTAATGGCTCGTTAATTTCAACGCCTCCCCAAAAAATAATCTTGTCCTTTATCAATCATATGAGAGAATCCATTGTGACTCCCACTTGCACGGCTGGAGATATTTTTAGAGATCCTTGATAAAATCCTAAGAAGCTGCAATGCCATTGGTCCTGACCTGGCATCTCGGTTTCAGTCACGTTCTCACCGCCGTTGTTAACTGGAGCAAGAAATGGCTTGTTAAGTTCTACACCTTCCAAAAAAAGCTTGTTCTTTATTAATCATATGAGAGAATCCATTCTGACTCCCACCACCACGGCTGATGATAGCCCCAGGAAAGTTTCTCATTTCGCCTCCACGGGTTTTTCACTGATATGCAGTGGAAAGATTATATCGAATCGATTGTTAGATCTGGTGCTCGGAAGGTTGCTTCACTGCATCGTACTAGACAGTTTTTCTCACCAGAAACTATATAATATTTTTATAAGTCTGTCTGTCATGCATGCTTAGCATATTGCTACCTCATATGGTCGGGTTTTCCTGCAATATATTTAGAGATCCTTGATAAAATCCTAAGAAGCTGCAATGCCATTGGTCCTGACCTGCCATCTCGGTTTTAGTCACGTTCCTTCAGCCGTAATGTAGCTTTTCTGTGCCTTTTCTATAAATATTTTCATTGTAATTGTACTGATGACCTTTCCCCTCATCATCATTATCCTCATTATCATTATCATCCTTCGATCTCCGTTTGTTTGGTTGGTGATATTTCCTTTCAACACTGCATTGTTGTCCGTTGGCCCCAAATGTCTAGCCCTGAATCCCGAGCTATAGTGTCTGGAAATGTCAATTTACGTGAGAAGACAATTCCAGAAGGATGCCATATGAGTAAAGATGAGACGATTTCCCTTTCCGCTGGATGATAACAGCCGCCAAACTTCAATCGTCTTTGAGATGAAGAGAGATTGGTATCAGTTCTCCGTAAATTCTGTGAAGGGTTGCATGGGATTTCTGAGTGATGTTCTGGATTTTTCTAAATAGATTTATGTGTGTTGCATCCAGTCGTCTTTGAAGATGAGATAGTGTCCAATTTTCTGATACATGCAGTAGAACTGGATCAATGTTCGAAAGGTATGAAATTTTAAGACAGATGAAAGGTTCGAGCGCCAAATGTTGTGTTGTTACACGAATTACATGCAAGAGCGTTTCCATATGGCACCTAGAGTTTATCTCTTTAAGCGCAGTACTATATTGATGGGAAAGTCTCATCATTTTACAGTCGAAGTAGCTTGATGTAACCGTAAGTTCTATGCTAACAGTTTCTTTTTTCGCACTTCTCACTTGTGGAACTCATTTCCATTTTCTTGCTTTTCGAGCCAACTTTGATTTTCAAAAATTTAAATTCATTCTCAATTGTTAAATTCTGTCTTCTATATTCCTACTCTTTTATTATTCTCACTTCTTAATAATGTTTTTTTCTCATAATATTTCACACTCAGTATTCCATTGCGTCTTAGTGGCTTTATTTCCTTTCTTGAGGCGAAATGATAAAAACCTCGATGTTTCGAAATGTATCACTGTAGAATGAGCGTTTTTAGAAATGCGTTCGAAACAACTGAAATTTTATAAAAGTTTACATCTCTTGTACTATGTTTTTCAACATTAATTAGACAGTATTAAACATATAATAATAAAAGGCTGTTAACATCCATCTAGGTGATACAGCTATATTATTCATCCACAACTGTAAGAAGGGCCAGTTTCCATGTAGAACAAAGAGACGCTTCATTTCAGGGCAAGATCATCTTCGTTGCATAAAATCGTCTGGTCTGTGATCTCTATATTTTGGTCTATAAATTAAGCTGCAATCATACGTATAACTAAATAAAAATATGAGGAAAACTATCAATATATATATATATATATATATATATATATATATATATATATAATTGCAAAAAACATCATAGTAATGTTTATTTTCAGTATAATATACCCAGTTGACTGGTTACTGCATTCTGTCATTTTTTCATTCTAAATTTCCTCTCCCTTAATTCTGAAATTTAAGATTCTGCTGCAGTTTGCTTAGCATCCATGCTACGTCTCATATCAGTTCCTTCTTCACTTTTTTAGAATGTCTAACTTCTGCACTCTATTGAGCATTTAATGTACGTCTTTTGTCAACTTCTTGTTGATTTTCAGACTGTCTTGTGGATGCATTCCATTGACCATACATTGTAAAACCTTCTGACAGTTTCTTCTTGATTTTCAGGCTGCTTTGCTCCTCAGTCGTTGAACAATTAATGTACGTCTTTTTGCAGCTTCTTCTTGATTTTTTAGATTCCCTTGGTGCTGCATTACGTTGAGCATTCAGTGTACGTCTTCTGTTGGCTTCTTGATTTTCAGACAGTTTTGCTCCTCAGCCCGTCGAACATCTAATGTACGTCTGTTGTCAGCTTCTTAGATTTCAGACATTTTTGCTGTTGCATTCCATTGAGCATTTAATCTATATCTTCTATGAACTTCTTTTGATTTTCCAACATTCTTACTGCTGCAGTCCGATGAGCATCTAATCTACGTCTTAGATCTGGTTGTGCTTGACTTTATGATGCTTGTGAATCAAGATGCTTTTCTGCGTCCCTTTCCCCTTCTCTTGCTTATATGATCTTCAGTTTCTCCTGCTCTTTCTCTATCCCATCGCTGGGATTGATTAGGTGACCCAAAACGAGATTTTTGGGAGCCATTGTAGTAAGGGTGTTATTATTTACAATAGTCAGCAGGCAGAACAGGCATCTAAAAGGTTAAGAGCCATTTTAGGCTTGATCATTATTAGGATAAACGATTTATCAAGTTGCATATTAATGAAATCGCAATTATTGTATGGAGGCACGGATTGAGGTATAGGAGGGCCGAGTTCGAATTCCAGTCGAATATATTACATTCACTTAGGTGCTAATACACTGGTAAAAGGTATGAATCCTCTTCTTCTCCCCCAGCTATGTGGAAATAGCAGAAGAGACCGTGTACTATAGCCTTGGATGTCAACTTCTCCCAACTTACCGCCGAAACAAATGGTAACCTACTGCGGGAAAAATTCGCCTTGTCAGTCATGTATCGAAAGATACATGATCGCATAAGCGTGTATCACGCATAGCACATAACTGAGTTATTGTTATGTTCAAGTGATGCCTCTTTAGTTCAAAAGAGACAAAATGTATGGAAAAATACACTAGGATCCGTATTAATTGGATCATTATATAAAATTGAAAGAGTAGCTATTGTATAAGTTATAAGAAACTAAATTTGCGGTCTCAGTAAAATGTTTGAATGAAAAATGAAATCAATGTAAAAGGATGCTATTGTCTAAATTTCATTTAAATCCATATAAACAATTTTTTGTAGATTTGTGGGGATTTGTGCACTTGCGGAACCCTACGTTTTAAAAATAGATTAGATGTATGTAGTCTATGTCATTATTTGTCATACATAGAATATCTTTCAATTTTCCTATTAATCTATCAAATGGTTGTGTTGTTTAGAGTCTTAGGGGGTTAATCCGCCACTCAACTCCTTCGGACTCTATATAAGTATTTTGGGAGTTGGCTTCAAAATATATCAAGGTGACTAAAACATAGAGCCCTATAGTAAAAACTCTAGGATAATAGAATTTCAAATACTCAGGTTTGGGGTTTCCAAAATGTTCCATATAGAGTAGTTTCGCCCCCATTTTCTGCCTTGATATTGAAATCGGCTGATATTTTGTCAATAGACATCATTTCAGATCATCGATCTAAGTTTAAATTTCCTTTAAATCGACGGGAAAAAATTGCTGGATGCTTCTCCTCCACCTGGCCTCCTCTGATCAAACTATTATATACTTGCACATAGCATATTACATACACTCACATACCAGAATCGTATTTTCCAAGTTTCATAAAAATCTGTCAAGTAGTTTTTTAATCCATGGGTAAATTAATTTTAAGAGAGGGAGCGTGGCTGTTCCCTTTGATTCCCTCAAAAATAAAAACATAGTTCATTACACTCACTTTTAAGTCTACTGTCGATGTTCCAAATTTAATGAAGATCGGTGAATAGAATACACAGACACACACAAAAACGTTCACCTTTACATATATATATATATATATATATATATATATATATATATATATATATATATATATATATATGGTTGGATTGTTGTTAGTTCTAGCTATGATATTAAGCGCTTTCTAATAAGTACCGCGCATATAATATATAAATAATAATATATTACATATATATATATATGTTAATATTAAACACACACACACACACACACACACACACATATATATATATATATATATATATATATATATATATATATATATATATATATATATATATATAAATTTCGCAGTGATAACTTGTTTCAATCGTCATCTGTATTCGTGTTATTGATATTGGATTAAAAGTGAAGTCCGTAAGAGCTCTTCAATTTAGAAAGCCTGTAAACCTGTCTATTTACCGCAACAGTTTCACTCTAATAGAGGTCAGAGTTTGTTCTGACTGGATTGGCAATCACGTTCCCATAAACTATGAAACGTTAAGAGAATTGGTCGTTGTTATTCAAGACAATGACAGATTGCCAGTGTTGAATGTTGATTAAACAATTGTTCACTCTTTCTAGATATATGCGATCACAACGCTGATGATAAATTATGACATCTACGATTTCAGTCCAATCCGCAGTCCCTAATGTATTGAGAATACATGATAGAGATTGGATATCAATTTTAAAACAAACACGTGTTTAGTATCTGTTTATATTTCTGAGATGAGGTATTATGTACATTATTTACATTATTCGAACTATTGACCTCATCTTTGTCGCCATATTTATTACAACATTTCAGCCGTTGTACGCTCTGCACTTCTTGAGTATATGTCTATATTTCTGAGATGTGGTTTTATGTACACTATTTACGTTATTCGGACTATTGTCCTCATCTTTGTCGCCATATTTATTACAATGTTTCGGCCGTTGTACACCCGGCCTTCTTCAGTATATGTCTATTATTCTGAGATGAGGTATTATGCACACTATTTATGTTATTCGGACTAATATCCTCATCTTTGTCGCCATATTTATTACAATGTTTCGGTCATTGTACGCTCCGGCCTTCTTCAGGTGGTTGGAATGTCGAACTGAAGCCTTTATTGTGCTCACTGGGGTAGACTGTTCTAGTTCCACGTGTCATGTTTAGTGAATGTCAGTTATCAGTTATTATCTGTTAATTCCCCTCTCCAAGTTCTGCGCTGCCTTAAAAGGGTATTGAACTCACACTCTTTGGGTATTGTCACTGGATCTAACTAACACCTTTATTCACTGTGCCATGTGTCTACCCTAGCGTCCGAAATAAAGGGTTAGGTTCGACATTCCAACCACCTGAAGAAGGGGAGTGCATACAATGGCCAAAACGTTGTAATATATATGGCGACAAAGATGAAAATCATCTGTTGAATTCATGCATGAACAAAAGAAAAGGCCTTATGTATAGTTTTATAATGTCTTCATCGACTTTTATGCATATTATAATTGGAATATTACCAGGATACGTTCGATATTCATTGACCGGGCAGCTAGTGTTTCTGTTAGAAAATTAGAAAATCTTTCACCTAAAACAATCTTTTCCTGAAAAATAAATTTCTTAAGTCCACTAAGTGTTATTTCTCTTTCCATTAGTAGTTGTGGTTTCCTTCCTAGTCATTTTTTAAGTGTTTTGGAACATCAACGTTTTAATTACGTCATTATTTACTCTTTGAGTAACATGGTTATTCATTTTAGTTGTTGTTGTTGTTGAACATCCCCAATTTATTTTGATTCGTTGCTTATGCGTGATTATGTACCACCAGTTATAAAAGTTCAAAGAAAGATCCTAATACCACAGATCTACAGCATTTTTTAATCGAAGTTAGCTTTAACCATCGATCAAAGAAACCTGTTTTATACAGCTGACTTTTTAAATATGTCAGTATGTTCGCTTCAAGTTACTTAAAACATCTATATTAGCTTTATTGTTGCAAATGGGATAAATGGTCTAGTAGACAGAATAGGAGCGGGATCGAAATATATATAAATTTGTGATTCTTCGCATCACTAATTCAACAAGACAGTGGATTTAAAGATATATTCAGAGAAAATCAGGTTGATTCAATCAGGGCGATGCTCACAGTGGTCTATCTGGAGACAACTGGAAAGGAAAGAGAGTGTCATATTCAGGCGAGCGATAGAGTTTCCAAATAGGAATCAGTTAAAAATTGTATGGAGAAAAAAGTGGACACAGCATTGAATAGAATTATTTAGTTTCTAGATAGTAGAACATCATCCGTCCCATTTAAGATGTGTGGAGCAAAAAGCAAGCCGCCATATTGAGACGAATGATAGGGTTTACAGACAGCAGAAGATCACTGATCAGTTAGTCTCAACTAAATTGGCATGATGGTCACTGGGGACTGTGACTTCATCAGTTCTTAATTATTATGGTCTCAGATGTTATGCGGGGAAAATATCGAGTGGATAGAGAGAAGTGTTGTTTGGTGAGCAAAAGATACATCATAATGAGCCAAACGATGGGGGGTTCGAAATAACAGAAGATCAGTGATCCGTTTGCATTTAATGAGTAAAGAGTACGACATATTGGACTGAGCGATGATGTTTCCATATAGCAGAATGTCAATGCCCAGTTAATAGCTGTGTGGAGTAAAAGAGAGAACACCATATTTGACCGGTTGATGGGCTCTCTAGACACAAGAAGTAATAGGTAGAGAGAAATATAGGAGAAGTGTAAGATAGTCAAAGCTTATCTTTCAGGAAGAAGAAAATAACTATGTTAAATCAATGTTCAATTCGCTGATTCGTTCTCTTCCATATTTGGCGGGTCTGCGATATTGCTATCAATAACACAACAAATAACACAATGTACATTATATTTGACTGATATTTTACCTAGTTTTTGCCAACCTTTGTATATCTTCTGAAAATCAGGTTTCTCTTCCAGCCCTAGAGTGAAAGACGCAACATTTTTAGATGATATCTATGTTATCAATACAATGGGGTCACCATAACTCTTCATCTGTTCCAAAATAGAATTACAGCTTTCAAGACAGGTAAAGTCACCATTCATCTGCATAATTTGGTTTCTTTTTCTTAATTACAATATTGAAAGTTTTACACGTCGGAATCCATCCTGCCCTTTTATAAATCTGCTATTCACTCGCACATTGAATAGTGTTGCCATATCTGATTTGGTACTCCTGTGTACATCTGGAGCTTCTTGGCGAAATCCAAAGAACCTGTAATATAATCGAACCTGACCAGCCATCACGGCTTCTGACACTTCCTCAGTGAAGTAACATGGCTTCCCTATGTCTTTTCTACACATATATTCAATTGTAAATGTTCTGATGAGTTTTTTTTTTTCCTTTGGTTCCTCGACTAAAGGAATTTAAGCGTTCTACTTGATTGACAACTAGGTCTCCCTGTTTTGCTCTTGAACTAATTTGATTCAACCGTCACTTCTAGTTTAACAGTTTCTTTTCTCAGACTACCCACCTCTGGAAATCATTTCCGATTTCTTGTTTCTCTGATGTTATGGTCCAATATCCTCGCACCAGTTATAGTCAAAGGTTAGAACCAAGGAAGAAGAACACGAACACAAGAGTAGAATAGCAAAGATATATTACAACAGAAATATGGTACGAGCAGTTGAAGGTGTTAGTAATGACTGTCTGTCTGGTTTAGAGTGAACTAATATTATCTCAACTCGTTACAACATTCATTGTATTTAATACCCCACCCACGACGAATATATGTGACACGAGGCCGAGATTAAAGTGGGTTTCTCCGAGCCCGTAGGCTCGGCCAAAAATATACCCTTTGAACCAGCTTAGACTGGTTCAGGGCCTGTCTACCTCCTCGGACGAAACCTTGGCCTTCGTGAAAGCTATGTCCGGGTTCCTCTCTGCCAAAGCAGAGAGTTCAACAGTCATGACCTGGTCCTTGTTACACCATTCATTCGGTATCTAGTCAGCCCCCACGCGGGTTGCATGTGGCACAAGGCCGAGTTTAACGTGGGTTTCCCGAGCCCGTAGGCTTGGCTAAAAATATACCATTTGAACCCGCCTAGACGAGTTCAGGTCCTGTCTACCTCCCCGAACGAAAACTTGCCCTTCGGCAAAGCTTCGTCCGGGTTCCTGTCTGCCAAAGCAGAGAGTTCAAGTCATGACCTGGTGCTCGTTACACCATTCATTCATTATACCTCTTGAGAGGCGCAGCATTTATAGGGAGAGTCCATTATCGTTATAGGTAAGTTCCCATAACACCTGAAAACGACATTTTTCAAAATTTTAGATGTAACGTCAATCACTATTTTCTGTCTTCTTTCTTGCAGTTCCTGTTCTTGTCATATCCTCAATTCTCCCCATTCTAAGTGTTCTCATTCTGCTTCACTCCATGCAGACTCCTACATTGTAGTGGCATTATAGCCTTCTTTGGGGATGAAGCAATTAAAATAAATATTTCACCATACAAGGCCTAAAATGTCGCTGAAAGTAAAGAGCTACAGAATGCGCCCGTTGTAAAAGAAGGGAAGAAGTTCAAAAGAGACAGCATATGATGAGGATACAGGGTATAGGTACCATCTATAACCCTTGACCTTAGATTTGAAGAGGTTAAGATTGTAGCAATCTGAGAAGTATCATCTCTGGAGTCTGTTCCACAATGTTGATGCTCTCGGGAAGATGCGGTCTGGGTGGAACTTCCACCTTACAAATGAAATACGAAAGAATAAAAGTTGCTCTAGGTAGAGGTCTACTAGACTTGAAGAGGTTAAGATTGTATGAGGTCTGGGTGGAACTTCTTCCTTCCAAATTAAATACGAAGGGAATACAAGACTCAAGAGCCGCTTGAGGTAGAGGGCTATTAAGTGTGGTTGTTCTAAGGAATAACATGGCGAGAGCAAGAGGTGCATATTATGGAGATATGTAGAGAGGATAACGGTTAACCCTAGACTTGAAGAGGTTGAGATTGTATGCGGTCTGGGTGGAACTTCCTCCTTACAAATGCAATACGAAGGGAATACAAAACCCAAGAGCCGCTTGAGGTAGAGGGCTATTAATTGTGGTTGTTCTAAGTGATTACATGGAGGGAGCAATAGGTGCATATTATGGAGATATGTAGAGGAGTTAACAATTGACCCTAGACTTGAAGTGGTTAAGATTGTATGCGGTCTAGATAGAACTTCCTCCTTACAAATGCAATACGAAAGGAATACAAGACCCAAGAGCCGCTTGAGGTAGAGGTCTATTAAGTGTGGTTGTTCTAAGTGATTACATGGAGAGAGCAAGAGGTGCATATTATGGAGATAAGTAGAGGAGATAATGGTTGACCCTAGATTTGAAGATGTTAAGATTGTATGCGGTCTAGGTTGAACTTCCTCCTTACAAATGAAATATGAAAGAATAAAATTTCCAAGAGTTGCTTTAGGTAGAGGGCTATTAAATGTAGTTGTTCTAAGGGAATACAGGGAGGGAGCAAGAGGTGCATATTATACAATATTGAATGTTTTACACGTCGGAATCCACCAGACAGAATAGGAGCGGGATCGAAATATATAAAGACTTTTTGCTCACAGAGATTAAATTTATGATACTTTGCATCACTAATATAGGCTATATAACGGTTGACCCTAAACTTGAAGAGTTGAAGATTGTAGCAATCAAGGAACTTTTGTATATTCTACGACGGAAAATCTCTGAAGAAGTAGCTGAGTGTAACTTTTCATTACCAATGAAGTACAAAGTTAATGAAATGTCGACTGTGTACGTGCTGATCCCAGCAAGAAAGAACTAAGGAATCACACGTGACCGAAAATCTGCCATATAAATAGCGTAGGGCCTAGCAACGTTACACCTCTGGGCAAATCATTTGCAAACTGGGAAATAATTCATTACCCACAAGGCCGCATAAAAAAATTATGAACATTTTGAAGGATGGATAATGAGGGTTGTGCGAATTCAGTCGCAGATATATTTGGTTATACTAGTCCAGAATCACCTCTCTCTGGTGGAATTTCCAAGGAGTACTGTATTTCGAGTTTGTTCCACAAGGTCGGGCCATCAACGCTAAACTGTACTGCAAGCAGCCAGACAGTGTGTGACAAACTGAAGGAGTATTCTGCTTTGGTCCATCTAGATTGGGCTTTTTTTTAACAAGACAATGGGAGGCCGCACACTGCCATATTGATGAAGGAGAAGTTCTAACAGAAGGAAGGTATTGAGATTCTTCCATATCCACTATTCAGGCCCGATTCTGGTCTACTCTGCTCAGTTTCACACTTCCTCCGCGACCAACGGTTCGACACTTTTGATGAAGTGAAGGACCTTGTTTACAGGTTTTTGGGGTTTTTTTTAATTCCAAACCAGCGGACTGGTATCTGGAACAGATTCGGATGTTAGTTGTTCGTTGGCGAATGATCGTCGAGAATGATGGATTTCATTTTGAAGAATAAATGTTGGTGCTGCTCCATAAAATTTGGTTGTTTTATTTCAGCTTCCTAAGTGAGTCAGGCCATTCTGGTCAACCTAATATTTAGTTTGTAATGGGGTAGATTGTTAAGTTGTTTAATGTGTTACGTGTATTAATTGTTGATAGACGTTTCCTTTTCTCTTTTTTTTTTTATACAGAAAATGAAATAAATAAAATGTACAACAATAAAAACAACAATGAGACCTGGAAACACATATTGAAATTAATGACAAGAATGTGTACTTTTCTTTTCGTGGTGATATTTACAATACTGGTTTTGTGTGTGTTAAATGTTCTCATGATTACTTGAGTGTTTTTTTTTTTTTTTTTTTTTTTCATTTGGGTTTATTTGTTTCTAATTGTTCCGTGATTAAGAGAAGCCTTTGAAACCGACACCTCTGGATTTTCACAGAGTGAAGAAGATACTACTGCTACTTCGACACTTGCTTGTGGTAAAAAAACGTTGTTTTTATAGTGATGGAATTTTAGGTCTTTATTTCTAGAATGATAAAGAATCATCATCTATCATCACTATTGGGAAGGTTATTTTTAGAATGATGACATTTTCGATCTTGATTTCTAGAATGTTGAAATATCAACATCATTATGGATCATAAATGGTTTATCTGACGAAGGCACAAAAACTGACCTTTTCTGAAACATCTTTAGCGAGGGATCGTATATACAAGTTACACTTGAGTTCTGGATTGTGCTTATGTCATAATAGATGTCCAAAGCAAAGAGCCTATTTAAGAGTACAAATGGTCATCACGACGAGAGAAATTCAGACTCTGTTCATTGTTGAGATACGTTACTAGCCTGCTTTTAGAGGGATTGAATTTTTTTATCATATCATCCCATGCAAGGGATTAAAGCCACTAAGACATTAATAGTTATTCACTGGGAATTAATACGAAGAAAAATACAAAATTAGGCAGTGAGAACAACAAAAGAGAAATCAAGAGAAGAGTGGATAACTATTAACACTAGTTAAACGTTTAAGTTCAAAGTTGGCTAGAAAGTATGAAGCCGGAAAGGTGTTCCACAAGCGAAAAATGTGAGACCAGAGACTGTTACCATAGAACTTACGATTGCATCTAACCAATTTAACTATAACTTGATGAGACCGCCTCACCAGTCTAGTACTTCGGTCAAATACATAAAGTCTAGGAGTTAAGCCTGAAATATTAGTATATAAAACAGCTGTCGTTCGCTGAGTGCTTACTTCAACAGCTACAAAATTACCCGCATTCATAAAACAATGAAAATACTTGACACTTACCTTAAGTAGACACTTTTTTAATCGTTATCACCCCTATAGAAGAAGTACAGCCACTAAAACACAAACGGATGCAGGGTGTGGAATAATTAGGAACACGAAATTAATAATGAGCAGAAAGAGAAAAGAGTAATCAGGAGGTCAGTAGATAGCGATTGACATTGCATTTAATTTTTTGCAGATTAAAGTTGGCTGGAAAGCATAAAGCCGGAAAAGAGTTTCACGAGCCTAAGTCCGAGAAAATAAACTGTTAGTATAGAAATTACGGTTATAACTAGACAATTCAACTGCCAATTCACGAAGTCTGGCCGCCAATCTAATACTGAACATAAATTCATAAAGACTAGGTACCATAGCGAAGAGTTCATAGGGAAGATCATAGGAAAGCTGCATTATGGATGTTGGAAAGGAGATGAAGCCGAGATATCAGTTAAGGACCAATAATGTTGCTGATCCTTTGGATTTTTTTAAGAATCTCTAAATATATAGCAGGCACACTAGACTCGATGGAGGCAGAAATATTCAAAGCGTGGACGAATGACAGATTTATAAATATGTAAGGTAGTTCCTGGAGAGAAATACTGTCTAGTACGACACAGTGCACCATCATTCTCGGCAACAGACCTATCAATAAGTTCTATATAATCTTACCATTGTTAGACACAGAAGGTTCGACGAGTTACTCACATGAAGATTACTATTACTCATGCTGATGAGAGGATGTAAGTTATCTTTCAGATGATTAACAGAGAGCAGTTTTGTTTTGAGGACGTTACAATTAACACACCCTTCCTTGTCCCAGTTAACAACAGACTACATATCATTTTTGAGATTAGCTGCCAATTTGACCTAATCGAAATGATCAGACATGATGTCGAGACAGGAGTAAATGCTGTGTCATTAGCGCAGATATCAATACAGGGTAGTTTGCTTTCCACTGAGCTGTACAATATAACGTTGACACACCTTTTCTCATCTGATGGCTGAAGTTAATCAACCGGATCCTAGATGCTTGGGTATAATAGATGTTGCAGACTTGGATGTGTGTGGATGTAATGGATAACGACTCTCAATGAGAAATCTGATATCCCAATTCGAATTCCAACCGTTACATTCACATGCGTGTATATGCACTTAGAAAAGGTATAAATTCATTTCTTCTCCCCCTCTATAGATTAAATAGAAGCACAGACTAGTTAATATAGCCTTGGTCGGTAATCAGCCTAATGCAGAAAGTGAAGGCAGTCCACTGTTGGAATTTTTCTCCCACGCCAGCCAAGAATTAGAAATAGATATTGTCGCCCAAACGTGTATTATGTACAATACCTAAAAATGGAGCTATAAGAACCGGCATCGTCTTCATAGATATTTAGTAGTGATCTGAATATTTTCGTAGCGGCCAGGTCTTTTTTTTTATTTACATTCGGTACTTTTAAATATTAAAGTGTACATAGAGGCCATTGGCTATAAGTAATACGATTTGTGTCTGTCACAATTCACCTTCGGGTAGACGGGCTTCACTTCTTTTCAAACATCTGTTAAATCTCACAGATGATGACTTCAAGTTGCCAAGTCCCGGTAAAGCGTTTTAGCTGGTGGGAGAAACTCACGTTAAGAAGTAATGTTAACTCGGTTCTTCAGGTCGAAGAACCAACTCGACACATGTCACAAGCAAGGGCAGAAGGGTTCCTCAGATGAACTACAACGGACACGTGTTCTCGACCAAAGCGTGTTCCCCTAGTTGGAGGGCATCGGATGCGGTCTAAATTAGAAAAGGATAGACTCTGCCAGATTAAAATAAATAAACGTGCATAAACAAGGATGTGGTGCTATTTATAAAAATAAAAGACACGCCACGTGATGAAAACACCTAGAAACCATTTGTGAAGACCCATGCTCTGAAGAATGCGGTACACTTTATCACGTCAGCGGTCTTTTTGGGGTTAAGGGCGAAAGAAGCAGAAGAAGAAGACGACAGGGTGAAGAGGAGGAGAAGAAGATATTTAAATGGACTTACATTCCTCATCATACGCCTCCGATGTTTGTAATTGTTTTTTGTTTTTTTATTAAGATTTATCTCAAATCTTAATATATATTTTTCTATATATTATCGTCATTTTAAAAGCGTAGCTTAGACGGGGGACAAAGCCGAAAGTATGATGCACCCAGTGAGGATTGTACTCACTACTCAGTCGTAATTTTTATAAGTAGTTATTCATGCTAACCGTTATACCGCCTCCAGGTGCCCTATTCTGTATATTATAAGCGTATAAAGAGGCAACATGTAAAACCTTGTGTTACTATTTTAACGGCAGCTTCAAGACTTGAGAAAATTTAGGCTCTGCTTCGTCATGGAAAACGGTTGCTTGTTTGGTCTTGGTTGTATTGAATGTGACTAAGTAAATGGATAAGAAAAAACAAAACAAGTGTTGCAGATATAACAGTAATTACAACACAAGAGTATTATACGACTAGTGGGTGTGTGTCGTTTGACCCAGGGTCCAATCTATTCGACTGTTATATTTACGAGCCTACCCACGAGGTAGGATGTAACACAAGGCCGAGTTTAATGTGGGGCAATCCGAGCTCGGCCAAAGATTCCTCATAAACCCCGTTTTATACGGGGTCGGGTAGTGTATTTCCGAGACAAGACTCTACCATTTTACATAGCCTCGTCTGGGGATCCTCTCTGCCCGGAGTCAGAGAGTCAGACAAGCACAGCTAGAACATATCTATTCGACTGTTAATATCTAACAGCCTCCACACGAGGGATGTATGTGGCACAAGGCCGAGTTTACCGTGGGTTTTCCGAGCCCGTAGTCTCGGCTAAAAATATTCCCGTAGAACCTGAATAAGCGGGTTCGGGTCTGTTTACCTCCCCGAACGAAACTCTGCCTTTCGGCACAGTCTCGTCCGGGTTCCTCTCTGCCCAACGACAAAGTGTTCGACAGCACCTGTGAAGAGTAACAGTCCAGTAGAACAATCTATTCGACTGTTAATATTTAACAGACCCCGCACGGGTTTATGTGGCACAGGACCGAGTCTAACGTGGGTTCTACGAGCCTGTAGATTCAGCCAAAAATATTCCCTTAGAACCCGTTTATACGGGTTCAGGATCCGTCTACTTCCCTGGACGAAACTTTGTCCTTCAGCAAAGCCTCGTTCTGGTTCTTTTCTGCTCAAAGCAGAGAGTTCGACAGTAATGTACAATCTATTCGACTGTTGTCCCAAGGCCTTCTCTTCTACTAATTTTATAGTAGGCGAAAGAGTCCAACATAGAATCTTTAGAGGGAGGACACCACAAACTAACTCGTTAACGGCAGCTTCAGGCATTTAACTTTTCACACTGTCTAATTATATGTTTCTGTCTTTTGAATTTTTCACGCATCAATTTAATTTTTTCAACGTGCATAAACAAGGATGTGATGCAACTTATATTTTTTTGTTCAGCGCACATATTTTTCGAGTTTTATTGAATGCTTAGCAGATACCTCAGAGATGAAGAAAAGTCTTGTAACAACAAAAAAACGGGTTCAACAAGGGAATAATGAAAACAATATCGAACGAATGGCAAAGTTTTAGAGAAAATGGAAACAAAAATGACAATGTTTCACAATATTTGAAACAAAAATGACTGCACAAATGAAGGGCCACAAATAATAAAGTAATGAAAATTACATTTATTGAAAGCTAAAAGGATAACATTTTAGGATGTGCAACCATTTAGCCTCAGACATGAACCAAAAATTTCAAGAGGAGCCCTGGACTACATCCTCCAGTTGTCCGTCGTTCAATTAGACGCTGTTGAATTCGGTGTGCAAAGTTGTTGATAACACGTGCGCATTCCCCTAGTAAGGAACCTATTGTTGTACGATCTTCACAAGTTTCATTAACTTCAAAGTTCTTGATTATCTAGAAAATGTAACTCCTGCTTGGAAAAGTGATGAAATTAAACTTCCTTCTCTATCTTGCTTGAACAATCTTGAAAGACATAGTTTCGTGATGTGTCTTCACACAAAAGAACTTCTGCTCCGTCGTCCCAGGCATGATGTCGCTATATTCGGTTGAATATATAACAATTTTAACTATTTCACAGCTGAAAAGAGAAAAAGAATTAATTCAGCAAGATCTGAGAAGACACTGTTTAGTTTCAACAAGTGTGAAACACTCCGTACTTATCATCAAAAAGAGTCAGTTTATATTTTTACGTGTATATCATCAGGAATGAGGCCTTGGGAAGGTTGATATTCATCAGAGAGATTGAAGGCAGGAGAGACAAAAGAAAACAAACCATAAGTTGCTGAGCAAGGTTTAGGAGAGATAACAAACATACATAAATTATAAAAGGGCTACAGAGGAGAGAAAACTATGGAGTGCCATGAGAGCCAAAATCTTGAACCATCAGTGCACATAGAAGAAGAAGAAGAAGAAGAAGAAGAAGAAGAAGAAGAAGAAGAAGAAGAAATGCATCCAAATCAGTCATATGTCTTGTGGAAAAATCCCCGCGGTTTGTATTATCAGAATTTATACTTCGTTATTATTGTTATATACGGTACCTATGAACATTAATGGGTATGTCCGTATCATCATAAATATGCTAGACACTATTCTAAGTGGGTGCATTATGCGTGAGCTGTAAGCCTGGGGAACTTTTGCCGGGTCGAACTCTTTGCCCGAAAGGCAGAGAGGAACCCGGATGAAGCTATGCCGAAGGTCAGAGTCTTGTCCGGAGAGGTAGATAGATACCTGATTCCGCGTATGCAGGGTCTACGGGTAATCTTTTAAAACATTTGGCCTTTTTCCACATCCTACCTCGTGAGGAGGCAAGTAAATATCTTAATATGCTGTCTATGTAGTCCATCACTATCAGTGGTTTACCTACCTCACGCTGCTGACAAGTATTGTATTTTGTTGATGTCATAAAGATTCCTATTTAATTTCCAACCTCCGTTTTGGTTATTCCTTATTCAGTAACGCTTTCTAGGATACAACAATTATATAAATCGTTGTAACATAATTATTTTTCGATAAATCGTTTAAGATATTTCAGCTGGATGAATACATGCTTTATTGCAAAATAATAATGAGGAAAGGTAATGAAAAACGTATGAAAATATCATGAAAATCTTTTACTCAAAATGTCATCATTTTTATGCTGTTTTACTTTGAAAGGCTTACAGCGAGTAATCTTAATAATAGTTTATAATTAAACGAATCCAATTATCTCTTAAGAAGAATTCCGTTCGGATGGACTAGAGTATAAGCCCCATTAATTGGTGTTGTATTGTCGTATTCTTCGAAGCAAGAAAAGGATTCAATTATGCTGATTCTCGTTCTTAAATTTCTTCTTTTTATTTCTAACATTTTGCAATAGCTTACCGATCAATATTTAAGGGAGGTAATCCCGAAACGAATACCACTGAAATAGTGCATACCTTCATCTCTAAGCGGGTTCAATTGCACAGATAAGCGCAAAAACAGGCGTCCACTTAAAGGAGTGTCATTATTTCAAATCCGTCGAGCATGATTTTAGTGAATACACCCCAAGCAAGGAAATAATGCCACTAAGACGTAAGGGTCTACTGGGAGTAGAAAAGACTTTAGAAGAAACCGGAAAATTAATCCTAAACTGAAAACAAGGGATAAACCTCTAATCATATTTGTTGTGATGTTGAGTGTTTCCATGTGCGTGTATTGAAATAAGGACAAACACATACGTAGGGAAAAATACTGGTATATTCGAAGAGGTATTTACAACAGAGAGATTAGTAGTCAAACGAACGCAGGTTAGTCAGTAACAATAAGCAAGAATATAAAGTCCAACTGTATCTTCCGGGAGAGAGACAGAAGTGTGATGGTCACCTGATTTCCCCAGAACAGTCCTATTAGTAGTAGAGAGATCAGTCCATTCTGATGAGAAGGTGGGTGCGCCCCAACACTATTCAAAAGACCTGGGAAAATTGTGGCCGGGACGATAGACAAAACTATCAACCCTCTATTGAGGAAAGAACAAATAAAAAATAGTAAAAAAAATGTCAGAGTTTAGGTGGAGACATTAGAATTAGATAGTTGAATTAAACTTTAGAAAGGACCGGAAACTCAATCCTAAACTGAAAACGAGGCATACACCTGTAATCCTCTTCAAAAATATCCAAGGAGAATTGTGACCGGGACAATAGGTAAAACTAACAAACTTTTATTGGAGAAAGAACAAATAAAAAATAGTAAATAAAATTTCAAAGTTTATGCGGGGACGTTAGAAGTAGAGAGTTGAATTAAATTTTAGAAGGGACTGGAAACTAAACCCATACTGGAAACAAGGGATAAACCTGTAATCCCGCTCAAAATACTTGGGTGCAGGCGAACCTATATACTCTTATTAAAATTGGTTTCAGTAATTTCTAATTTTACCACTTCTATTTTTTCGCATTTAACATCCACTGTTACTAAGTTTAAATGTTGATCCATTTGATAAATAAATTGGTCCGTTAAATAAAAAAAAAACAAATACATGCGATATCTTAAAACTATTGAACAAACAATGTCAGGTAAAAAGATTCATGAAAAAAATCAACAAACCAGCAGGCAAGACGTCCCAGCGTTTGGATTTTAGAATTAAACAACATTTACCCCCCAGAATTTTAAATCCGGCCGCAAACAAAAGCCAACTAGTGAATACATCCGGGTCATCTATAGCGGAACACGCTATAACTAACAGGGAATGTGTTTCTGGTTTGAGTGTTGACTGTTTTTCCATTCTTGCGAAGTCACATTCCGCATATCATTTGAAGGTTCTCGAGTCCATTTACATCAGATCCCGCAGACCGTCTCTCTGTAAGCAGAGAGATTGCTTGTTGGGTTTGAATGTGATTGGGCTTTAGTTCTTTCCATCATATAATTTTTTGCCACCCCCCTCATTGAATAGATTTTTGTTTTTAAGTTTATGAATAAAGAATCCCAGTGTATCAAAGCTGAGGAGTACTGGGACGAAACCGGTTGTTTGTTTTAGCTTACTTTAATTCAATTTAATTCAAATAATTATATTGAAGTTTTCGGCTCTTGTTTTGAAACATGTGAACTCTTATGTAGCGTGTTGGAATCATATTTTTAAATAAATAATTATATTTATGCACTACTTTTGTATCGAGCACTATTTTTTAAAAATAATAAAAATACTAAAGAACTTTGGATTATTTACCTAACCAGTTCTTTCCTATTTTCTCTATATATTTATATATATATATATATATATATATATGTGTGTGTGTGTGTGTGTGTGTGTGTGTGTGTGTGTGTGTGTGTGTGTGTGTGTGTGTGTGTGTGTGTCATCAGAAACGGTATTTGTCGTGGTTGGACGTGTTTTAGTTGATATCTTGATATCACAATTTTTATTTTCTTAAACAATGAAATTATTTACCGTCTATCGATCTAGA